>CM057151.1:13087488-13099550 GCA_029962745.1 Echinometra lucunter
TAAGTCCCTCTCCTCAACAGATCGAATTGGAGCAAATAGGGTTGAGTCGTCAGCATACAGGTACAGGTTGTTCTCACATATATTGATGAGATCATCAATGAAAACCGAGAAGAGAAGTGGGCCAAGAACTGAACCCTGAGGTACAGATGCATTTATACTTGCCATATTGGATTCCTGGCCAGAAAGGACAACTTTGATTGACCTGCCAGAGAGGTAGCTCTGAAGCCATCGGAGAAGATTACCAGATACACCCTTTGCAAGTAGCTTTGCGAGTAATCCATTGTGCCATACTCTGTCAAATGCACCTTTGATGTCAAGAGCTACAACACACACCTCTTCACTTCTGTCTAGACAGTTATTCAACTTCTGTGAGAGGATTGTCAAGAGATCAGCAGTGCTGTGACCTGGCCTAAAGCCGAATTGTCTGCAAGAGATCAAGTCATTCCTAAAGAGGTAACTTTGTTACTGCATGTTCACTGCTACTTACATAACCTTGCTAATGCAACTTAGTAGTGATATAGGGCGGTACTTTGAGGGATCAGATTTTTAGTCTCTTTTATGTACTGGAATGACTGAAGCTGTTTTCCACTGACTTGGGAAAACACCATATGAGAAGCATAGTTGGAAGAGACGACAAAGAGGGTTTGCCAGTTCTGCACTGCATTCGCGCAGCACTCGAGGTAGAATGAGGTCAAGGCCACTAGCTTTCTCTGGATTCAGTTGCTTCAGGATCCTGTGTATTTGCTTTGGTTTAAAGATAATGTCCTCTAAAGAGGTATTTCCAGGTTTCTGAATGTTTGGGGATGAATCACCAGCATTAGGAAGTCTACACTTATCCGCAAAAGTGCGGCAGAATACATTGGCCTTGTCCTTTGCTGTAATGTGAGAGGTGCCATCACGCTGAATGATGGGGATGTCAGTGAGGCCTTATCGACCTGACAGGGAGTGACTATACGCCACCACTTTTTACTGCTAAGTGATTTATCAGTTAGAGTCTCTTTGAGTTTGTTTCGGAACCTGGTTTTGCCTCTTTTTCTGCCTTGTTGTAGGCTTGTCGAGCATGAACAAACTTCTCCTTATTTTGTGCAGGGTTGTTTAATTTCTGCTTTTGGAATAGTCTGCGCTTTCTTTTAGCCGCTCTTCTACACTTGTCATTGAACCATGGTTTATCTCCCGTTTTTTTCATAACTGTCTTACTTGGGATATACATGCTCATGGCGTCAGAAATGATTTCAGTGACCCTTCTGCATTCCTCTTCTGGATTTTTTGTGTGAAAGACATTGGGCCAGTCAAGTGATGAGAAATAACCTCTCATCTCCCAAAAGTTTGCTTTTTCATAGCACCAAACCTTCCTCCTATGAGGACGGTCTCTATATGGTGTAGAATCCAGCCGTACAAGAACTGGGTTATGGTCTGAAGTTCCAAGGTTTGCAAGAGTGGTCGCTGTAGCTGATAGATCGGTCATCACAAGATCAAGAATTTGATCTCCTCTAGTTGGGTCATTCACTATCTGCTGAAGACCAAGACAATCTGCAAGATGCTGGGTACGTTGACCAGCTGTATCTGTAATTCGACTGTGAAGCCAGTCTTTGTGGTGCACATTGAAGTCGCTGAGCAGCATTACAGAGTGGGCACTAAATTCATTCAGTTTAGGCAAAGTGTTAGAGTCTAAGTATTCAAGAACATCAATATTGGCAGTAGGAGGTCTGTACACAACTCCAATGAGTAACTTCTGGGAAAGGAGAGTTACAGTAGCCTAAACCACACAAGCTCAAAGTTGTTAGGATCACGACCTGGGTCATGATAAACAACAATGCCCTCCTGACAATAAACTACAATACCTCCTCCTGACCTTCCTAAACTGTCTCTACGACAGCACAACGAATAACCAGGAATGGTTATACAGTCAGCACCATCTGGAACAGTGGAGTCCAAGAAGGTCTCCACGACAAAAACAACAACAACACTTGGCTTCTGCTCCCTACACATATGGGAGAGTTCTCCAATGTTGGACCTCAGACCACGAATATTCACGTCCATAATTCGCAATTCCTTTTCACATAGTCGGGGTCGTGCGTTTTTCGTTTCCGAGTAGATCCGTCCGTTTGAGGCTTTACTTTAGTTTTCTTAGCAAGTTTGAGAAAGACATACGGGTTGCTGGCCCCTATGCCCTGACACACCTGAAAGGTGTGGTGAAGGTATGCACATGCATGACCTGATCTGAAAGCATTAAATTGACTCATAACAGATCGTGTTCGAAAGGAACCACTTGGCCAAGGACGACGGGGTGATCAGTGCTTTGTATATACCATTCACTACCCCTGTAAACATGTGAAGGAAACCGAGGCATGTGCCAATTGAATACAATTTTATTCACTCTTTACATAACGTCAGTCTCATTTTAAGCGTCCTTCGTCAAACAAAATAATGGTGCCTTCTGTGCAACCATGGACTATGGAACTATATTGGGTGCAACTATCAGGAGACTGCACTGCAGATGTCTTTTGGCGAGGGTCTTAACAGGAGCTTACCTTTGCAAGATGGGGGATCTTGAGATGTACTCCAGCTCGTAGTCCTGTGCCAAGGTTAGAAGGACAGGTTAGGATGTACCCTAGATGCTCATTCCACATGAACTCCCATCCCTTAGCTTTGATCAACTCCTCAACCTGTTAAACAATGGCAAGAGAGTTTTTCATAAGGCAAAAATTGTGTTTAACGTGATAAAATAATTATTTGTATCAATCAGTTTCATAGAAACGAGAAAAACATCATGATACAATCATCAATTAAATTGAATTGAATTGAAATTGAAAAATTGAATTGAAATACACATATCGTATACTGGTGTGGAGAAAAACACGTTTGCTAAGACTTTCGAGAAATTTATACCCAAGGGAGCAATTTCGATATCCTATTTTAATCCCGTATAGAAACTAAGCCATTGTTATGTTTGTGCATTTGCAAACGTCAAGAAAGCCTTCAACTGCTTTTTCTTTGTCATGTTTATGAGCGTGTTCATCCATTCATTAAAGAGACTCCACATTAATTGACCCAATAACTTTTGATGCAGAGCCCGAAAAGATATACAAAATTCATGAGCAAAAAGAACTCAAAATTCTACTGCGCCCATTTTGGTTGCGTCACTATAGTATGTCGCATGATGCTGAGAATATTTTGAGGGAAAATGAGAACTAAAATCGTTAAATTGGCAAGAATTATGATAGAAAGTTCAAAATCACTGTTTTCTATGCAAATGGGCCACTTTTTAACTTCTCAACATATTTTCTATCAGTTTATATTATATCAAATGCATGGCTTTTCATAAAACTTAAGCAATATAACAAAAATACTGGTGTTTCCAGTTTGAAGAAAAGCTAATCAAATAAGGTTTAATTTAATAATCCCTTTCATGAATGGTTAATACGAAGCGATGGCGTAACACAGCCGAATAACGAAGATTTATGATAAAATTGCGCATGAGAATAGGGTGAACGACAGTCATGCATATCGGCAGGTTAAAACTATAAAAACACAACTATTACAAGATTAGTTGACGCATAATGCTAAAGATTGTTTGAGGAAGGACCGTTCGATTAGAAAAAAAAATCACTGTGTACTGCACAAATCAGCAGCATCTATGATGAAATTAGTACTCTTTTACTACTAGAATTCTACTTCGTATTCATAATTCCTTACTTTCTTCTGGGATGTTTTCATTCAGTGGAATAGAATAGAAACTGCAGAACGAAATACCTGGTTATAATACTTTGTCAAATATTGCGACCATCCTTCATTACCTGGTTGAGACCAGTGCAGAATCTGTCAAAGACTCGTTTCATATTCCCTCCTTTTTCCATGGAAATGACTCTGGTATGGTCTTCCTCGTTGATCCAGACCAGGAAGTTCTTGTCATTATTATGCCTATCAGGAAACGTTCAAACTATAACAAACTAGTTTCATACTATCAAATGAATAACTGTTATTTGCGTCATTAATTCGGTTTATGTTTTTTAAAGCTTGATTATGACGACTTCATGGTGTTACGAAAATGGTAACAAAGACTTTCTTCTGGATCGTCCTACGCAATGGCCCAAGCCTCAGAAAGCCCCATGAATGGGAAACGTTTTCTACTTTTGCTTCTTATCCTTTACCCGGGTTTGTTGGATTGTTAATTTGTGTTTTTTTTAAATGTTTGTTTGTGTTGGAATTTTGGTTCGCTTGGCTGTTTTCAGGTATTTTGAGACTTGCGACCGTCTACTAAAAGATAGGAATCCTGTACCGCCCCATCACAGCATACGGATGAGCAAGCTCACAAACCTCCCCTCGTTTTCGACCTTAATCATGTAAATCTTAAAAGGAAAGAGGGTCACAATATTCTGCTGACAGTGACATTGAAAAAGTCAACTGACCAGATTCCTCGGGCGTCAGGCCAGTCTCTAGCCATGCCTGCACAAGTGAGAAGCGGTGAAACGGGTTTGTCGAAGAGGAAATGGTCATCGATCAGCTTCTGTTGATCCTCTTCTGACATGGTAACCAAGGAGTAGTACTTCCCAGCCAACTCTCCTTTAAGACCAGCAAGAGCGTCAGTGACGACCTGACAGAGAAAGGGGAAACAACAAACACATAAAGTTAAATATACTGGAGTTATCTAGAGATGCTTTTGTGGTCAATCAGGAAAAGCCCAACAGACACAGACACATACTTCTTGATTGATGTCTTCATTTGCATCCATTTTTCTCAAAGGTTCATTTTCTGAGATTGGTTTAAAAGTAAACGTGCAACAGGTGGGGTCGATGTCTTTGCAAAACCACAGTCAACTTGGACGACTGGTCGTCGAGCAGCAAGCAAGTGATGACCGAAAAATGCTGCAACTAAAGACAACCTCTTCCATGTAACCACCAAAATGAAAAAAAAAATCTTTCTCGGCTACAGTAACTGGTCGCCGATTGGTTGACGAAGTGACATCGATCGGTTGCAGAATGGCAGGCGATCGGTTGGCAGTTGGTCAGTTGTCGATAGTCTATAGGTCGCTAACTGTTTACCAACATATTTGTACCGATATTGGTTACCGATTACCGGTAGTTGCAGATAAGATGCCGATATGTTTCCGATCGGAAAGTCACCAGTCACCACCAAACCAAATGCTAAGCTACTGCCGCCAACCACTGAAGACCAATCGCGTGCCTTTTCACAATCAATTAATAATCAGACAACACCTTTTGTTCAGTTTAGTCGGCAAGAGGTTAATGCAACATCGATAACTTCCAGCCAACTACAACATCTCGAGAACATTACAGAAGACTATGAAAAAAGCTGTCTACGTACGAACACGATCAACCAACTAGTTGTGCTGACAGCGGCCGGTTGCCGCTCTGCACCATGTCTGAGTTTTCATAAAGTACTTAATCTCTCTACGAGGACGAGGACAGGCGTTTCTCAGAATCCCTTTATTGAGAATGATTTTATTTTGCAGTACCTAAGTTCTCGCCCCCGCCCACAGTCCTCGACCATCTCTGATGGTATACTTTCCCATTGTCTTTCCTTATTCTATTAATAAATCGAAGTAAGCGAACCTGTTCAACCATGCGTCTTTCAGCCCTGTTACAAGCTGGTGGAAGGCTGAGTCCTCGGATGCTTCGGCCTGTCCTCACACGAGAAGAAAGGACATACTTCGAATCCAGCACCCCGCCACGGACCTTGGAGGAATCCAGATCAGTGGGGTGAATATCGTCCGGACCATAGCCGTTGTGACGTTCGTCGATGACAGGGTCCATCAGTTCTTTGAAGACCTTGATGAAAATAATAATGTTAAAGGAAATATGTGAATAAAGTAATCGTGTGACTTTGCATAATCGGGGGGGGGGGGGAGGGGGGTTCATAAAGCTGTTCGTAAGTTACGAACGACTTTACGAACGACTGGAACATGTTCTTGGGTGCTAATCAGATTCTCATTCATTTACATGAAGCATGAGAAAGTATCACCAGTCGTGTGTAAAGTCGTTCGTAACTTACGAACAGCTTTATGAAACACCCCCAGGACCCCTCTTTAAAGGGTATATAGAGGTTGTCCTCTAAGCAAACGAAAATCAGCACAAGCTTTGGAGCTGCGAGATACTACAACGTAACAACAAAAGAGAAATGCTCCTGTGGGAGTGGAGAAGGTGCAAGAAGAAGAAGAAGAAGAAAAAGAAAACGAAGAAGAAGGAGGAGAAGGGGACCAAAAAGGGAAAAGAGGAGCAGAAGAAAAAAAGAAAGAAAGAAAGAAAAAAGAAGCAAAAGACGCAGAAATTTCGCAAGATAACAAGAGAAGTTACAGAATGAAAAAATATGAAGACATTGAGAATGAAGAAGAGTTAACAGAGCTTAGAAGTAGAGAATAAGAATAAAGTTAAAAGTATTATATATACTCATATGACTCCTCGTCCCCAGCAACCATGCCGACTGTCTTGATGAAGGGATGTCCAGGGTTGTCCACTCCTGTCTGGATGCACTGGTCCAGAGTGAAGCCATTGGGTGTGGACAGTGGGCTAAGACGACCGTAGATGCCTGGCGTCAGGTGGGAAGCCATCACGTTATTGTGCTTTGATAGATCTGGGAAGTTGGCCGAGGGGTGGGAAGTTGGACTTCTGACCAAAGACTGGAGTGTAGGTGCCATCCTCACACAAGGTGCAGTTGGCAGTAGCTTGGGTCTCCGCTGGGGTGACGAGAGGTAGGTCATCCCGATCCCTACTCCTGTAGCGGCGGCTGCCATGACAGCGAGGCCACGGGGTCCAAGTTTCTGCCACACTGCTGATGCCATGTCCGATATCGAATCCACGACTAATGCTCTACAAGATTCATAGAATCACACAAACACAGCAAAAGTTCAACTATATGCAGTTCCGCAAAGGATCCGGTGGGGGGGGGGGGGGGGGGGGGGGGGGGGAGGGTTTACGAGTTAATTCATTTATAATTTATAATAATAATAATAACAACGTTTTATTTACCCAGGGTAGCACTTCAGTTTATCAACTGCTCTTCCAGCGGGCCCTGCATACATGATATGTTAAATATTATTACCCTTCTCCATTCTTGTATATCGAGCGCCTGGCTAGAAGGCAGAAGGTCCCTTTTTAAAAGTCTGACTTTGGTATGACTCGGCCGGGGATCGAACCCAAGACCCTCCCGTTCATGAGGCGGACGCTCTATCCATTGAGCCAACATGTCCGGTTTGAGCTTGATACAGGATGGTATACTTTCAATCAGCTATTCGTTGGTTGTCAATGTCGCCCTTTTGCTTTAAAAAATCTTATTTTGTCATCAAAATACTAATCCTATAAGATATTCAAATGGTACAGGATCTATTTGGGCACCTCACTTGTTTTAGCACCCCGCTTGTCCAATTGTTTGCTGTCGAAAACCACCCTGTTTTCCCCCGTGCATTAACAAAGCTTAACTGTTAACCATTTATTTCCATCAAATTTAACTTTTGAACAGGTTCACAGATGCAAAATCTAGATCTAGGCCTATCCAAAATGATATCGAAATAGAAAAATGAAAATCTTAAACTTTAAAAATGGAGGGGATCGACCCCCCCCCCTCCCCGAAGAAAAAAAAATCGAGGGGGGACACGCCCCCCCCCCCACCGATCGCCTAGATCTATGTATTAAGCTATCGATTAGGCTTTCATAATTATCTCAAGCAATTACGGCCGAAGTCATAACTATTGAATTTTACAGTAAAAGTGTATTCCGCATTCATTCCCATATGCCTAGTCTACAACATAAATATGCTATACAAATACGTACCCTTACCACACTATGACTTGCCAACCTTTGATTTTCTCAGTCTTGTTTGAGCTTCCCCCCTCATACACCCAGCTGGTTCGATTGCCCGAAACAAAATTTGCGCGCCTTGTCCTATTTTGTTACCAAGGGTATCTAGGTAGATAAGTCTCTGCGCGCCTTTTGATGCAAACGCGCTTTATACGTCACAGTGTGAAATCTTCAGTCTTTGAGGTTTATGACAAAATGCTCGTATAAAGATAAAACCGATAAAGGCTTCCTTGACATATACATAGGCCTAATTGTATAAATGATTTTACTGAATGTGGGACAGCAGGATATGAAGAAGTGAAACGGATTATGGAGGCATTTGTCAATTTGTCTATTTAAATGTATTGATTAAAGGCGCCATACAATTATTGTAATTATAACTTCAGATAGGAAATTAATCATCAGTTAATCAAAAAGCAATAACAGTCATTTAACATTTCAAAGTATGTTATGTAAAGAGCAATTCTTCTGAACATACATTGACTATGGGGGTTAGAAAATGCGTAACTTCCAAGAAAATTGAGAAAATATGAAATTTCATGTACAAAGTGAATGGAGAGCTGCTCGCATATGATGTCATCAGTGTTGCCAATTTGCAGAGCCAAGAGTAATTTCATAGACATAATAAATTTACTAGAAAATGTAAATGAGTGTAATTTTCTTATTCTTTGACCGATTTTGCTCATTTCTTGTTTAAAATGCTGTTCACCCAAATGGGGTCCGCCCACTTGACCGAAGGCCGGCGAGACCGAAGGCCTGCGAGGCCGACTTTTCTCGTATCGTATTCCTTCATCACAAATAATACGCTATCAAGATATGAAATAATTATGTCTCCTTTAGCACGTTTAGTCCTCGTTGCCCCTTAATAATTATTAGACTTCCTTCTGGCACAGGAATTGGTCAGAGCGGTGTGATATAGATTACAATTTGCTATTTTCGGCCTCGCGGGCCTTCGGCCTTCGGTTAAGTGGGTTGTCACCGTTCAAATTCATCTCCTTTTATTGAAACAGTGAAACTTCTGGGGTGGACTTTCCCTATAAGCTTTCGAGCTTTCGTGGGTTATCCTGGGAAGCGTTTCATGAAGGAGACTTGTCGGTGATTTTTCACTGACTAATTTGCTTTCAGCCAATCAGATGCGTGGATTTTCGGTAGCTTATAACAGTTGTCAGTGAAAATCACTGACAAAAACTCTTCATGAAACGCTCCCCAGGTCAAGCTTTAATACTGATCTGTTATTCTTCGATTTATATATCCGTTGTTGTGGTTGGAGGCTTGGCAAATAAAATCAATTAATCAATCATCAATCAATGAAAGATATGAACGAATGGTATTATGTCATCAAAATGTACCTCGTTTCAAAATACGAGCGAGCGAAGAGGGGAGGAAAACACATTCTTTTGATGATACTCGTTATCAAAATACTGTTTGAAAATGTTCAATCGCCGATTTTTTTTGGCTATCCGAAACCAATCCTGCATCTAAATATTATGATCATAGTGCATCGAGCGCATAAACTCTTTTTCATGATAAAAGTGAAAAAAATTCGTCAGCATAAAAATAGGCTTATGAGATTGTCTGAATTATTATTCGGTCACCGCGCTTGGCCGAATTCTTTGTTTTTCCCAGACCATCTCTGTAGCTATCATAGAGACGAGCTCATGCAGTGAGCGAGGAAAATTATACACTCTTGTTTATAAGTATGCCGCTCATCAAAATAACGTATAATCTCATATATTAAGATATCTAAATAATAATAATTCGATCACTTATCTGCAGCGGATAGGACGCTGTTTGTTCACCTCGCTTGCCGTGCAAAACCATATCTGTTTCTATACGAACAAGCGAGCGAGCTACCGACAAAAAAAACCCCTCTATTTTCTTTAAAAATAGATTGTACCGAAATACACGAGGATGTTATAATGTACATCTTCCTGCAGAATTCGAGGGTAGTCGGACACCTTGCTGCCCAAATTATGATATTCGGGCCTCTCGCTGCTGGGAATAAAAGGTTTTTGCACCCTAAATGCAAAAAATGGCACCGCCTTGGGAGTAAAATCGTGCACCCTACATGAAAAGAGTGCAAAGATGCACCCTTTTATGACTTGTTTGCCCGAAGGGTGCATTGTTGCACCTTAGTAGTGTGAAGAGTGTAAAAACAAAGAATAGGTATCAGACAGAACGTCATCTATTTTAGGCGGAATAATATAGGCCTAATGATCATGATGATAAAACGAATCACGGTTGCCATTTTATGATAGCTTGAATCATTGTCATGATTGTTGCAGAGAGAAAGTTGAAATGGATTTACTGTTACTTTTGTAATCAATTTTCACGTACCATGAAAAAGCACGTTAAAGTACATAGGCCGTCCTAGCCAATACCCCCCCCCCCTTATAGTTTAGTCGGATGTCATTATACCGTGCAAACCCCTTCGTAATTCTCTGCACTAACTCTGATGTACGTATATCACTAGGTATAGACCAATTTCACCTCCGCTTTATGTATTTGGCCCTCTATCGGCGGCGCCATTGCTGCGGTGGGCAAGCGCGCTGACCGCGATTGGCTTTGTGTACAAAATTAATGTAAGATATGAGATATGCCCCGATATTGTTCCATTTACTTTAGATCAATAAATAAAGCATGGATACATGGGTAAATGAGGTAAGACAATGGTCATATCTGACGGATGAAGGTATGATGTATTTTGTACTTTCGATGGTTTTTTCAACTTAGTTTTGTCAGTAAAAGTTCGATTACAGTATAGAAGCCGTAGTAAACGGGAGCCCTAATCTTACCCTGTTTACAAAGTCATGTTTTCACTCATTAAATTTTACGCCAAAGTACATAATGATAATGTTTCTTGACTTCAAAGTCCTTTCTGTTGATGTTTTTACCCACTGGCGACGAATTCCTTCACATTGCTTACGGAAACCTATGTAGGGAGTACGGCTTCTCACACAAACAGGCTTCATGAGACAAAAGCGAGTGAATTTCGCACTCAGTTAGCTTCCAATTTTTACTTTCTTCTCTAATTCTTGTGGCATTTGAGCACCGCACAGCTGCGGCCTGAACTCCCTGATAATTTCTCATTGCAAATATTAAAATAATCTGCATATACTGGTCAAAATAGACAAAAAATCGAACGAATGTACATAACGCGCTATTGACTTGTGTACTATAAAAGTTGGAGCGCCCACCGCAGTATGTCGAACTGTGTCGAACAGTCTGCTGCCCTCTTGCGTTGTGAAATTGGTCTATACGCAGAGGGTTTTTTTTTTCTTTTTCCTCCAAAGTTTTTTTTTTTAAGCTTTTTTTGCCTTTATTCAGATTTTCATAAACAAAATTATAGAAGAACATAATTTTTTCGCACAGTAAACATACATTATAAACACAGACATATTTTTGAAATATTTTTCCATAGAGTATTAACATAAGTACATATCGAATATACAAACAGTGATAAAATTCTATAATTTGGAAATAATAGATTTTCAATATAGAAAAAGTAAAAGGTAACGGTAATCATTAATATAATATTTTCGGATGCAATATTATAAAGAGGAACTTGTTTACAGTATGAACACATGAAGCCCGCTCGCAAAAGCCGACAAATCCACTTTCTACAATTATTTTAAAGCAGGTAACCGTCATACAGCACAAAGCAACACCTCCCAATGATATGCTGCACATTACATGCAAAGGTATATCCCTGAAGTCATGGTCAAAGCAGCAAAAAATTTATTCTCTCCATTTTCTTGATCTCCAATCGCATCCATCTAAAATTGACAAAAAATGGACCTATCGGCCCCCGCGAACAAACTCCTTATTCTTCTATGCAAATTAGAACTACAATTAGTTCATAAATATAATTAAACAATCTGTATAAAGATTTTCTTATGTAAACAAAAGTGGAAGGTGAAGGTGCTGCTTCATAACCCATAATAAATCATTCATTATATTGACATAGAATGACATGGTGCATTTATTTTAACTCCTAGATTTTATTATTCTATAGGGTCTTGTATCAGTAGAGGTTTGTAACCATAAAGGCCTCCACAACCCGAATACGGTCCGGGTTACGGTACGGGTTACGGCTAAATGACCGGAACGGAAAACCGTACGGTGTCAATACGGTATACGGTCCGGTATACGGTTGCCGTGATGCGCACGCATCACG
Organism: Echinometra lucunter; assembly: GCA_029962745.1. Lineage (NCBI taxonomy): Eukaryota > Metazoa > Echinodermata > Echinoidea > Camarodonta > Echinometridae > Echinometra > Echinometra lucunter. Next base: position 13,099,480 of record CM057151.1, read on the forward strand.
GCTCATTTTTTAATGTAACCATAGAAACAAGACTCCTCCTACTGATCTGGTTCAGCAAAGGGAAAATGATA
>CM057151.1:13100050-13129984 GCA_029962745.1 Echinometra lucunter
ACGATCCGACTGGCTCACGACTGGTCCACGACTAAGTGAGAGGAGATGTGACGTCACAGCTCTGGTCTGTGGTGAGTCGTAGACCAGTCAGAGGCCAGTCGGAAGGGCAGTCGGAAGGATTGGACATGTCGAATCTTCACGACTGGAACGCAAGAAATCGCATGCTCAATCCATCTTCCAGCCAATCAGACAGCAGTATTTATATGACGTCAGAGTAGTCGGATGGGTCTGGAATCGCAAGATGTGCGGTGTCGAGGCTAACGACTGCCCACGACTCACCTCCTCTCACTCAGTCGTGGACCAGTTGTAAGCCAGTCGGATCGTAAGGTGTGCGCTGGGCTTAATGCATATCGTGCACTCTTAAAAATTCCGGGTCAGATTGACTCTGAAAAGAGTCTGTTGGGGCCACACTCCATTCCGGGTCAAAAGTGACCCAGAATAAGATCACAAATGACCCAGAATCATGGAATTGGGTTTAAAAAAAAAAAGAAGACTTGCTTCTGGTACACATCTGACCTATTCCAGGTCATTTTTGTGACCTGGAACGGAGTGTGGCCCTAACGGACTCTTTTCCGTGTCAACCTGACTGGGAATTTTAAAGAGTGTGTGAATGGAATGGAATGGATGGAAATAAACATGCAGGGCAACCATTGTATTTACATTATGATGCATGCATCGGTTTTCTTTGTAATCATACCTGATTAGCGTAAAATAATGATTTAGGCCTATAAGAGGAATAATAACGTATGACGGCGTTAGTGAAAGATGCGGTCTTTAACGCTCCATGATGAAGGAACATGATAATGCAAAAATTATGATTGCACAATAAAGAGTGCAAACACTGCCATGACTGCATTAGATTATACGTAGATAAAAGATATTGATAGGTCGATCAGTGCAATTAGTGCAATCTAAATAAAGATTAACACAGTAGGAAACCATCTGTTGTTGGAAGTATTTCAGTACTGCATAAAATGAAATATATTTAGATTGTTTTTAATGTGTTGCTAAAATACTTATATCTTATAAATTTCTTCCTCTATAATGATTTAGGATAAACGACTGGATGAGATCCTCAATAAGCTTCGCCTTCAGAAGCGTGGTACTGGAGGTGTTGACACGGCAACGACCGGTGATACCTTTGACATCTCCAATCTTGATCGCCTTGGACAATCGGAAGTAAGTTTAGAGATATATGATATAGACCAGCAGAATAATGACATTTCTATCGTCTTTTCCCTCAACATTTTCCTGAGCCGTGATAGATGGTCCATCTGGTTGTTCGGGTTAAAACAACAACCGAGTGTCTGTTTTGTGAAGCACAAGTAACAAAATATTAATCTAATTTTAAGACACGATATGACATAATTAATAGTATTTTCAATGATGTTGCAACTTGTCAAAACGGAAAGTATAACATTGTCTAAACCTATAAAAATCGCAACTGATTAAGAATCACTGTCCACAAGATTGGCAGTAGGGTATTCATTTTTGTGATGATGTGGCCTTATTTCCATCCTTTATTTCCATCATTTGTAATTGCATGTTATAAGTTCCCTATGTGATTTCGAAAAAGAAGTTTTTGATATTTTTCATATACATTAATTTGATATCTTCTTATCTGTTGGAAATGAATAAATTAATCTCAATTGAATTGAAATTCATGATTATATTCCCTCTCCCTCTGTCTGCCTCTCTCTATCTCTATATCTGTCTGTCTTTATAGGTCGAACTTGTCCAGCGCGTCATTGACGGTGTAGATATTCTCATCAAGATGGAGAAACACTTGGAGAAAAACCGTTCCATCGATCATCTCATGCCCAAATAAACAAATTGTTGATCCCCTCTACATTGTAAATAATTATATCATAAAATATACGCCGTAATCAGGAAAATGCAATTTTATACTCGTTTTCAAAGAAAGTACAACAGAGAAATGTATATTCATAAAAATGAAATAGCGTAGCTTTGCCCGTATACACTGGTATGTGGATATTTTAAAGTCATGTTTAACATGTGGCAACTCGTAAACTGTTGCAATATTTATTGTGGGGAAATGCAATGAAAACAAAAGAATAACACCTTTTTCCAGGTATTTTGATGCAATGAGACATAATTATTAAAACCATAAAATATTTATTATACGTATTAATTTATTTATGCTAGAAATAGAAATATCGTCACTAACATGAATGAAAAATACATCGGCGACGAAATTATGTTCTCGAAATCATAATCCGTATGCACTGAAATAAATGATTAAGAAAGCTGCATATTATCGGGAAATTATGAGATTAATCGGTGTTTTCCAAAGAAGTGTGTGATTATTAAGACAAATAACACTAGTAAATTAGGATATGGAGCATACTTGTACTGTATAGAGCTTATAATCATGTTTTTTAGATAACAGTATGAAAATTATTACAAAATGGCTGTACTGAATATTATTTGTATAGATTCTTTATGAAATAAAACGAGAAGAAACTGATGAGAAACGTCAACCGTCTCGTAACTATTATGCATAGTGAGCAGGTGCACGAGCGTCTTTAAAAAGTTGAATAGGGCAACCTTCAAGTTTGCCAACACTTTTGACCCCAGATTTGCAGACAGATAGGCTGCAATTTAAAACTATTTAAACTAAATCTATACCCCCCCCCCCCCCCCACCAAAACTCACAAAATTATTTTCAAACAGGATGGTTTTACAGTTGGTGGAGCTGACGCTTCTTACTAGATTATCCACCATCCTGTTTAAGGAAAACAACAACAACAACAAAACACAGTCTTTGTTATGTACGATAGAAGTGTTATTTCTGTCATTGTTATTTTCTATAATTATCTGGATAGTATATTAATTTTGGTCAAAACGGTGCAGAATATCACTTTATTTGGGCATCCCGTCTGCCAAACAAGAGGGTCAGTGGTTAGATGTCCGGAAGAATCCTTTTTCTGAACGAGCATGAGCGAGCAAAAATTCACCTTTAATTTAATTGTTAAATAGTAGATTGAAGCGTTATTTGGTTATCTAAATACATAATACGGGCCTTTATTGCCAGCTGGATTAACTTTTAGGGGGGAAAACGAAAATAGTTCTTTAGACAGATTTTAAAAAAAAAATTCTGATATCCTTCGTGCAGCCATCCATCAAGACAGCATCCTAGCCGTTTTCAGGTTCCCTGCACACTTGTAAAGGAGAAAAATAATTACTTGGATTGTTCCATTCAGTTAATTTTACGATTGTAACGATATATAATAAATGATATTCTCCGTCTCTTCGCTGCCATATACGACTCTATTTGGGCACCTACCTGGCTAAAATTTTAATATCATTTAATGAGGGATTTACTGTCCAAAACCATCCTATTTCTATTAGCGAGGGGAGCGAGAAAGTGTCACTTCGTCATCGAAGAAACCTTTTTTTCAAAATAATATATTTCGTTGCTTGCTGGCCGAATGAGAGGTCGAAATCCCTCATTTTCTCTTCCTATTCCTCTTCTTTTCTTTTCTTTTCTTTCCCTCTCCTTCCTCTCTTTGCTGAGAGGTGGCCTACCGTTGCAGACGGAAATGTTTAGTGGGGGTCTGGTGGGTGCGGGTCACATTCCCGTTTAGCGGCGACGCCCGTTGATAAGAAGATTTCTTATTTTACTTTGCTTTACTGTACTTAACTTTACTTTACTTTAATCCCACGACAATGTAGGACGATGCCTGTTCATCAATCATACATGGCTTGTGGTCTCAAATGATTAAACATTTTCCGTGACTAATCAAGTTGAATATGTGGGAAAGGGCAAAATGTATGCATATAGGAGTCATACAGCCTATGGCTCGTAGACAAGATCATGGTTTTTAGACCTTGTAGTATTTATCTAGTCTATTCTTTAAAAAACAGTTTTCTTAAGATGAGTAATATTGGTATAGAGCACCGGCGTAAATCCACTTTGAGGAGTGGGGGGGGGGGGTCGATTTTTTGCCGATTTTTCTTTTCTGTCAAACTCACACTTAAGTATAAACGCCCTCACCCACCTGCACAGACCCCCTTACACACATTTTAATTTTTATCTTGCGAGAGAGCGAAGCGAGCGAGCCCAAAATGACCACTTTTCTGGTTTTCAATCGCATTTTCAAATAGAAATTCTATAATATGGTGAGCGAGCGAAGCGATTGAGCCAAAAATAAGTGCTTTTCTGGTTTTAAATCGCATTTTCAAATGGAAATTGTAAAATAAATGATGGTTGTTTATGACAGATTATTAAAAATTTTATTAACTGATTAATTCAAATATCATTTCTTCCTTAAAAAGTGGGGGGGGGGGGGGGGAGAGATACTTGTACACGCCATCCTCCCTCTCAAAAAAGGGGGAGGATATATCCCCCATCCCCCCGGGATTTACGCCAATGGTACACTGTAAACATAAGTTAGTCATTGGCGCTTATAAATTAGTCAAAACGACTAATTTAGATTAGTCAAGTCTCAATGACTAATATACCTCAGTCAAGACTAATGTTAAGTCACAGATGACTAGTTTAGGTTAGTCACTGCTGATGCTTTTGACCAATGTAAACCAGTCATTTGTTAGAGTAAAAGTTGATATTCCAAGTTTCTAATTGCTTCAAAATTATCATCTGGGATTTGAGTTCATATATACCGAACATGAAATTAATGTCCAGGCATTTTTTTTTGTGTTTTCAACGATTTGAAAGAACCATATCAATAAATTGCTTATTAATTAATAAACTGTTACACAAAATACATCAGTTAATTTATAATGACCATTTTTTTATATTTAATTAAAACATATTTGTTGTATAAACAATGGCCATTATAAACTAACTGATGTATTTTGTGTAGCAGTTTATTAATTCATTGATAATGTAATGTTATGGTTCTTTTAAATCATTGAAAACACAAAATTTGCCTGGATAGGATTATCGTTGCCGACGTCAATGACTAATGCCTCCAGTCATACGACTAACTTACGGTACGGACGTGCATGTTCACGATGCATTGTGCACCGTATACTGCGTATGCATCGCGCGCACACGTTGTTCGCGCGCCCTGTTCAAAATTAATTCGGCAACTGTCACTTGTAAGATTCCCGGTAAGATTGTCGTCCAACTGCAACCCCAGCGTTCAACAAAGCCATCAAAGTCATAAAAGTCAAGGCAAAAGGTTCAGAAATGTCATCAACTTCAAGGTAAGTCTGGTTTTCGGTTGACGATCTTTATTTTTTCTCGAAATTTCCTTTCACTCAAGTTAAGAGAGATTTTTAGTAGGGCGACAACGTAGGCTACTACTACTACTACTACTAGCACGTGTACCTACGGATCCTCGTACACACAACTTAAGTGTAAGCACTGTGCCGCAACAGTCACTGTTTCATGCTTAAACATCTCAATGAACAGATGTTTCCTAATTCATGTTGAGAGCTCATTGAATGCACACTGCCAGCTCATTCATTCTGCTTCACAGGGACAGGAGTTGTGCTCACAAAACAGTAGAGTATAATACACTACGAACATGACAGACAAAGAAAGCGGACAAAATAAACAACCCTCATTCTACCCTTCACAATGGTTCTGGTAGTCAAAAGAACATCCCTACACTGCTATTGTCTGAAATATGTGGAACAGGTGTCACATGCATATTCACCTGGAACTACATGATTAAACATAATAGCAGTGAAGGGATGTTCTTTTGACTACCAGAACCATTGTGAAGGGTAGAATGAGAGGTTGTTTATTTTGTCCGCTTTCTTTGTCCACCATGTTCATAGTGATGGCATATGCACATGCCTGACATTGCACGGTCCAATTGTAAAGTATTTTGGTGGTTTTATGATTTCTTTGCTATAGGGTCTGTAGGAAGATGGGGCTCCATACATCAAGGAGACAACGCCAACCTCTCCGAATGCAACGACTTCGCAATTTCCATTGATGGAGTTGGCGTTGCCCACTGCACCACACTTTTTGCTGCTGTGGATGTCTACTTCGCCTCGTTTTAGTGGAGGTGTCATGGTGTAGTGGTTCTGTCACTTGACTCTTAATCAAAGGGTTGAGGGTTCGAATCCCGGCCTGGCACTAACGTCCTTTTGCAAGACATTAATCCACATTTGCCACTCTCCACCCAGGTGTATAAGTGGGTACTCGGTAGGAGGAAATTCCTGTTAGCGCCTTGCATGGCAGCTCCTTCAGCCGGGGTAATAATATTAACTTTGTAGAGCGCAGTGGAGTAGTAGCTGCGTTATATAAATGGACCATATCATTATTATTATTATTATTTTATGTTTTCAACCTGGCTTATCCTTCAACGTTGAAGAAGACGCTGACCTTCATTCAGAAAGTTATCTTGAATATTCAGGATAATATTATTCTGTGGTCACACTGCTTGAGAGATTTAACAATCTGGAGTAGATCTCCCAGCTGGAAGGATTTGTCTCTAATTTGCTTACTTGAGGAGAATCAAGCATGAACATACTAGTGTTTTGATTTTCTCGGGGCCTGATAGAAATAGAACCCATAGAGAGCTACACAAGAGGTTTGCCTGCCACAAGGGATATTGACATTAGTTATTTTAGAATAAGTCAACGTTTGACTACAAGATTTTCACAGCAGAATCCTTGTAATTTTTACTTGATTCTAGAATAGTTTTAGCTCAAGTTGAGGACTATCCCCAATCATGTCATTTACCTTTAATGTGTTTAAATTCCAACCAAAGAACAAGACACGGTTTTACGGGTTACTTCTTGTAGGTTAAGTTATCAGATCATGCAGCTTACAGAATGTTTTTTGTTTGTTTGATTGATTTGAGTGTGGGTAAGGGTAAGAAATGTGACATTCCTCGTGTCTACACGTTTTGGGTTTTTTTTTGTGTGAATTATGTGTTGTTGTTTTTTCCTGTTTGGCCGCATTTTTGTCAGGCTTTAAATATTTTTGGAAGTAAACATATGGCATGATCCCTCGTATGTGTTTTTATGCTGGTTTTGCAAAATTGTTGCAAATTCAAGAGATTCTGTGATGTCAGATTTTTTGATATATTTGATTTACGTTTTGACTTGATAGTAATTACGTCTTATTCAGGTACCTGTGATTTAACACCACAGAACACGACTTTGCATTAGGGATACACCTTGACGAGTAATGAGCTTTAAATGTATTTTATTTATAAATTTCTCTACTTTCTTTATATTTTTATTTTGGCGGATTCGGGCAACAAACAACATGTTTTCCGTGCTTCAATAGGCCCTATTTTTGTGTACATGTTTTGTCTTCTAATTTTGCCGAACTTCCTGCAAGTATAAGAGATTTACTGAAGCTGGACTTGTGTATATACATGTATATAAGTTGGGTTATTTAAAACAAGGTTTCTGATTGGTCAGATGCCATTGCGTAATTCGTTATATGGCCACGACCGATTATGACGAGTTATATTGCACGCTAATTTGTGTACAAAATCCCATTTAAAATGTATCGATAACTTACAAATTATCGATAATACGGAGTTCGTTGCACCTTATTGACGGATGTTGCAATGTTCATAGTTTGTGAGCTCCGATTCCCATCTTATATAACGCATAGTGCATGCTCATTGTCAAATATACCATAAATTGTGCATCCATAGATAAAGAATTCTTAAACTATGGATGCACATATTACGGTATATTCAACTCCAGAGCATACACTATATGACAATATTTAATATACTATTTACTTTGTATTGCCTTTATAAAGGACTTTTATTTGCACTGACCTGTAATGGGTTTTACACCTTATTGAGTTGGGGGAAGATGTGCTATTTGGTATTGCTGAACCTTCCAAGATTAACTGAAATCGAACTTCATATACATTCTATTTCCTGCATTTCTATCTAGTTTTTTTGGTTCTGTCCTGCATAATGTTCTTGTATTCAAACCTTGATATTACACTGTAACACGTACTTTACCTTGTTTGAATGTACTGCATGCATTGAAAAGCAACATGATGTCATGTATACATGTACATATTCAAAGCTTCTCCGTATTGTATTAATTTGAAGTGAAGGTGATGATTGTGAATTTCTCATATGTACAGCCCGATTATGTTGAAATAAATCTGTTTTAAATCAAGAAGAGATTTAGCTGCTTCATTTCTTTTGTTTTTACATAAAATGTAGCCTTAGTCATGTGACTAATGTGATTAGTCATGATTTTGACTGACTAATTAGAAAAGTCAGATGACTAACGTTTAGTCATTTCAGACGTTTTTGGATTTAGTCAGATGACTAACTAAAATAAGTCGCATCTGACTAATATTTGGCTTTGCCTGACTAATTAAGTTTAGTCATCTGGGCTGTCTGACTAATTACAATTAGTCATTTCAGACATAGGGCAGGACTAATTTTTATTAGTCAAAATGACTAACTTATGTTTACAGTGTATAGAGCTATTTACATGGGACTTTGCTGTAGCACAAATCATAATGTAGCATATTCTTGACATGTATTTCCATCCAAACTCAATCTACCAAATCCTCAGGCATAATGTTTGTATACTTCACTTTCATACTTAATGCAGTCCACATCGGCATCGTTCACCCAGTGGCGTTTTTGTTTGTTTGTTTGTTTGTTTGTTTGTTTGTTTTTTGTTTTGTTTTTTGGTGAGGTGGGGGGACCTCTGGCCTAACAACAGCTTCCCCGTTTTTTCTACCCAAACTTGTGCCCTTTTAAAAATATTTTTAAAATAATTTATAGCTGATTACCTTTTTTTTTTCTTAATTATTTTTTCATTTTAGGGAAAAAATTTAAAAGACATTGCAAAATAGCTTGCACTCACCTTTCACATAATCCGCCTTGCTTCTTTTATACCGACTCTGTCATCATCTTCGCACTACTCCTCCTCTCCTACTAGGGCCAAACGTGTGTCGGAATGTAGCGAACATTCACCGTTGCAGCAGTTAAAACATAAAAAATTGCCCTAAGCAAGATTTTATTTTCTTTAATTATTTGCTATAGATTATCTGATTCAGGGACTCTTCAACTCTTAATATGCCACAGATTTGGGGATTCAGAGTTGAAAATGAAATTTTAAATAATTATTTTCCTCTCATGTATGATTTTCTACCAATCCAAAACGCCTGGCAATACAATGACACAAACGCTATTGAAGCTTTTCCGCCGCAATGGCGACTCTTATCTCAGATAAGCTTGTACATTCCCTGATTTATCACCCGTACTCAACTATAACCCTTTTCCATATACCTACAATCAATTTTTTTCTGATAATGTGGTGGGATGTATAGGTTAAAAAAAAAAAAATTCTTCCTCTTCTTCATATAGCAGAAGGGAGGGGGGGGGGGGCAATTCCGAAAACTTTCTGAAAAGTAAGAAAGAGAAAAAAGGGGAAAGTGTTTCTTTTGTAAGGGTGACTTTAGGGTAAAAATAGGAAATATATTTTTTTCCTAATTTTCATTTGTATTTGAAGGATCAGGAATGGTCGATTGTACGTGCCTCGAGCTCCCCCTTCCTTCTTGAAGCTTCAATCCGCATTGGATAGTGTCCTGTAGCTATAGTGCATAACAGATTACTACATAGTTGTTTCATGCAAAGCACATGATTAGACGTCTTCTGCTGTTTTTCTTTGAGTTTTAGGGTTTTTTGGAGGGGGCTTCACAGTTAGGCCTGGCCTATTCATGAGGGAAATCAGTCACCATTCGACACTTCTCTCCGAAGTTAAATTTCCAAACATTTTAGCATATATGGTTATATTTAGGAATGATTTTGAAAAAAAAAAACACAAGTTAAAAGAAATGGAAAAAAAGAAAGCACACTCTTCTTTGCAAAAAAACAGAAGAGGTCCCACCGAGACTTGAACTCGGATCGCTGGATTCAAAGTCCAGAGTGCTAACCATTACACCATGGGACCTTGGTTGTTCACCATGCTAATCGTAATGGTATAGTAGAATAGAATTAAAAACTTTGTCAACAAGTAGTGAAATTGATAAGAAGAAGGCTATTGTTAGACTTTTGAATATCCATAAGTAACAAATGATAAACTTGACCCAAATATTAGAGGAAATGCATGTGAAAATCATACGAAAACTTTCTTTTAATTGTTAAAGATATACTCGCGCTACTTCTAACATTAGTCGTGTAAGATGAACCATAGGCGCTTAGATTAGTTAGAAGTCGCGCTGTATTGTCCTTTTCACTTGAGATTATATTGCAGCATTATTCAGCGCACGTACGCGTTTGCAGTTAACTCTATGAAATTCATTCACACACGTATGTACACACAATATACAGCGCATATACTCGCACGCACGGAACTGCTGTGCAATGCCAATGTTCGTGAAATACCGGCGTTTCCCGACATTGATATCATCAAAATTTAACTTTCCATGCAACGGTCCTGAATCAGATCAACTGAAAACGAAGGTGAAATAATATAGACCTCTTTTACAGTTCGTTTTGAAGATTTTATTTAGTCTTAATCGTAAATTAAGGGAATTTGCCATGTAAAAGCGCGTCGTCACTCACGATGACAATCACAACAGCGCCAGCTCATTCACTGAAAAGTGAATGGATGCAACACAGTGCACATCTGCAGATCAGATCATTTTGATTGTAATTCTGGCAAAAAGCGAGCAATATGAATGCTGATCCTTTTGGCATTATCGTGAAATAAGTCACCAGTCCATTCACTGTCGTTTATTTTGTCAGTGCTGCCGCTGGTGACAGCTTTCCATTCCCATAGACATAGGTCTAGTACTACAATGCGAGCCCACACGTGAGAATTCGAGAAGAGGGGTGACGGATTTCACGATTAAGGCCTTACTGTGGCAGCCCGAACGCGAAGTGTCCCGGGGCTAGATAAGGCCATACTTTTAAGGAAGTGTATACAGCCACACGCGTGTCTTTACCTTACGGCCACATGCGTGTGGTTATATCCACAGCATCGACCAGTGTCGACATGAGGTTACAGTCACACTTATCTGAATTCCCACTTGTACTCTGTGCCGCAACAGCTATCGCAATGCACTGCTGCACAAGCGATGTGTATTCATTATGTGTTGCAACCAATAGAATAAACAATATTTTCACATCATTCTCACCTGATCGGCAAGCAGGTGACAGTAATGAAGTAAAATATTGTTTGTATGTCAGTGAATTTCAAAAGATAAAGCCTTCGTGACGATCACTCATCCTGTGTATGGTAGCTCTACTACTCATTGACCACCTTTTTTGAAACCGACTACCTTTGCGCAATGCTTTCCTGCACATGAAATTAGGCCTGTTTCAAGTACACGATTAACTGTTTAAACATCTGAAAATGTTACTACATGAATAATAAAATTTCTATCGACTACTCGGAAACACGGCTTGAAGTTTAGAAGGATCCCCCAAAATGCTTAATCATTAATGAAATCAAGAATGTTTCTCTCCAATTCAAAGTTTTAAGGTGTGATGACGACATTTAGACGCCTTTAATTCACATGAGAATATCGTTTTTGATCACCCAACTCTTGTCCCGCGCAGCGAAAACAAGTGTTTCAATAATAATGTTCGGAAGCCGTAAGCCCTAGTGTGTGTGTGTGTGAGAGAGCTAATTAATCGTGCATTGCACCATCGTTCACCACAACGATATGCACTGCAAGCAAGTGAGCTCACTAACATAATCGTAGATACGCTATCACAGTCATTGTGACAAAATATTTTTGGAACATAGCAATGAACGAAGACAAAAGGGTATTACCAAGAAAAAAACATTCATACTTGCAAGTAAACGCTTGTTCGTTTTATGCCCTTGCTTGCGATTTGTGATGGGGATTGTAATCATTGGAGTTCTATTTCAAATGACTGCTAAGCGCTTGCATCGTATACGTTGTTTCAACACATTTGTACACTGTACTATTACGCTCCACTTCCGGGTTAGTGCCATGAGCCGCCATCTCTTGACAGCTGACGAATAACTGAAACATGATTTCACAAATCGTCGATGAAATATCAAGCAAATGCCGATCTATTTGGCTTTATTTGACCAGGATTTTTAATTCGGTCCTCACAAAAGGAGGTAGGAGGCTATGATTTTAATTTTTATGAACTGGACAAGCTATACAGTTCTTTTCAAAGCTGCTTTATTGCCAAGTTTCTTTATGAAAATTGGACATTACCTTCAGGGATATTGTACACGCTGTGATATGGGTATGGGGCTGGCCTTTCTCCGGTGCTGCAGCTGCAGCTCTGGCGCGGCGCTGAACGGTGGCAGGCTAAGAACGGCTAGAGTGGTCGGCCGACTGGCGAAATGGAAGTACCGAGTAGACGATTAATCGTCAAAAAAAAAGTCCGTTTAAACGAATACCAAAAATGGGCTTTCAAAACAAATTCACCATTTTCAGTTCATTCATCAGATATGAAGCAGAAAGGGGAAAATTCAGAGCCTCTGGAACATTGCTGGTAAGTAAAATCAAAACTTTTCTTCTCTTGTATAGAAGATCTAAGTCAATTTGCGTTTGTGTCGGCAATTAGTTTTGCTAATCAAAACACCGTTTTGACCTACAGGTGGTGACGAACAAAGTTTTGCAAGTTGCAACACACTGTATGTCTGTTGCATGAATGTACTGTACACATCGCTTATGGTTTGACTAGCAATAGCGCTGCGGCAGAGAGTATGTGGGAATTTAGATGAGTGTAGCTGTATACACTGCCTCCTTTTAATAGTGCAATGACTGTATTGACAGTGTCAAATGTCTCCACAATGCCAGATTCGGCAAACCCAGAGAATAGGGGACCAGACTCCTGATTACACAGCTCGGTGGTGCAGTGACAGCCGAAACCCTAGCCATGCAAGCCCTACCATACGCTTTTGGCGGCGGAGCTCCACTTGCATAAATCTACGGACAGCAACCAACAGCCGTCAGTTTGGTTCGCTTTTAACACATTGCATCAAAAGTTGAAAATTTTTACTTGTATGTATTCACAAACTCTCCGGCCAACCAGCAAACCCCCTATAAGCCTTATTTGAAAATGACTTTGATGAAAAAAATGTGATTTTCATGACCTATCGAAATGTTCCAGTGTTGTAGAGTCTGCATAAAGACTTCGAAAATAGACTGCGCATGTGCGGTATCTCGGCAAATTTAGTTTTATTTACAACTTACAAAAAAAAACAATGATTTATTGCGTCGTCTGCCCACTGAACCCTTAATCTCTGCGCAGTGATGGCAGAAGTGACCGCTGCCGGCTAGCAAGGATTACATGCAGGGTCACTTTTGCTATTACTGCAGAGATTGCAGTTACAGTGGGCAGACGATGCAGTAATAAATCATCGCTTCTTGGGAAGTTTTCATACAGGGGGAAATAGGTATAGTGAGCTGTGCAAATTTATGTAAAATGCTGCCCTCTGTAGTTGAAGACAGAAATCACTAAAATAATCAACAATTTCTTGGAAAATATTTGCTTTTTACACCTAGGATAATAAGATATCCTATTTCCATTCCACTTCTCCAATTGGATCTAAATTACCTTGATCAAGTGAATTTTTAAAAATACTTTTCTGATCACTGTTCTTGCTCCTCTTTCCAAGAAATTGGACAGAGAATACTACTTATTGTCAGCAATTTCCACTATATAGGCCTACATACACGTAAGTGCAAGGTTATCTGATGATAACCTGGCATTCGTGTAAGTGGGAAGTTGTAAGTGTTTAATTTCTGGTACAAGATAAAGTAATAACCTAACTTTAAGTGAATGTAAAATTTAGGTAAGAAATATATAGGCTATATCGCTTGAGTTCTCAACGCTAGAGAATGGCTGGCTTCTAATTTTTTTTAATTTGTAAGTTCCACTGTAGACAAAAAAAAAAAGTGACTGTCTGATAGTAATTGACATTGAGTGATCTTTCAGTGATCTTTTGTAATTTTGTATGCTCTAGATGATTTAGATCCAATTGAAGGAATGGGATGGAAATGGGATATTTGTCATCCTTGGGTGAAAAAAGCAAATATTTTCCAAGAATGTGTTGATTATTGTAGTGTTTTCTATATACTCAGCTATAGAAGGTGGCATCCACATAAATTTGTACAGCTCACCATACAAATGGTCCCCTGTGTGTAATTTACCATTAATTTCATATCATTTTTTTTTTTCTAATTTTCCATAGAATGATGCCTTCTGCTTCTGAGACAATACTACATGTACCAGGCTGAGGCTACAATCAGCAGATCATACCAAAGCTTCTGAGTAGTCTTTTGAAGGTCATCATTATTTGTTTTCTTGTGCAATAGTGTTTCATCTGGTCACCAGCATTATTTTAGCAACGAAAGATGGGATTCTACAACTGAACAACGTGTGCACTCAAAGCCATCTCTTCATTAGTGTGATAGTAGACACTGAAGTTTGAAAGCTGCTTGATTGAAAGCAGCTCTTATCACTGAAGAACTTGAGACTGCCTGCCCACAGACATGTCCAATCGACCGAACAGGGGTCAGAACCCCCATGGCTTAAAACTGACTAGCTTAGATCAGATATGGGATGACTTGAGAGCTGGGATTCAACAGGTCTACTCCAGCCAAGCAATGCCCAAGAAGCGATATATGGAGCTTTACTCGTATCCTTTTTATATCATGATATTATTATGAATCTTAGTCTTTATGTGTAAGGAATCAGAAATATTTCAACTGCATCTAACCTTGTGTTTAACCACCATGTCGTTCCAGTGTGTCCTACTGTACATGTGCAGGACAGTCCTTATGTTCCTGTACTTGTAATCTCTTTCTTGTTGTGCAGACTGCCAAATTATGCCATGTACAGAAATTGTTGTTTGGGACTCTGCTGGTAATTGTAGATACACACTACATGTACAGACATAATTCTGCATTAGAGTATTGGCACCCACACATTCATGGAATATTTTGATGAACTTCCCAATTAGCATTTCTGCGACATGCTACATGTACATGTAATAGGAAGAACACATTTGTCAATATTGTGATTATACATGTATGCAGCTCAAATTGTCTGTGGACGAAAACCACGTACAGTTTATGTACAAAATATGTTGCTTTGGAAATTAACAAATACATGTAATAGTTGTAATGAGAAACATTTAGTAAATAAGCAAGGCAGGAACTTATATATCACATGTAAATATTCATCATACTTGCTTATTACTGGGCAGCATGAAGGAACTCCCAAACCTGCAAATTTAGTGGATGCACTTATGTAAGATAATAAGTTCCCTGTAAGAATCTACTTTCCTTAATGTTTTCCTCTTAAATAGCTATGTATATAACTACTGTACAAATGTTAATCAGCTGCAGCAAGCTCGGACAACATCAGCCAAGAGCAAAAAGGGCACAGCGCAAGGTGGCGCACAGTTCGTGGGCCTTGAACTCTATAAACGACTACGAGATTTTCTTAGGGATTATCTTGTTAGTCTAAGACAAGTAAGTGCTTGACAGGCAAAGCAAGATGTTGATTGAAAGTGTTTTTTTTTTTTTTTTCCATTTTCATTTTCATGCTGTGATATAGTATTTAATGCTTTCACTTACATGTATATGATAAGACGTAAATGCTAATACATGTACATTCCATTTGTCAGTGCTTTGGGTTGTGTGATTTCACTCTCACATCCCTTTTTATGAGGCATAATATCAGACAATGGTCTGATTAGATTTGGGTTTCACATGGTCAAAGGTCAAGGTCAAAGATGTCATTGTATACTAGTACATGAAAATAAAAAGAATCGACATGAATGAGCCATATATTTTCGATCTTGCAATGGCGGAGGCATAAATTTCGACCACGCGCGGTTGAGGATTCATTTGGTTATAGCTTATGTTCTCACTTGTATAGTACAGTCTCTATTTCTCAGAATCCCTATTTTCTTCCTTCTTCCTTCTTCCTTCTTATATCTCTTTCTTTGTCTCTTGCTATAACTTTAGTTGCTATGTTAGTAATCTTACATGTTTCTTACTTCTTACACCTTGTAGTATGCAGTCTTAATCTAGCTACATGTAAGTATTATGCAGCTTCATTACAGCATGTACAGTGAACAAAAAAAGTAATAATTTTGCAAATTTATTTTTTGCTGAATGAAATGAAGTTTTGGGTACAAACTGCACTTAAGATGCTGCTGCCATTGTACTACGGGTATGTACATGTACATCACAAATCACATATGAATGTTGACCAATTGTTATTTATTTTTTTCGTTGACTGTACATGCTCTAACGAAGCTTCATAAGACATTTTTCTTAATGCTCACCTTTTGAATATCGATAGTAGGAGTGACATACCGGTATGCACAGATTTGTATTTGTGCATGTATATGAAAATATGAATTTGTAGAATGAAATTAACAGCTTTGCAAATAATTAATGAAAGAAAAGTACAAAAATGGTATCATTGCAGCATACATGTATTACATCTCTGCTACTATGTACCTGTCTGTATGTTGAATATGTTCAGCCATTTTATTATTTTTAAAAAATTATTTACTCATTACATATATGTAGGTCAGTGTAAAGGTTTCAATCAATAACATTACAATTCATTTGTACTTTTTAGTTGAAATCTTATCATTCATTCCTTTATTCCTCAGGATGGCTCTGATTTAATGGATGAGAGTGTCTTGACGTATTACACCAAGCAGTGGGAAGACTACCAGTTCTCCAGCAAGGTCTTAGATGGCATGTGTTCTTACCTCAACCGACACTGGGTCAGGAGAGAGTGCGATGAAGGGCGCAAAGGCATCTACGAAATCTACTCTGTAAGATACACCGTGTTAACCCATTACCCTAGGGAACTGGGTGTCTTTACATTAAGCATCTGTAAATTCTCTTTATCAACTCATATTAGCTATTGATACTCATATTAGGGACATAGGTTTGGGGTCATTTACTTTCAGTATAATTGCATCACCATATTGGACAGTTGTTGAGTACGATTATTTGCTTTCTAAAACAAAAGTCATGTCTTCAGTGAATTTGTATAGTTCTTCATCAGAATAAGCCCATTTACTCTCTGCAAACCATGAGTAATCAATTCTTTCTTTCACTTACAGCTTGCTCTGGTCACATGGAGAGAACATTTGTTCAAGCCACTCAACAAACAGGTAAATGATCATGGATTTTGACACTAGTTTAAATAATTCTCAAAGACTACCCACTTTTCATGCATTCAAGTTTGCTCACAGAAACCAAATACTGATACATATTCAACTTTATTTGGAGAAGAGCAGTTGATGTCATCATATGATCTGACATGGTGTTTCTGAGTTGGCTAATTTTCCTTGTGCAACAAGGATACTGTGCAATAGTTTTCAGTCTCAACATTACATTATCTTCTGTGGTTGTGTGAAAGGATTTGTGGAAAGTCCAAGCTATTTTGTCCCATGCAGTACTAAAAACCTTAGTTTTTAGTATATCTGATGACTGTAATAATTTGCAGAATCTGCTAGAATTGGTGTATGTCATGCTGTTATAAAATTATCAAAATGACAAAAAAATAACTCATTCTCTATGAAAGTCACATGCAAGGAAACATATGTTTGAATGGAGCTGCACAGACATATGAAATGAAAGTTTGGTCCAAACTTTTCAGCAATTTCTCTTATTTAGAATATGAGGGCATGTGGAGAGCTATCCTTTGCAAGGGACATTCTTGTGTGATTTTTTCTTCACCAAACTGATACATAAGGAATGAGCTAGAGCTCTCACAAATCATTTTTCATCTTCACCAGGGGCCCGTTGCATAAAACTTTTGCCGGAGTTTTTTTATGGCAAAATTTGAGGAAACTACGGCAAAAAAAAAATTGCCATAGTTTTCCATTACATAAAAATTTGCCAGAAAAAGTCTGGCAAAAGTTTTATGCAACGGGCCCCAGAACTGAACCTTGTATTAAAGGTTATTCTGATATCATGTTTACAGGTCACCAATGCTGTACTGAAGTTAATTGAAAGGGAGAGACATGGAGAGACCATCAATACACGTCTGGTCAGTGGTGTGATTCAGTGTTATGGTAGGATATCTTCATTAGTATTTTGCATAGGTATTTCTGTAATGACTTAGATTTGTCATATAACTTCATGAATATTCAGAGTAGGTTCTTCACCCTTTCCATAATGACTTTGACTTTAATTTTGACTCTGATCTTGGTTTTCCATATGATATTGATCCCATCATCATAGTTCCATTATCTAATGAGTTTATGGAACAATTTGTCATTTACTTCATGAGTAATTCTGAGACTTGAATCAGTGACCTAGAATAATTTTGAGAAAGGAGGAACCATATGTTTCCTTAGTTATAGAACATGTCCTGGAGAAAAATATTCTGTGGTCCATATCTTACACGAAACTTAAATCTTAAACCCAACATTTTACCTGAAATGCAACCCTAAAACTAATCTGAATCCATTTGCAACTATTCATCTTTGACAAAATAGCAAATGTTGCAGGAATAGGTTTTGGATCATTGTTCCCTGATGTTTTTCTTCCACGTCTTCAGTTATTGAGGTAGTGCAAAGATGTCATCGTACATTCCACCTCATGATCCCTTCTCTTTTGCTTCACAGTTGAACTTGGTCTGAATGAAGATGAGCCAACTTCTAAAGGTCCAACGTTGAGTGTGTACAAAGACTCCTTTGAGAGTCAGTTCCTGTCTGAGACAGAACGTTTCTACACGTCGGAGAGCACAGAGTTTCTCCAGCAAAATCCTGTTACAGAGTATATGAAGAAGGTAAAGGGGATTCTGTGACATGTAACAAGAGTCCATTTCACATTTCTCTTTGTACGTATGATGTAATGGTGCAATAGATGCTTATGAAGTTAACAGTGGTTATGCACATTAAGACACTACCTTTGGAACAATTTGGCATGTTTCCCTTTAGATGAATACATCGCGACAGGCATATTTTGCTGAAATACTTTTTTTTTTGAGAATCAACACGCAAGGTGCAATATGTAAAATGAATGTCCTCTGCTTGTTTTTCAGGTCACAGTTGTTTGAAATTGATCATATTTTGAAATCTCATTCATTCATTGTACCCAGGCTGAGACAAGATTGCTTGAGGAGAGAAGGCGTGTCCAGGTTTATTTACATGAGAGCACACATGATGATCTGGCCAAGAGATGTGAGAGGGTACTCATCAAGAAACATCTCGATATCTTCTACTCAGAATTCCAGAATCTCCTTGATGCTGATAAAAATGATGGTAAGAATGTGCTTTTCTTGCTAAGGGGAGTTGGTCGCCATTTTTAAAAAATTTTTTATGCCTCCGCCCACCGAGGTGGGTGCCGGAGGCATTGTGTTTTCGGGTTGTCCGTCTGTCTGTCTGTCCCGTTTTCGTTCTCGTGGTAAATTAAGAACCATTTGATGGATCAACTTCAAACTTGGCTCGTGTATGCATATGGAAGGGATGATGATCTGATTAGATTTTTGGGTCACAAGATCAAAGGTCAAAGGTCAGAGAGGTCATAATATACATAAACATGGCTAGCTCTCAAGATAACTTAAGAACCATTTGATGGATCGGCTTCAAACTTAGCTCATGTATGCACATGGGAGGAACAAAGATCTGATTAGATTTTGGGGTCATGAGGTCAAAGGTCATAGAGAGCATTATACCAGGTGTCCCAGAAAAATCAGAATGGTGGATTTTCAGTACGTTACCATCAAAAAGTGATCTTTTTACATCAGGGGGTAAAGCATCGTCTACCGAAGAAAATGATACCAAGATTATTGAATTTGGTGAAGTAATTTGTATTCTATGCCCGTTTCTTGAAATACAGTCATTTTCAAATTTTCGGCGACTGATGAGAGTAGCTTTGTGTTGGGATGGCCTTTCATAATACGATTGTTTGAGGGAAGTCCATTGATGCATGTCAGCAACAAAACGTGCCATACACATGTCATATGAAAGGCCATTCCCTACACAATTCTGCTCTCCACTGTCGCGAAAAGCATGCGAAATTCGAAAATTAATGTATTTTAAGAAAGAGGCATAGACGTGTAGACGTGAAAATTGCTCGTTCTCGCAATAACTTAAGAACCATTTGATGGATCAACTTCAAATGTGGCTGACACAATGTCATTTAAATAGAACCATATTCTCCAGTTTTGTACTCTGAATGTATCCTAATACTTTCCCATAAGTAAAAGTGATATATTTCTGACCTGGCAAAGGCATGGTCGAGGATTCATCTAGTTTCTTATATATTGTAAGAAGACATGAAATTATCCCAAATAACTATACGAGACATTGAAATGTGTAAGGGTGAAAGAGAGTAAGGTAACAAAGTGATTTCATGTAAAGTCCTATATGGAAATCAATATCTATATGTGTGTAAGGATGTGACAACTTGTGTACTTGCAAATTGATTTTACCAAATTTATAATGAATTTCTACTTTCAAATGTTATATATGAAGCTAGTGTTTTGAATATGGTACACCAAAATTGAAAATTAATTGCAGCTGCAGGAAATTACTGTGATGCTTTGAGCTCAGTGTTATATGGAAAGTTATCATGACAATGCTATTTTCCTACAGTATTGCTTTGTATAATGTATGAATACCTATGCATCACTTTGAGATTGCAGTTCAGTACAGTTTGTTGATTATTTACAGTGGATTAATTGTTACATGCTTGTTTCTCTTGTTTTACCTAAACAGACCTTGCAAGAATGTACAGCCTAGTATCACGCATACCAGATGGTCTGGGTCAGCTCATGACACTGCTGGAAACGCACATCTGCAACCAAGGATTAGCTGCCATAGAGAAGTGTGGAGAAACTGCTGTCAATGTGAGCATCACTAACTATCTTATAAAAAATTAATATATAAGTTGTTGGTATGGCATTTAGTTGTGAACATGGCACTTAGTCTGCAGTTGTGTTTCTATTTTAGATGGGTACCTGACAAACAAAGATATAGTCACTCATGTTGTATATTTTTTGCATGCTGGATATGTACACTTGACAGTTTTCCGTATTTCATTATATGTTGGTTTTTTTTGCATTATGTTTTAAGTGATATGAAAAAGGATCAGTAGTTTGAAATACAACTCCCCAAAGACAAACAAAACCAAAACAAAAACAAACCAAAAATAAAAACACTGACTATGGTACAATCCTGAAATGCCTTTTATGCTGAATGCATTTACTTGCCTGGTTAAAAGCTAGAGTTTCAAAAGCACTTATACAGAGATTTCACTGTAGTTGAAATATTTTTATGCCTCCGCCCACTGTAGGTGGTTGCCGGAGGCATTATGTTTTCGGGTCATCCGTCCGTCCGTCCGTCCGTCCGTCCTGTTTTCGTTCTCGCAATAACTTAAGAACCATTTGATGGATCAACTTCAAACTTGGCTCGTGTATGCATATGGGAGGGACAATGATCTGATTAGATTTTGGAGTCTCAAGGTCAAAGGTCAAGGTCATAGAGGTAATAATACACATAAAAATCGCTTGTTCTCACGATAACTTACGAACAATTTGACAGATTTGCTTTATACTTGGCTCATGTATGCACATGGAAGGGACAATGATCTGAGTAGATTTGGGGGTCACAAGATCAAAGGTCAAAGGTCATAGAGGTCATTATGTAAATAGAAATGGTTTTTTTTCACCATAACTCAACAACCATTTGACCGATCAACCTCAAACTTGGCACATGTATGCATATGGGAGGGACAGTGATCTGATTAGATTTTGGGGTCTCAAGGTCAAAGGTCAAAGGTCATAGAGGTCATTATGTACATAGAAATGGTTTGTTCTCGTGATAACTCAACAACCATTTGATGGATCAACTTCAAACTTGATTCATGTATGCATATGGGAGGGACAATGATGTAAATAGATTTTGGGGTCTCAAGGTCAAAGGCTATAGAGGTCATTATGTACATAGAAATGGTCCATTCTCACGATAACTCAACCATTTGACGGAGCAGCTTCACACTTGGCACATGTATGCATATGGGAGGGACAATTATGTGATTAGATTTTTGGGTCTCAAGGTTAAAGGTCAAAGGTCATAGAGGTCATTATATACATGAAAATTGCTTGTTCTTGCGATAACTTAACAACTCTGTGACGGTTCATTTCCAAACTTGGGTCATATCGAAGTCTTATAATGGTCTCATTAGATTTGGGGGTCTCAAGGTCAAAGATGTCATTTTGTACATGAAAATAAAAAAATCAACATGAATGTGCCATATATTTCCGATCTGGCAATGACGGAGGCATAAATTTCGACCGTGCGCGATCGAGGATTCATCTAGTTTTCATTTAGAAAAGTACAAATATATTAATAGCCACCAAACCGTACTTGTACACAGTGGGAGATCGATTTGAACCAATTTACAGCAGATGTTTCTTAGCTTATGTAATGAGTTTTTCTACATATTTCTTATATCTTATTTTCTAGGATCCTAAGCTTTATGTACAGACCATTCTTGATGTTCACAAGAAATATAATGCCTTGGTTCTCACTGCTTTTAATAATGACTCAGGCTTTGTTGCATCACTAGACAAGGTAAGCTCCTCCCTCTCTAGAGTTAAACCAATAAATTTCATTTTGAAGACAAATTGCTTTACAATGGAAACATATTTCTCCATAAACATGCGAAATGTGTCACAGGTTTGTTGGTCACTTGCAGCTTTTACTTAACATAGCAATTTAGAATTTTCTAGGATGAAGATACGTTTCCAGTGCAGCGGTAGATCAGAAGTGAGCACATTAATTTATATGTAGGTGGTAAGTTGATATATTGTGCCTCCGCCCATTGAAGATGGTGCCGTGGGCAATTTGTTTTGGGGTTTTTATTGAGAATGGGATGATTTCAAGTTTGCCACTGATGAAATCGCCCCACCCTCCTTTTCAGTGGTGTTACAAATGCTGATGAGCATGTGGATATTGTAAAGCCAGTTCCACTGTTTTTGAATTGTGAAATCTGATTTCAATTACACTGTTATTGACTTTCTTGATTGCCATCGACTTTTAGGCCTGTGGAAGGTTCATCAACAGCAATGCTGTCACCAAGATGGCCAATTCATCCAGTAAATCACCAGAGCTTCTGGCCAAGTACTGTGATTCACTGCTCAAGAAGAGCTCCAAGAATCCAGAGGAAGCAGAATTGGAGGACACACTAAATCAAGTGGTATGGGTATAATCATACATAGTTATTTGGAATTCCTTTAGGGTCTTTTATTTGAAAGGTTATAAGGTTGATAGAAGTGTGCATTAAAAGGCATGATATGGCTTTAATTTTGTTTTTCACTATCTAAATGTACATGCACAAATGATATAGGGAAAGGTTTAAGGCAGCCAACCCCAAGCTTGTATACCTGTACCTGAACCATGCTTTATATGAAATGACTGTGTTGTGCACAGCAAATAAGAGGGTTGTGCACAGCATATAAGAGGGTAATGCATATTTTATGAAATGTAACAACTATTTTTATGCTAAATGAATACAACAGATGATTTTTCCAGGCACACTTTAAAGTATTGAGTGTGCAAGGTATAATTTTGTGTGATGGAAAATATAGTGGCCTGAAAGCTTAATAATTACCAATGGCCTTCTCAGAAAGAGAGAAAGCTTATCGCAAGGGCTTCAGTGCTCTTTGTCTGGAATTTTGTTGGGTCTTATGTTATGATGAAGTGAAATATTTCAAAGTGCAGGTTCTCAGTAGCACTCCACCTAAAACGTGAGTATTATGAACTATCGACCCTCCAGGAAATCTGCCAAAGTAAAAACAGCAATGTTATGGTGCAATATGCTCAACGGTATACTCTGAGCATTTTCTTTCTGTTGATGGTAATGTTCACATATACAGATATTACAAGGATTTTTTCCAGCTGTTCTACTCCTAAATGCTACTTATGAGACTGGTTTATGTAAATTCAGCCAGTGTTGTTATTATAGTTGTCCATTATGATGTAAATAATTAAGTGAATATCTCTTCAGGAATAAATTGTGCGAATTGGACGAAGTTCTTGATTATACCGGTACTGAAAATTTTTTTTGTTTAGATGGTAGTGTTCAAGTACATAGATGACAAAGATGTTTTCCAGAAATTCTACTCCAAGATGCTAGCTAAGAGATTGGTTCATCATAATTCAGCCAGTGATGATGCAGAGGCCAGTATGATCTCAAAACTCAAGGTAATGCATCCAAGATTATTATGTAATATCTCTTCCTCCTTTGAATTATTCTTATGATATAATAGCTGGTCTAGAAAGCCTATCTTCCATGAAAATTTTGGACCTACATTGTGGAATTATTTCATAGTTTCCTGTGAGGTGTTCATGATTCAAGTTAATCAGTTGTTGTTGATTTTTGTTTGCTTTAATTTGTTGTCAGCACAGTGAAAATTCTCCGAAGAAGGAAAATAAAAAAGGTGATTGCAATAAAACAAGAGAAAGAATTCTTTCATAATTTGAGGGGGAAAAAGAAAGGATCAAAGGAAAAAGAAGAACACAAAGATGATTTCAGTTTCTTGGCAATGAGAATTTATAGTGTAAGTTTGTTCTTAGTCCTCCTGTACATTTTTTCCACCAAGAAAAGCAACTACAAAGATTATTGAATGTGTGTTCATAATCACCCATTGAATTTCTCCCCCAAAAGGTGTTATTGACAAGTAAGAATGTATTTCAGAATATTGTTTTCTTCTCATTTAACAGCAAGCATGTGGGTTTGAGTATACTTCCAAACTGCAGAGGATGTTTCAGGACATTGGACTGAGCAAGGATCTCAATGAACAGTTCAAGAACCATCTAGCTAGCAGTGAATCTCTAGATATTGACTTCAGCATTCAAGTCCTGTGTTCAGGGTCATGGCCCTTCCAACAAGGCTGTACCTTCAACCTTCCAGCGAGGTAAGCTAGAAAACCTTTCGCATCATCGTTGGTTGCATGATGACACGTATGCCAGGCATGATGACTCTGCTGTCAGTATTTTCACTCACCAGATTGTAACATCAACTCTGGACCAAATAATGTAGCTAATTGTAACCCTACCCCTAAATGTTACCGAAAATCCTATAGCGACCCATACCGTAGCCCTAATCCTATATCCAGTCTGCCTATAGCACTGACTACATAAATCCTGGAGCATTGCTGCAGCATTTGTTGAAGCACCTCAGTATTAGCTAGCCTACTCAGACTTTACCATGTAATAGTTGTTGGTAAAAATGAAATGGGTATAATTTATGTGACTATAATGTAGAAATTATGTGGAAAGAAATAGGAAAATAATTGTGTTGGAAGTTGTGTAATAGGTAGTGATTAAGTGGAGTATGATATAGGTTGCTTATTTTTTTTATTTGGAAAATTATGGATTTTAATCGATTTTAATCCAAAGCTTGTGTTCGTTCCATGGAGGCAGTGTTTTTTCTGTTCTTTTCTTGACCTTATAAAGTTAAGAGGAACTTGTGGTAAGAAATTTCATGAAACGTTTGCAGCTTCCCTTTTGTGTCCAGTCGTTATGTCTTGGTGAAGTATTCATAGGTTTGGGACATGGTGTAATCTGCATGACATCATTATAAATCTGCTGTCTGTAAGCATAAGACTAACATGCAAGTTTGAGCTCACAATGTAGGACATATCTTCCTTGCATGATGTTCTCATCAGTGTCTCTTATGACTTTTTCCGATCATCAGTTGGAGCGTAGCTTTCAACGATTCACCACCTTCTATGGCAGCCAGCATAGTGGGAGGAAACTCATGTGGGATCTTCCAAATGTCCAAAGGATAGCTGGTCACCAGTTGCTTCAAGAATAGATACACATTGCAGGTAAAGAACTATTTCTTAGATACTTATCTGTAGGTAAAGAACTCTGCTTTAAAGTTCTTCCCTTTAGAGTTGCTTCAAGAACAGATAACCAACTGCAAGTCCAGAACTTTCTACAAATCTTGCATGAAACACTCTATTGTGAAGAAATCATGCTGGAATAGTGTAGGAATTAGTTTCCTTCCTACCTAATGTTTATTGGAGTATTACAAATTGTTACTGTATAGAGATTAATTGTGCATTTTTGTTAGAACTTGATTTCTTATACATCGGTGACATTCATGAGAAATAGTTTTATGCTGTAATAAGGTTTGACTAGTATAGAAACTGAAATAGATTTTCAGCTTGTCAAACATGATATCTGAGATTTGAGTAGCGTATTGTTTATGCTTTGAAGCTGCAATTCAGGTTTTTTTAGAATGTCTTTGTGTTCTTTAAAATACAGTTTCATAGCTACTAGTTATGTTTCTGATTGATATTTTATAAACTTGTAGTACTTTTTGCAAGTCTTACATCAATTGTCATCTGTATAATAGTATTCAGTGCTCTGTAACCTCATAGAATTTTTTTTTTTTTTTTTTAATCCTTCATTCTCATACAGGCTTCAACGTTTCAGATGGCTGTGCTACTACAGTTCAATGTCTCTGATTCATACACAATACAACAGCTCCATGAAAACACACAGATCAAAATGGTAAGTTATAGACCAATTTCACAACGCAAGAGGGCAGCAGACTGTTCGACACAGTTCGACATACTGCGGTGGGCGCTCCAACTTTTATAGTACATAAGTTTAATAGCGCGTTATGTACATTCGTTCGATTTTTTGTCTATTTTGACCAGTATTGCAGATTTATTTTAATATTTGCAATGAGAAAGTATCAGGGAAGTTCAGGGTCGCAGCTGTGCGGTGCTCAAATGCCACAAGAATTGGAGAAAGTTTAAAAATTGGAAGCTAACTGAGTGCGAAATTCACTCGCTTTTGACTCATGAAGCCTGTTTGTGTGAGAAGCCGTACTCCCTACACAGGTTTCCTTAAGCAATGTAAAGGAATTCGTCGCGAGTGGGTAAAAACATCAACAGAAAGGACTTTGAAGTCAAGAAACATATCATTTTGTACTTTGGCATAAAATTTAATGAGTGAAAACATGACTTTATAAACAGGGTAAGATTGAGGGCTCCGTTTACTACAGCTTCTATGCTGCAATCGAAGTTTTATTGACAAAACTAAGTTGAAAAAACCATCGAAAGTACAAAATTACATCATACCTTCATCCGTCAGATGTGAATATCGTCTTACCTCATCTACCCATGTAACCATGCTTTATTTTATTGATCTAGAATAAAGTAAATGGAACAATATCGGGGCATATCTCATATCTTACATTCATTTTGTACACAGAGCCAATCGCGGTCAGCGCGCTTGCCCACCGCAGCAATGGCGTCGCCGATAGAGGGCCAAATACATAAACCGGAGGTGAAATTGGTCTATAGCATGTCAAGATAAAGCAAATAGTATAACTTAGTAACGGCAAGTATTATTGGATGGCTGAAATATGAGTAGGAAATATGTAATTGAACGATTTGTGTCCATTCTATTTCATTGTTTTACTTTCATTATATGCTCTCAAAAAGAAAGCGTGCTAACTTTGTATATTTGTTTTATTTTGCTATGTCATCCTTTATCAGAAAACTTGAACAGTAGGTCATTCTTATATAGCTCTTTTGTAACACTAGATATGACCACAGTGCAAGCTCAAACATAGTGTTCACCGTGGTTTCATGAAGATTATCATTTATCAAGTATATTTTTAATGGAGGCAATCTCGTAAATCATGTAGTGGAAATACTTAACAACTGCTCAACAACATTTCTCCAGCCTACTCTCTTCCTTGAGCAGTCTGATTTTTGTTATTAGGAACACTGTGTTTTGTTCACTTCTGATTGTGGGACTGTTATTCACCATATATATATATATATTTTTTTTACTGAATTTTACTTGTACTGCAGAATTTTCTACTCCCTATATCTTCATACAACTTAGATACATGTTTCCTTAATATTCCCCCTTGCAGGACATACTGACTCAAGTTATTCAAATTCTTCTCAAGTGCAAACTATTATTGGGGTAAGTGCATTCACATGTTCAAATCTCTCTCTCTCTCTTTCTGCAAACTTATCTGCAACAGAACTTCAATTACTTAGACTATTGTTGGGGTATTTTGGATATGGCGATTGGTATATTATACATACCTTCTAAATTTACCCTTTTATGATAATGAATCCTTACTAGAAATGTCCTCTCAGTTGAATATTGCATCTGAATGATATCCAATGAACTGCCTTCTCATTTAGTTGACCTCCAGCATTTCCCTAAAACAGTAATGAAGTGACTTTAAAATCATCTTGTTCTGTGTCTACTCTTTTCTGTAGGATGGAGATGAAGCTGACGATGAACTGAAGCCAACGACTGAAGTCAAGTTGTTCCTGGGCTACAAAAAGTTTGTCATTCAATAATTTATTATTTCATAGGAGGGTAGCTTTGAAAATACACATTCTTAAGCTTTTTAACCATGCACTCATCAAGAGTATACCACATGGAATGCTTAAGTCTTTGTGTTGTCAACTTTATCTTCCAATTCTGCAGTACCAAACATCTTTCCAGTTGATTAAACTAATTGTTTGTTTTTTGTGTGTTTTTTTTCTTCATTTGGAGGAATTATTTACTTTATGAATCAGAAATCAGTTTTGGATTTTGGCAAAAATTGTAGATTAAAAAGTTGACTCTAAAATTCATTATAAAATATAATACATGTGGCAATATGGCACATGCTTTCAAATACTTAAGCAGTATTTGGTCTTTTTTATGATTGCTATCAAAAAGTTTGGAATAATTCTGTAGCTGTTTGTCAAAAAAGAAGTAGATGTTCCATTGTCATTACTATTGTTGAATAACATGCATACACACCATGCTCCTGTGGTAGTGTCTGTCATGACAGCTAGATTTGCATGTTGCCCCTGTCTTACATGTGGTTTTTTAGGTTTTGAAAACCTAATATCTTCTTTTCAACATCAAGCTCTCTATTTTAGCATTTTACTCTAAAACTCCCATTGTGATTATGGTTGTTTTGTGGTGGAGGGACACATATTGTTGATATGCTTGAATAGGCCTAGTGCACAATGGAGAAGAATCACTCAGGATTACTTAGAAGATACAGTTTATATTAAATTAGCAAATTTTTTTGATAATGCTTCAGTCATGTTGTATTTGTTGAAATTAACCTTTACAATCTTAAATCCATTTGTCATCCAACAGCAAAAGCTACGTGTAAACATCAATGTACCAATGAAGACTGAGGCAGAAACAAGAACAGGAGACAACCCACAAACATATTGAAGAAGACAGAAAGCTTCTCATACAGGTATTTTCTTCACTCCAAAGAAACTCCTCAAAATGGGATACACAAGACATAACTGTTGGCACAAAATGAAATCATTTCTTTGAAATAAGTCAAAAGATGCATGTTCATAATTGATCTAGTTATACTAAATGCTAGTGGAATATTAGCATCTTTTTTCATCATTACAGTGATTGTTTGCAGGAGCTCAGTCTTTCGGATGTTTTGCATTATTTTTTGCAGCATCAGAGGAGTGTTATTTCATGTACACAGATCTTCACCTTTTTGTCTTTTACTGTTATCATTACACCATTATCTTTGTTAGTTGTAAATCTGGATCTAGTAGTTTTCATCAGATTCAGCATATGTAAATAATCTTCATATCAGTCATCCATGCTCGCTCTCCATTACTTTGCTATGTAATCTTGAAATCTTGAAAAAATATCCTTTCTAGTGTACCATACATGTATGGAATTAGAAGAGCATCATATACTGACAGGGTACCACTCTTCTGGCTCCAGATGCATTAAAATGTGATAAAATTTCTCCAGACTCAATTTATTTATTATTCTGACATAGCAGCTTATGATAAAGATTGTTTTTTTTTTGTCTTTTATTGACTGTATCACAGGCTGCAATAGTTCGTATTATGAAGATGAGGAAGGCTCTTAGGCACCAGCAGCTTTTGAGTGAAGTTTTTGACCCAACTCTCTGGCCGCTTTAAACCCAGGGTGCCTGTCATCAAGGTATGCTGAATGCTCCCTATTATGCATTGATAT
>CM057151.1:13135484-13141442 GCA_029962745.1 Echinometra lucunter
GATTGAATTCGCTTTTCCCCTCCCAGGCACAGGTGACGCCAAACCATTAATAATAATAATAATAATATCAGATTTTACTCCTTAAAGTTACTTAGACCATCCTCATTCACCAAAAAAAAAAAAAAATGTCAGCCTGGATAACCGCCGGGGGGGCCCCCCCCCCCCCCGCCTCACAGTCGGGTTTATTTCTCCATTACTATTCACCAAAAAGAAAGTTGTATGACTAGCTTGTACATTACAATATATATATATATATATATATATATATATAATTCCGTCGGGAGGAGTTGTCAGATGAAATTGGGGGAAATTTTTCCCCGTCCCATGGACCAAATTTTGTCAGGAGGAAGAGGCTGTACATTCCTGAAAATAAAAACTGGCAAATCATCTTTGGGGAGAGGGTCTATGAATAGAACACCAGAGTGCCCTTTAAACAAGCTTTGCTACCCCAGACTGCTCTGGATGTAAAAGAAAAAATATTTTCTAATTTCAGACATTTAGTGTTTTTTTGCTTGTTTGCATTATTTTTTGTTGACCGTAATCCTGATGGGGGTAAAAGCCTCCCCTCCCCTACCCTCTTACTCAAATACGCCAATAATTCTCCGTAATCATGGTAATAGTGAAATTCTGAAAGTCCAGCCGGGCCTATGTGTCATTAAAACGAAACTCACGTCTTATTTTAAAAAAAAAAGGGGGGAGAGAAAAAGGAATCACTTCTACTTACCAAAATCGACTATTGATGCAGTGGTTGCTTTCATGAAGGCCTATGCACTAACTGCCTTGCACCCACCCAGCAAGTGGTTCTAATTACTTCATTTATCTAAGAGCAGTGTCGTTTCTAGATCCATTCAGGGGTAAAAGAAGACTTTAATGGTCGTTGTTAACGGATTGATTTTGCTTTCTCTTTTATGATAAAGCTCTGTTTTTTGTCGACACTGCAAACAGGCAAACAGGCATCAAACAGGCAGTGAAATGAAAAGCGTCTGATTGGTTAATTCACCAAGGCTGCTTTTCCAGTCAAGGTGGGCCATATCCGTTGGTTTTCCCCACAAAAAGGCTGTTAGCCTCATGGTTAGACCTCCGATTGATATTTAGGGCCCTAAATAGGTACATGTACCATATTTACAGTGCGGCGAATGTTACCAACAGCGAGTGAGGGACCAATATTGTACAATTTTTTAACGTGTTGTATTGCATTATATTGGGTTGGATCTTTTTTAAAAGTCATGAAATTAAAAAAGACCCCCCCCCAAAAAAAAAAAAAGAAGACAAAATAAAAGGTAAGAGCCTAAATGTTCAAGTAAACATAACAAATCATTAGATAATGAATGGTTAGTTAGCCCTCTTGGACAACATAACCAGACGTGCTGTCCGTTATAATGGAGTGAATAACCAGTAAACATAAAATATTGGATACATCGAAGTGTATTAAGCAAAACATAAAATTATACTAGGTGTTGAAAAAATTGACACTTTTGATTGTTAATCACTCAAAAGTTGATACTCGTGTATCAAGACAGATATTTTCACAGCGTAAAGTTGAAAAAATGACAAATTTATGAGGAATAAGTGTCATGAATTTCCCTTCATAATATTCCGGGGAAAAAATGATATAAATATTTAAATAGATTTTCACTCTTTCAAAAATTGACAAATTTTTCAAGCCACAATATATCTGGGTGCGTCAGTAATTGATTCAGAACACAAGAATACGATTTTGCGTCACATCAGTGATTTCTGCCCAACTAAAAGGTTAAAAAAAGGGGTAGAAGTGGAATTTCACCTGCGATGCACAATTGCAACTACATGACTGGAGTTACGAATGGCGCAGATAGATAGATAGATAGAGAGAGAGAGAGAGAGAGAGAGAGAGAGAGAGAGAGAGAGAGAGAGAGAGAGAGAGAGAGAGAGAAAGAGAGAGAGAGAGAGTGAGAGAGAGGCAGGAGAGAAAGAGTGAAGGCAGTATTAAAAACGCACTATACGCACTCGATAATGACTCTGAAATTTGCTCAAATTCAGGGTTACATCAGGAACACCTCAAAGCCGGCTAAAACTCAAAATCGAAAAATATCAGCGTTTTTAATGAAAAGGGATACTGCATGAAACTGGTGACGTCATGATAATAATAATGAATTGTCTTGTACTTAGAATTTCATCTTTCACGATGGATAGTAAATGCCCGTATTTATTCCCGTTAAACTTGAAGCATTTTAAAAACATTTTCCAATACCGCATCATATTGATATTTCAGGAACACTGGCTGCTTATTTACACACACACAGAGAGAGAGAGAGAGAGAGAGAGAGAGAGAGAGAGAGAGAGAGAGGAGAGAGAGAGAGGAAGAGAGAGAGAGAGAGAGAGAGAGAGAGAAAAGCATTCCAATGATGAAACAAGCACAGTTGCTCTTTGGTACTTATCTGTGGAAACTAATTATCACTCGTTTAGGGTATTTTTTCAATAATTTCCATCACTGGCATTGCTTAGAACTTGAAAGTAGTTATGAAATGTATTTTATGATACAAGAGCAGTTGAAATTCTTTTTCTCTTGCAATTAATGAAAGGTCATTTTTAACGAAATGGCCCGTACGAATCTTTTTCAATCCTCATCAAAGAATTTCCAGTTTTCTGAATTGTGCCAGATTATCTACCCCCCCCCCCCCCGCTTACGAAGTGAACTGATCTGGGAAGGGGGCAGTAGTTCCACTCCCCCCCCCCCCCCCAAGATTGTGTATCCTGTGACAAACAAATTGGCGTCTAAAAAAGCCAGAGGACCTTTTGTTTTTAATCTGATTGTCAGCGAACTTGTTGCAACAAAAGACACCGGGAAAAGTCGAGGACTTTTTATCTAATATGTCGGAAAATTCAGACGTGCCCCCCCCCCCCCCCTCACCAAAGACACATTTTCTCCCAAGCCATATGAAAATGCGAGGATGTTCTCATAAACCATTCACCCTCTAACTTATCTGAAATGATTATGCTTGTTTTTGGTTTCGTTATGTAGGTTTTTGAATAAAATTGAAAAAGAAAACTTCCCGGAGTGAGAACTGAATTCTCCCATTACAGTTTTGAAATTGAAGAGCTTTCAACCAAAAGGCGCTAAATCCACTTTGACTGATTCGAGAAATCAAGATTTTTTTTATTACACCACATATACTCCAAGTGAAAGAACTATCACTATTGGTCATAATAATGCATATTAGAAAATCCTGCATACACCATATATTTTATACAATTTTTATATCTAATTATTTTTGGATTTAGCGCCTTTTGGTTGAAATCCACTTGAGGTCGCTTATGACTTGTTCAGTGGCTTTTGTATAAAAAGACTGTAATCTGCATGAATATACTAAAGAAATGTTTATTAACCACAATTAACACAATTAGATGCAAAAAAAAACTTGTACAAAGAAAAAGTAGGCCCTACTATGAAATGAAAACAAGCTTGAACTAGCTTGTCTTTTAAGGGTATCAGGTTATCTGTCACATCAGCAAGCTCATCCATGATTAAATTGCAAGAGAAAGGTGTGTATTGCAGTATTTGGTGATTTGGTCAACACATAAACAAGGAAAACATTAAATGTAATATGGAAAACATATGCATCATGCACACTGATTCTGGCTTTCTCAATGTGCAATGCCATTTATGTCCTTCTTTCTGATGGTCAAAATGCCAATGGCTGGCATACTTGGGCCAATCAGATTAAAGAATAGAGAGAGAGAGTAAAATAAGCGCCTTTGGGTTGAAATCTGAAATGGAAATAACGCCTTTTGGTTGAAAGCATAAATTTCATATCAATTTTTTTCGTATTTTCTGAAATGATTTCATGAAAATTTTTGTGCTTAGATACACATGACAGAGGTCTATTCAAATCATGAAGAACATGCAACTTGGTGAAAAGTGGATTTAGCGCCTTTTGGTTGCAAGCTCTTCAATTACTGATGTATTCGGTTTCCTCAAGTGTTAAAGACATCATGAGATTTAAACATGTAAACAGAAACCCAAAGCTTTGGTTGCTCTTGTTGACAATACTGATTACACTGGTATGTTTTATTAGAATAACTACATCACATCAACAAAAGACTGTCTTGTACAATATTTTGACACTCGGTGACATGTAGAAAATATGTCTAAAGAAGGAACGTCAACAGATACAACTACATATTTATAACTCAGTTATAATGTATATGTTAATACAGCTAGAGCCAGCGGTCAACGGTCCTAAAATTTGACACATTTAAAGAAAATCATAATTGGTCTTATTCAGTTATACCAAGCAAACAAAATACTATTTATATATTCTTAAAAGGGTGAATAAGTATACCTCGTTTCCTATCGATTATAAGATTATACCCCCCCCCCCCCCGCAAGTGACACTTCATGTGATTAATAAGCATGGTACATAATTTCACTAACCAACCTTCATGGTTGTCTTTGTATTGTATCATGCAATATGTCACGATCAATTACACGCCAAAAAACTTTAATAAATTTATTTGTAAAAAGCTTTGTACAAATACAGGCTACTTCAGACCAGTTGGAAATTTGGTATTCTTATATGCAGGTAATATATTACCGTTATCATCCCCTTGACTCAGAGAAATATATAGATCTATGTACATTGACAGAATGACACAATAATGACCTTAATCATCACAATGATCATTGCATCGATTGTTTATCTTCTTTAAAGCAACTTGTACAATAGTTGTCTGAAATGCACGAAATTGTGCATTCCTTCCTCAAAAAATGCGAATGTTTTATACCTTAGCACGCTTATTGAATATTTTTTATTTGATTTGAAATTAAGGCTTTATTAATACATCCGACTAGCGACCAAGGGTCGAATTGCACAGATTTACATTCAGATACATATACAAAGGTTGTCAAAAAATATACATCTAATATACATAGAAAAAATGAGACAAATTCAGTGACAGAATCAATGTAAGCAAGAGTGTAATTAAGAAATGCATTTACAAATATGAAAATTCAAATCATCCCACATCCTAACCAAACCAGCGATCCATGAACAACCGCCCAGGAATGGGATGTAAGCAACACATATTAAGAGCAGAATAATCATGATGGTTGCCTGATGTCCGTGACATAATATAGTACATGTCCCGGGACCCGAATTCGTGACCCGAGGCGCGAACTTTGCGACAAGGGTTGCAAACTTCACGCCCTGTAATCGCGAAATTCGTGACTTTGGTCCTGAATTTCATGACTTTGGGTCGCAAACTTTGCGACTCAGGTCGCATATTTGACGACCTAGGGTCGTGAATTTTTTTGTACATGGCTGAGCGGTGCGAGTGCGAAGGATGTGAATAGATCAACATATCTGGGTACGATGAGCACGTGTACGTCTGTAGACAGCTGTTGGTCTACAGACCGAGATCGCGAATTTCGCGCCTTTGTCGTGAAGTTTGCGTCGCACATGGCCTGTCATCGAGCGTACTTCAGGGCCACCATACATACAAATATACACTGACTAAACAACACAATGGGATCAGTAGCCAAATCGATTGTTTCAGTACTTTGAAAAAATATAGATCTCCATGGCGCAAGGTCAACAACAAAACCCAACAACAACAAAAATCTCGAATAAATGCATTTTTCACATTGACCTCCATAACCGCCAAGAGCAGACACGCACACACACTTTCATTTCTACCGAAAGATTATGAAAATTACACGACATACACAAAACACGTCACGCACATTTGTTTATGACACAAAACCACGCACGCCCGCACACACACACATACGCTACACACTGACAAAACATTCGCAATAAGCAAGTGAACCTAACAAGTTCCGTAATAATGTGCTCATTCATGTTATCATGCAGTAATTTCTTTTTCTCCACCTGATTTTTTCTCCTTTTTTTTTTGGGGGGGGGGGGGGGGCGGGTGACATTCACTTAGAGTTAAGGCTACATGAATCCTAAGAGAAAA
>CM057151.1:13141942-13153291 GCA_029962745.1 Echinometra lucunter
ATATAATTACCTGCATATAAGAATACCAAATTTCCAACTGGTCTGAAGTAGCCTGTATTTGTACAAAGCTTTTTACAAATAAATTTATTAAAGTTTTTTGGCGTGTAATTGATCGTGACATATTGCCATGATACCAATACAAAGACAACCATGAAGGTTGGTTAGTGAATATTATGTACCATGCTTATTAATCACATGAAGTGTCACTTGCGGGGGGGGGGGGGGGTAATCTTATAATCGATAGGAAACGAGGTATACTTATTCACCCTTTTAAGAAGATATATAAATATGTATTTTGTTTGCTTGGTATAACTGAATAAGACCAATTATGATTTTCTTTAAATGTGTCAAAATTTTAGGACCGTTTGACCGCTGGCTCTAGCTGTATTAACATATACAATTATAAACTGAGTTATAAATATGTAGTTGTATCTGTTGACGTTCCTTCTTTAGACATATTTTCTACATGTCACCGAGTGTCAAAATATTGTACAAGACAGTCTTTTGTTGATGTGATGTAGTTATTCTAATAAAACATACCAGTGTAATCAGTATTGTCAACAAGAGCAACCAAAGCTTTGGGTTTCTGTTTACATGTTTAAATCTCATGATGTCTTTAACACTTGAGGAAACCGAATACATCAGTAATTGAAGAGCTTGCAACCAAAAGGCGCTAAATCCACTTTTCACCAAGTTGCATGTTCTTCATGATTTGAATAGACCTCTGTCATGTGTATCTAAAGCACAAAAATTTTTCATGAAATCATTTCAGAAAATACGAAAAAAATTGATATGAAATTTATGCTTTCAACCAAAAGGCGTTATTTCCATTTCAGATTTCAACCCAAAGGCGCTTATTTTACTCTCTCTCTATTCTTTAATCTGATTGGCCCAAGTATGCCAGCCATTGGCATTTTGACCAATCAGAAAGAAGGACATAAATGGCATTGCACATTGAGAAAGCCAGAATCAGTGTGCATGATGCATATGTTTTCCATATTACATTTAATGTTTTCCTTGTTTATGTGTTGACCAAATCACCAAAATACTGCAATACACACCTTTCTCTTGCAATTTAATCATGGATGAGCTTGCTGATGTGACAGATAACCTGATAACCCTTAAAAAGACAAGCTAGTTCAAGCTTGTTTTCATTTCATAGTAGGGCCTACTTTTTCTTTGTACAAGTTTTTTTTTGCATCTAATTGTGTTAATTGTGGTTAATAAACATTTCTTTAGTATATTCATGCAGATTACAGTCTTTTTATACAAAAGCCACTGAACAAGTCATAAGCGACCTCAAGTGGATTTCAACCAAAAGGCGCTAAATCCAAAAAATAATTAGATATAAAAAATTGTATAAAATATATGGTGTATGCAGGATTTTCTAATATGCATTATTATGACCAATAGTGATAGTTCTTTCACTTGGAGTATATGTGTGTAATAAAAAAATCTTTGATTTTCTCGAAATCAGTCAAAGTGGATTTAGCGCCTTTTGGTTGAAAGCTCTTCAATTTCAAAACTGTAATGGGAGAATTCAGTTCTCACCGGGAAGTTTTCTTTTTCAATTTTATTCAAAAACCTACATAACGAAACCAAAAACAAGCATAATCATTTCAGATAAGGTTAGAGGGTGAATGGTTTATGAGAAACATCCTCGCATTTTCATATGGCTTGGGAGAAAATGTGTCTTTGGTGAGGGGGGGGGGGGGCACGTCTGAAATTTTCCGACATATTAGATAAAAAGTCCTCGACTTTTCCCGGTGTCTTTTGTTGCAACAAAGTTCGCTGACAATCAGATTAAAAACAAAAGGTCCTCTGGCTTTTTTAGACGCCAATTTGTTTGTCACAGGATACACAATCTTGGGGGGGGGGGGGGGGAGTGGAACTACTGCCCCCTTCCCAGATCAGTTCACTTCGTAAGCGGGGGGGGGGGGGTAGATAATCTGGCACAATTCAGAAAACTGGAAATTCTTTGATGAGGATTGAAAAAGATTCGTACGGCCATTTCGTTAAAAATGACCTTTCATTAATTGCAAGAGAAAAAGAATTTCAACTGCTCTTGTATCATAAAATACATTTCATAACTACTTTCAAGTTCTAAGCAATGCCAGTGATGGAAATTATTGAAAAAATACCCTAAACGAGTGATAATTAGTTTCCACAGATAAGTACCAAAGAGCAACTGTGCTTGTTTCATCATTGGATGCTTTCTCTCTCTCTCTCTCTCTCTCTCTCTCTCTCTCTCTCTCCTCTCTCTCTCCTCTCCTCTCTCTCTCTCTCTCTCTCTCTGTGTGTGTGTAAATAAGCAGCCAGTGTTCCTGAAATATCAATATGATGCGGTATTGGAAAATGTTTTTTAAAATGCTTCAAGTTTAACGGGAATAAATACGGGCATTTACTATCCATCGTGAAAGATGAAATTCTAAGTACAAGACAATTCATTATTATTATCATGACGTCACCAGTTTCATGCAGTATCCCTTTTCATTAAAAACGCTGATATTTTTCGATTTTGAGTTTTAGCCGGCTTTGAGGTGTTCCTGATGTAACCCTGAATTTGAGCAAATTTCAGAGTCATTATCGAGTGCGTATAGTGCGTTTTTAATACTGCCTTCACTCTTTCTCTCCTGCCTCTCTCTCACTCTCTCTCTCTCTCTTTCTCTCTCTCTCTCTCTCTCTCTTCTCTCTCTCTCTCTCTCTCTCTCTCTCTCTCTCTCTCTCTATCTATCTATCTATCTGCGCCATTCGTAACTCCAGTAGTTTGCAATTGTGCATCGCAGGTGAAATTCCACTTCTACCCCTTTTTTAACCTTTTAGTTGGGCAGAAATCACTGATGTGACGCAAAATCGTATTCTTGTGTTCTGAATCAATTACTGACGCACCCAGATATATTGTGGCTTGAAAAATTTGTCAATTTTGAAAGAGTGAAAATCTATTTAAATATTTATATCATTTTTTCCCCGGAATATTATGAAGGGAAATTCATGACACTTATTCCTCATAAATTTGTCATTTTTTCAACTTTACGCTGTGAAAATATCTGTCTTGATACACGAGTATCAACTTTTGAGTGATTAACAATCAAAAGTGTCAATTTTTTTCAACACCTAGTATAATTTTATGTTTATACACTTCGATGTATCCAATATTTTATGTTTACTGGTTATTCACTCCATTATAACGGACAGCACGTCTGGTTATGTTGTCCAAGAGGGCTAACTAACCATTCATTATCTAATGATTTGTATGTTTACTTGAACATTTAGGCTCTTACCTTTTATTTTGTCTTCTTTTTTTTTTTTTTTGGGGGGGGGGTCTTTTTTAATTTCATGACTTTTAAAAAAGATCCAACCCAATATAATGCAATACAACACGTTAAAAAATTGTACAATATTGGTCCCTCACTCGCTGTTGGTAACATTCGCCGCACTGTAAATATGGTACATGTACCTATTTAGGGCCCTAAATATCAATCGGAGGTCTAACCATGAGGCTAACAGCCTTTTTGTGGGGAAAACCAACGGATATGGCCCACCTTGACTGGAAAAGCAGCCTTGGTGATTAACCAATCAGACGCTTTTCATTTCACTGCCTGTTTGATGCCTGTTTGCCTGTTTGCAGTGTCGACAAAAAACAGAGCTTTATCATAAAAGAGAAAGCAAAATCAATCCGTTAACAACGACCATTAAAGTCTTCTTTTACCCCTGAATGGATCTAGAAACGACACTGCTCTTAGATAAATGAAGTAATTAGAACCACTTGCTGGGTGGGTGCAAGGCAGTTAGTGCATAGGCCTTCATGAAAGCAACCACTGCATCAATAGTCGATTTTGGTAAGTAGAAGTGATTCCTTTTTCTCTCCCCCCTTTTTTTTTTAAAATAAGACGTGAGTTTCGTTTTAATGACACATAGGCCCGGCTGGACTTTC
The DNA here is from genome assembly GCA_029962745.1 of Echinometra lucunter. Taxonomy (NCBI): domain Eukaryota; kingdom Metazoa; phylum Echinodermata; class Echinoidea; order Camarodonta; family Echinometridae; genus Echinometra; species Echinometra lucunter. Next base: position 13,145,877 of record CM057151.1, read on the forward strand.
AGAATTTCACTATTACCATGATTACGGAGAATTATTGGCGTATTTGAGTAAGAGGGTAGGGGAGGGGAGGCTTTTACCCCCATCAGGGATTACGGTCAACAAAAAATAATGCAAACAAGCAAAAAAACACTAAATGTCTGAAATTTTTTTTCTTTTACATCCAGAGCAGTCTGGGGTAGCAAAGCTTGTTTAAAGGGCACTCTGGTGTTCTATTCATAGACCCTCTCCCCAAAGATGATTTGCCAGTTTTTATTTTCAGGAATGTACAGCCTCTTCCTCCTGACAAAATTTGGTCCATGGGACGGGGAAAAATTTCCCCCAATTTCATCTGACAACTCCTCCCGACGGAATTATATATATATATATATATATATATATATATATTGTAATGTACAAGCTAGTCATACAACTTTCTTTTTGGTGAATAGTAATGGAGAAATAAACCCGACTGTGAGGCGGGGGGGGGGGGGGGCACCCAGGCGGTTATCCAGGCTGACATTTTTTTTTTTTTTTGGTGAATGAGGATGGTCTAAGTAACTTTAAGGAGTAAAATCTGATATTATTATTATTATTATTAATGGTTGGCGTCACCTGTGCCTGGGAGGGGAAAAGCGAATTCAATCACTGTAACCCTCAGGTCTCTCCTCCCGATGTCACTGATTGGGGGTGTGCAGGTGAACCACATACACCGGGGTTTCCCCCTACTCTTATACGAATAGTGCAGTGGGATCTTTAACGTGCAAAGGTGGTGACTCTCCTTTACACGGGACCTCCATTTAGCGTCCTATCCGAGGACGGAGTGTTTTCCACTGTAGCATAGCCTGCGTCTATGAAACAGGGGGAGGGGCACGACAACACACAACGTAGGCTTCAGTCAATCGCCTTGGCTGGACTCGAACCCACGGTCTTTTGGTTCGAAAGGCAGACGCTTTACCGACTGAGCCAACTCGCTCCCTGCAAAACGGGACAGGCTCCCAGACTAGTATGTGTATGTGTATGTATGTGCAGTTCACCTTCATCACTTTCGAAGGAAGCACATTCGTTATAACGAACATGAAACATGATTAACCCGGAGTTCAGGTCACATATCGCACGTCATGCCGTCACATGATCTGGCTAGTTTCTTTTCCAGGCTCATTAACGCGAAGACTTCTCATACTGAGATCACAACAGTTCTAGCAGTGAATGAGAACCTGACTAGCTAAATAATTAAACAACAACAGAAAAGGCAAAGAAAGGAAAAATCAGGAGTGGGAGTGAGAGAATGAAAACATCTTGTCAAGAAAATCACTTTTTGACATATTGTGTTAGCTGGTTTCATGATGTTTTCATAGAAGAAAATGCACAGGAGGTGTACTTTATATCAACAAGGTGCAATGATAGGTATTCGTGCCTAACTTAAAGAAACACTTATGTTATACACATAACACATCCAGAGGGGGGGGGGGGGGACAGAATATGAGCTGGAAAACAAAATTCTTTGGAAAGAAAAGCAGGAAGAAGAAGAAAAAAACTTTTTGTAGTACATTATACTTGAACGACTAATGTGTTTGTGTTATATTATAAGAAATTTGTTTCTACGGGAGAGCAATGCATGTTTTTTCAAATGAAATGGCAATGGAAAGGTAGACTATAAGAGACATTTGTAAAATTATGAATTAATGGAAAGCTTGAATAAAAGGCAAAAATAAACAGGTTTTTTTTTGGGGGGGGGGCATAATATGAGCCAATATTTTCATTAAATTGGAACCATGATGTCAAAGGTTAATCGCGTAGGCCTATTTCACCATGTCCACAACTGTATCGTATTATGATGCCTTTTGATTTAATTTTGATTTAGCTCTGAAAACCATTTGAAATTAATGAATTCATGAAAGAAAAAAAAAACGAACAGGAATGTAATAATTGTATGTGCTTTCTTGTCAAACAAATTTCGCTCGACAGCTTAGGTACACACACTTTGGATAATTATTGATAAATTCCAACATCATTATGTACTGAAAATGACAGGTTTTTTATTTTAAACTTTGTTTATTCATAGAAACAGAGAGAGGAGAGAGAGAGAGAGAGATCGAGAAGAGCGAGAGATGGATGGAGAGGTGCGGGGATCGGAGAGAGAAGAGAGAGATCAAGAGACGACGGAACGCAGATGAGATGAGAAGAGCGAGAGAGCGGATGAGAGAGAGAGAAAGATATTGAGAGAAAGAACGAGAGAGAGAAAGAGAGAGCATAGGATGATTTTCTACATGTTAAGCGAGGACACGATAATAATCTCCCATGCAGTAAGGATCCAATTGAGAAAAGATTTAAATATTTAAAAAAAGAACCAAGAAATAGGTATACAAAAAATATTTTAATGGGTAATTGTGTCTTGTAAGAATTCTGAGGTCTTTTTAAGTGCAATTCATTTTAAAATTAAAGATTAGGTTATTAATCACAAATCACTTTTACATCTCAATTCTTCAGATCTTCCCGGTGTTTTATATTGTTCATGTTTTCATTGTAAATATGAAAGTGTATTGGTCTTGTAATCTTTGTCATATGATTTTAACATAACAGACGGAATTGAGCTGAATTGAATGGAACTGAATTTCATAAAGTACCATAATAATGCATGATAATGGAATTCAGCACATAACAAGGCCAGGCACACCGGAACAGCTGTTTTCCTCTGAAAAACAGTACCCCACATACCACATTTGAAATAAATCAGTTGAAAAATAGAGGATATTCTTGGGTGAACAATTACTGCCAACATTCTACTCATGGATATCCTGTATTGTTGACTGTACAAAGTCTGAACTTAATTTCGGGGTAGTGACGTCAAAATTATTCTTTTCATGTGTGGTTCTTCAAAAATGTAACATTGGAGTCTGTGAAAGCTGTTTGAAATAGCTGAAAGAAGAAGAAGAAGAAAAGAAAAAGGGAGAGAACCTTTGCGCTCTGGTAGTCTCAATATGTGATTCGTTGTTTGCATGTAGCCCTCGAATTTACGACACAGATGCAAAATTGTAATGACCATGTACATCATTTACTTTCAGAATCGATGTACTAACAACAAGAGGGAAGTCGTCGGCATCGGATATTTTGGACGTCTTTCTCGTTTTGACCATTGGCAGGTCATCACAAAGTTGGAGTGAGTTACGGTGATTTATTTTCTGGATAAGTTCTTGAATATGATTTCATATCGAAACAAATGATTATGTATGTTACGGTATATATTTGCAAATGAACGGACACCCATGATAACGACTCGCCGTCGCGGGATGTTGAAATCGCTAGTCGAACGAGATGATTGATCATATACCAATTCACCAGTATTAACAATAATAATAATAATAACGTCTTATTTATCCAGGGTAGCCATTTCAGTTTTATTAACTGCTCCTTCAGCAGACCCTGCGTAACATAATATGTTATTATTACCCTTCTCCACTGTTGTATCCCAAGCGCCTGGCTAGAAGGCAGAAGGTCCTATCTTTAAGTCTTTGGTATGAATCGGCCGGGGATCGAACCCACGACCTCCCGCTCATAAGGCGGACACTCTATCCATTGAGCCAACATGCCCGGTTGGCTTTAGTTAACACATAACATTCACTTTTACTGACACTTTTGAAGTATCTATTGACCTAGAATGCTAGTAATAACATATTATACACGTCGAGTAGAAAGAGCTAAAATGACAGAACATTTTCAGTCAGTTTTCAAGGCAGTACGATGTACCATGATAAGAGCTATTGGTTGTAGCTAAATTACTCTCTAAATTAGTGTAAATTGGCAATGCAGTGAAAAATATGGAATCACTATTTCACCTTTCCGAATTGGTAACTTTTCTATTTCATTTTGAAAGTTTTTTCACATTGGCTCATTTTATATGCATTTGTATTTTTTCCAACCTTTTAGGTGTGGAAAATAAAAATAATTATTGCCGATTTGAGGAAGGAAATTTGATTAATTTAGCCCTTACGAAAACTCTATAGTGCTATGGGTTAAGTGCATGGGAGGGGAAGATGAATTTTCATTTGGTTGCAGATTCGACCATGGTATTCCTTGTTGAATATAGGTTATTATGATAATGTATCTCCGTCTCTTGGTACATCTTCAACTCACCGAAATCGGGATATGCATAATTATTTCTAATATTCTTTTTTCTTCTTGCCAGAACGGTTTCATTTATTCAAACCTCTCCTTTCATTCCCCATCTCTGTGCACTGTCATTATCTTCTCACGTTTTGCTTTCTGTCAGAGTACAGTATGTATTATATTCTTTCCATTGCAGAAAAGGTACAAACAACCTGACAGGAGAGAGGACACGTATGGGCAAGCATCATCAAGGGTTGAAATCATTTGATCATCTTAAACTATCCGATTCCATCCGAGTGAGCGTCAGTAAATTGCCACTATTGACTATAAACTATTAGATTTCAGCTTATATGTTGTCAAATATCATACCACTGGCATTACAGACTGACGAAAACAGATTTCCCTCACTGGTAGATTGATAAAGTTAATTTTCTAGCGTTCTTTGAGCATTCGGTCTCGTGGGATAACAGATGTGATGGCGTCATTTGAACACACAGTTTCTCGTAACCTGCAGTGCCCCATTTGTTTAGAGCTACTCAGTGATCCAAAGCAGTTGTCATGTACACATACGTTTTGTAAGAAATGTCTCAGTGATATTCTAGCTTCACAGAATCAAGCAAATACTGTACGCTGCCCAATATGTCGAAACACAACTGATGTAAAAGATGGCAAAGCAGTGAATCTAAATACAAATGTTCCTCTGAAGTCTCTCGTTGATGATGTCAGAAATTGTAAGCAGCTTTGTGAAATGTGCGACATGAAGTCAAGAGCTGTACGCTTTTGCTGCGACTGTGGCACACACCTGTGCAATGCATGTCTTGAGCGGCACAACAACTGGCCACCTCATCTTAATCATAAGGTGGTGAGCGTCGAGGATATCAGAGAGGGCAAGGTGGTGATGAAGAAGAAGGTCTACTGTCAGGAACGTGTACACAAATCGGATGGGCTGGAAGATGTTTGTACGGATGTATGCACTACTTGTAAGAAGCTCATCTGTACAAGATGTCGCATGATCTACCACACTAAAGAGAAAGGCCACATAGTTCAAGATGCTGAGGAATACAATGCTTCCATCACAACAGAAATCGAATCATTACTAAACCTGGGTAAGGCAAAAGTAACGGCCATCAGGAGTCACATGACCTTTGTTGAGAGTCAGGTAAAACGAGTCACTGAGCATATTGAGGGAGAAAAGTCAAAACTAAACAATGAATATGAGGATTTCACAAATAGACTGAGTGAGACAAGAGTGGCATTACATCAGCAGTTAGAAGCACAAAAAGGTGAATTTTGCCAGAGATTAAAGAAAATAAAAGGTGTTGATGAGAGGTCGATTGCGAGTATTGAGAGTGCAAGTGAGTTGGTGGGTCATAGTTTGAAGGCTCCTCTTGCAGGTGATATCATTGTTATTCGTGATTCACTGTGTGGTGAATTGAAGAATGTACTAGATAGGAACGATCCAAAGAAGAAGCTTGCTACTGATGTAGCTGATCGTGCAGAGCAACTGAAGTTTACGCTGGGTAGTAAATATGAGTGGCCGAGTATTGGTAGACAGGCTTTCAGATTTGGATTCGGCTCTGTTTTCTTTCTCGTTCTTTCTCTGGTTTTATTCGAGTTCTTGTCATCGCCTGCTGAGTTACAAAATGATTTGAGACGTGAGGTAGAATTTCCACAGAAAAACAGGTTACAAATTGATTGAGATGTGGGGTAGAATTGTCAAAGAAGGACGAAATGAATTCCATGAGTGCATCACCAGATGGTAATATGATGGCAGTGGGATACTATGATGGAGGAATTGCTTTCTACTCTGCTGACGGTCGGCTTCAACAGACAGTCCTCAAAGATGTCTGGATCTTAGGCGTAGGGTTCCTCTCCGATGGTCGGTGTGTTGTACTCAACAAAAGGAACAAAATCACGCTTTATACATCAACATGGGAGCAGCTGGATGCAGGGTTCGAGTCTCTGAGTTTCCATGAAGGTGGGATTAGTAGCCTCACTGTAGACAGCAATGACCTAATCTATGTCGGCTACAGGGAAGCTGAGAAGATCCAGGTATTCTCACCAGCATGTGGGAAGGCAATCAGGGAGATACCATGCGATGGATATATACCCGAGCAAATCACCAGCTATAATGATGTCTTGATCATTAAACATCACAATGCAGTAATCATCATAGATGATAAGGGTAACATTAAGCACGAGCTATCTCAACCAAAAGATCATGGTTTTTACGCTGCTGTGTTTAAGGGTAATTCTGTCCTTATTGCTACCGTCAACCATGAGGAAGGGTTGTTGAGTATCGATGAGTACACCACCGAGTTAAAGCATATGACGACTCTCATCTCTGATTTCAAGATTGAGAAACCTGAGAGAAACTGGTACTACCTTCAGCAGTTCCGATCAGGAGAGATAGCCTTCTGTACTCCAGACAGGCTCTATATATTCCACCAGTCAAAAATCCCAACTGATTAATTTCTTCACATAACGATAAACTCAAGTGATTTGTCTTATATCTTGTCTGGTCTGGATAGTACAGAGTGATATCACAATATTATATGATATTATTATTGTCCCAGTTTAGTTGACTTCTTCTTTCCGTAATTCTGTTTTTAAAAGAGGTTAAAATAGTGTTAATGTGAAATAGTTCATTTAACATGTTACAACAAAATGTCGAGACAGGTAACATTGATCGAAATTACCTGGGCTATATCTTATTGTTTATTGTGTATTCTAAAATAAAGAGGTGGTTACGTGGTCTTTATATTGCAATAGAGGATTTGTAAATTAAAGGCATATATCGACGTTATTATACATAGGTTCGGGGGGGGGGGGAGGACCGAACATGATAAAAGACAGAATGACGGATGTCATATATTATGTAATCTTATTTGACAAGATAACATGATGTATGTGATGGAGCGTGTTCATTTCATCTACAAGTGACTCGTTAGTTTTATACTTTGTAAATGGATGAGTTTGGTAGATGCCGGCGTGTTTTATGTACTTCTGAATACTCATATTTTTTATATCGAGCTCCATTCCTATCACAGAGTTTCCTTATACAATCATGATCGCTAATAGGTCTGTGAAATGATCGTGGATGACTGAAAATGTACTTTTCCTCCGTTAATTTTACAAAACTTATTACCGCTTTTAATTACAATGGAAATTATATCAATGTATTATTTTGAAAAAAAAAAACCGCATTTATTATGAGGAAAAATATTTGTCGTGTTTTTTTATAACCGTCGTTTAATTTCACATTTGTATATTTTTCCCTTCCATCTTGTGGTAATGATCTTTGTGGTTTTTGTATTGCAAAGTGCCTTGGA
>CM057151.1:13153791-13180791 GCA_029962745.1 Echinometra lucunter
ATTGTAACACATGTGACTGTTCAATCGAGGAAGAAGTAATTAAAATTTGAAAAAGAAAAAAAACAAAAAAAAACAAAAAAACAAAAAAAGAATGTTGGGAGGGAGGTGGGGCAAGTTGAAGAATTTTGTTATGCGTTAAAAAATATTTTTTTTCTGTAAATAAACACGCCAAAACAAGCAAAGGCGCAACACCACCAACACCATAACAATTTTCTTTGTCTATAGGGCGTTGCTACAAATAAACATCTTTGTATATATTGTATATACTTTTAAATGACCAATTGATTAGTAAGAGGTTTTCCATTATTTCTTTCAATGCATATCCTGATTAAAAAAAAAAAAAAATTATAGCATCATCTCACCTTTCCCTTTATCTGCCACTAAGTGTGTGCCCCTGGCACAGGACCGTAAACATGTATCGACAACTCTTGTCAGTAAAATTTGGAAAATCTGAGAAATCTATAAGAGAGCGATAATAATTTGCTTTACGAATTCCTTAACCAGTAGACCGTGGAGGCTGGATTAATGTTTTTGTGTCAACATTTTCTTTTCAGGTCCAAAGTTACTCTTCGTGATAGTATGTTTTCTCCCAAAGTTTATTACAATGTTCTGATGTTAGAATTGTCTATTTCGTATTACTTTATTTTACTACACTCGATAATTTGCTTAGACCATGAGCAAACCCCCGAAAACAAACACCGAAGGATTGGGAGAAAAAGAGAAACAGGGATTATCGGTTGAATGATAAATTTGGAAAAAAAAAATCCTTTTGTCTCTTAAACATGCTGTTTAAGTGGTAGTGGTCCTTCATGACAAGAATTCAAAGAAGACGTTGGGGTCTGAAATAAGTTTCTAGGATATGAAAGGGACTGTCTTTTTAACGGTTTAGTCTCTATAGCTATCAGATTTCTGTTGGTCGAAGCACATTAGTTGAGGTCCTAGCACATTTTAGGGAGCCATCGCTTCCTATTCGATCCAAAATTGTTAAACATGCATTGAGACTAAAAAAATGCGTTGTAAAGAGTACAGTAAAGTTTAAATGATATATATACAGGGCGTATCAGAAGAAAACGTTACACTTTTGAAAAATATGTCTAAATTACATTTCTAAATATTTCAAAGACTTTTCAAAGAGCTTGGAGGGGAAATGGAGGTGTTCCTTACCTCTCTACCTAATTCTAGTATTGCTGTAATTCAACCTTAATTAGCTAGTGACCAATCAAGACACAAATCTCAGTTTAATTGATTTAGGGCTTACTGTCTCAGAAATGAGTAACTGCTCTTTGTGCGCTGTCCATTTCTACTATCAACGAATTTCTCATGTGATATTTTGTGTTAGTTTTTTTTCTCTCTCTCGCTTGTATGAACATGTATTGCTTTAGAATTGTGTTTTGCTTTTGCCATATTTCCAACTCTGTGTATTTTTTTTTTTACTTTACTGTATTTTGCTGTAATTTAATCTTTAGTTTCTTAATATGGTCTTGTGCGGTTTTTTTTCTGCCATGTTTTATAGCATATTTTGCTCACTTGTATGTATCACATGTCCACTGTCTGTACTCATTTTCAACTTGTCTTTCCTTCTGCCTTTACTTGTGTTCTCTTATGTCTACCATTGTAAAAATTACATCTCTGTTTCCATTGCTTGAAAATTGTTGGGTCTATCACTATATTATCACTATAATGTTTAAATGCTCATGATAATCTTAGAGGAATATCAACTACAACAAAACATTGATTGTAGATATTATGTACCTAATGAAGTTTATCCTGCAGCTGCATAACGTTCTCAAAATTTACCATGTTTAAGTTTTTTATACACTGTAGTGTCAGGATCCTTTTTGAAATTTGATTGCTCAACAATAGGTATATCTGAGACATGGTTGAATGCTAATTCACCTCCACTGTTTATGATAGAAGGTTACGAACTTCTTAGTAAAGACAGGCCAAATGGACGTAGAGGAGGATTTTTTTTTTTTTTTTTTACACATCTGACGAAATTTATTTCAAACTCACGGAGTATCTTTCTTTAAAGGTTATATTGCGAAACTTTTGTTTTATACAGAGCGTCCTAGAAAAAAAGTTTACACTTTTGAAAGGCCCCCCAAATAAACAAAATATATGAAACTTTTTGGAACTGTTCATACATAGGAGTAGCCCAAGGTCTCTTCTTTTATATGACACCAAAAAGTCTGAAATTAATTCACGCTTGGTTGAGCACTGCCCACTTATGTAAAGGGTATAAAAATCAGGTTGCCCAGGAATTGGCTGTCTCTTTTGTATGAGGTGAGTAGTTCTCCAGCTCACAAAATTGAGGATAATCTGACAACTTTAATATAAATCATTATGGATATGGATTTTTTGCAGTGAATGTCATGTAATCGAATGCATGGCTGAGTCTTGCATTTCCAATTAAAGTTTAATTGTGACGTTGTGAATTTTTGGATTACTTGATATTATGTTTGTGGAAATGGTAGCAGATTTTCTTTGGGAGTTTGGTAGGAGGTGATGGTTCATGTTATGGGTTGGGTTCAAAAGCAGTCACACTGAATCAGTCATTGAACTAATCAAAACATCAATCAAGATATCATGGATGTACTCATTTCCCAGGCATTAATGGGTATAGTAACCAGTCCCTTGTGGGAAATGAGTAGAAATGGACTTGGTAGAATTTGGGGTAAGGGAAGGTATGGTGTAGACTGGATGTTTTTGAATGGAGAAAACTCCATATGAATGGCCATTATAAAAACGAAGGACTTATCGGTAGATTATTAACACGCAAACCAGCACAGCCATGAATGAGGGGGGGGGGGGGGTACATGCATGCAGGCACGTGACCAGGGGGGATAAGTGGTCGCCCCCCCCCCCCTCAAAAAAAGGGGGAAAAGTGTGAGGGAGAAAAGAAAAAGGTAAGAGAACCTTAGCATGTTAGGGGAGCGGGAGCAGACAAGGAATAACGACAAAGAAACGTCGGAGCTTCCGTGCTTCGCGCGGGATGGGCCCCCCCCCCCTCCCCTCCCTGCACCCTCCCCCATGGAACACACTTCGCGCGCTCAGTAAGTGATTTGCACGCTTCTCGGGCTCACTACCGTTAAAAATCTTACAATTCACAAATATCCCACTAGAAAATCAGATGAATTTCATGTACCTCTTTTGAGAACACTTTCTGCTCAAAATACGTTGATTTTTGAAGGCCCTAAACTTTAGAATACTTTGCACTATGATTTGAAAAATTCCCCTACACTCGCAGCATTCAAAAGAAAACTTAATTATCTTGCTGATTCCCTACAATACTTAGCTTCCTTTGTGGAATATAGACCGCCTCCACTTTAAACTATAGACCAATCCCACAACGCAAGAGGGCAGCAGACTGTTCAACATACTGCAGTGGGCGCGCCAACTTTTTATAATACACAAGTCAATAGCGCGTTAGGTACATTCCCTTCGATTTTATTTTATTTATTTATTTTTTTTTTTTTTATTTTTTTTTTTATTTTTTATTTATTTATTTTTTTTTTTTTTTGGGGGGGGGGGCTATTTTGACCAATACATGCAGATTTCTTTTAATATTTGCAATGAGAAATTATCGGGGCAGTTCAGGTCGCAGCTGTGCGGTGCTCAAATGCCACAGGAATTAGAGGAAGTTTAAAAATTGGAAGCTAACTGAGTGCGATCATACCATCTGCAATTTGTAAGCTATGGAACTTCTCACTTCATACAAAGGGGACAGGCAATTCCTGCGCAACCTGATTTTCACTTTTACAAAAGTTGGCAGTGCTCACCCAAGCATGAATTATTTTCGGACTTTTTGGTGTCATATGAAAGAAGTGACCTTAAGCTATCCGTGTATATAAACGTTTCCAAAAGTTTCCAATATCTTTTTATTTGGGGATCCTTTCAAAAGTGCAAAGTTTTGGGGGGACGCTCGGTAGAGGCTGACCTACCTGGTGAGAAAAATATCAGTGCTAGCATAGTATATCGACTACCTAGTGCATCGACAGCTTTCTTAGTGATCATGGCTCACGTTAGAAATGAAAAAAAAAAACAACAACTGATAAATCTGCATGTGTAATGGGTGACTTTAATATATATCTTTTGAAAAAAAAAAGCTAATACTATCCGTTTCCAGAATATACACGATTCTAGTGCTTTCTTTGCAATTAGTAATTAGCCTACACGAATAAGTGGCCAGTTACCGACACTTCTGGATATATTTGTGAAAATGTAATAGGTTATTCTCAATCTGGTTTGTTCCATAGTGAAATTGCTGATCATCTACCTGTAATCTGCATTTTTCATGATATACAATTTAATTGCAGTATAGGAAACAGGAGTATATACAAGAGCGAGATCTTTCTAAAGCCAACATTTCAAGATTAAATGAAGCTTATCTGACAGAGGACTGGTCTGATGCATTGGAATGCATAGGCGTAGGCCTGTGACCAATAGTCTCTTCCCACTTTGAGAACGGAAGACGCTGATAAAATACACGTTACTCAGATTATGAGAATGGAATAACATCTCTTCTCAGTGTGCAAAATTCTTCCTCTTTTCTCGTTCGCTCGATTTGCTTTCTCATACAGTCTAGAAAAAAAAGATGGTCCCGGGCAGCAAACACCTCTTACGTACACCAGCAGTAGGAAACCCGAATATCACCATATTTGGGCAGCGAAGTGTCCGACTATTTTCGAATTCTACAGGAAGATGCGCATTAGATAAATCATGTAGTGTATTCTAGCGACGAATTTGCGCTTTAAAGAAAACATTTTGTTGTCAGTCGCCCGTAGAAACAGAATGATTTCAGACGGCAAACAGTGTGCCTAAATAGAGTCATAGTCGATCGATATAAACTCTTAAAACAAATCAGTCAAACATGACTAGATAAAAGGGTCAGGTGGATGCGAGTTGGCTCAGTCGGTAAAGCGTCTGCCTTTCGAACCAAAAGACCGTGGGTTCGAGTCCAGCCAAGGCGGATGACTGAAGCCTACGTTGTGTGTTATCGTGCCCCTTCCTCTGTTTCATAGACGCAGGCTATGCTACAGTGGAAAACACTCCGTCCCTCGGATAGGACGTTAAATGGAGGTCCCGTGTAAAGGAGAGTCACCACCCTTGCACGTTAAAGATCCCACTGCACTATTCGTATAAGAGTAGGGGGAAACCCCGGTGTATGTGGTCCACCTGCACACCCCCAATTAGTGATATCGGGAGGAGAGACCTGAGGGTTACAGTGACTCTATTCGCTTTTCCCCTCCCAGGCACAGGTGACGCCAAACCATTAATAATAATAATAATTAATAATAATAATATCAATTAAAATACTAGTAATTTTAACTATATTTCAGTCATTTGGACTATTTTCTAGTAGTATTTTGACGAGAATGTAGTAACTTTTATGACTAGATATATCACCTGCACCCAGCTGACTAGTCATCTGGTCATTTTGACTGATTTTTTTTTAGAGTGTAGGTGATCAAAACGTATTATTCAGAGATATTGGTTTATAGTTTATTTTGATGATGAAATAACAATTCTCGCTGCGCTCGCTCATATACTATTTAGATTCAGGATGGTTGAATCTGACATTCTACAACAATAATACATAGGATTTCTATAGCGTCCTTTTTCATTGTGGTTAAATGCTCCAGACGCTTTAAAAAAAGGTAACCACATCAAAAACAAAAAAGTGTCCGTCTTCAAAACCTAGTAGCTACAAATGAACAAATGCGATTTTAGGTTGCCCTTCAAGGATATTGAATAGAAATGATTATACATAATTGAATAGATATAATTATATATCTTATTACATATAATTATATATTATTATATATGATTATACCTAATTACATATAATTATATATAATCATATATGATTATATCTAATTACATATAATTACATAATATAATTATATATAATTATACAAAAATATGAAATTAAGATATATACATTTTTCCTTCATGACTTAACTTATCAATAAATCATTAGAATGAATTATTATAAATTATTAGTTTCTATGGAAATGGAGGGATCCACTAAAAAGGAATTGCTTGTAGTTTGTGGATCCCTCAGAAAATATAATTGTTGCAAATTGTGCCTTCGAAGACTAGGAAAATACGAACCAATACTACAACAGGACAGAACACAGTAAAAGAAAAACAAGCGAACAAATAAACATGAGGCGACAAGAAAAGGGAAAACAAGAAGAAAAAAAAATAAGAGCAGGACATTAAGACCGAAAAAGGAAGTAAATATAATGGTAACTTCAACGAGGTAAGATGGTATAACTACTCAATCCGAGCAGATGACGAAGACATAAATGAAGATTTAAGATTGATGGTTATGATTATTGTACGTTAGTGTAAGATTTGAGATAAAATATTTTTAGTTTTTTCTTGAAAGAATTTAAGGGTGGACTATTCATAATATCTTCACTTAAAGAATTCTACAATCTAGGACCATCAAATTTAAACTTTTTCTTCGGTAATAAAGTTCTAAAGATTGGTAGGTGAAACCCGTTGTACAGTCTATAGTTGGGTCATGAAATTAACGATTTTGGGGAAACACTGCATGAGATATGTGTGGAAGGGTGTTGCCACTATTTTTATACATAAAATGTCCTAAGTGAAATAGATACAGGTCATTTATTTTTAACACTCTGCCATCAACAGATAACGAATCTGTGTGTGAGAGTATAGCAGAATTGTAAAAAAAATACAGAGAGACTCTTTTTGCAATAAAAGTAGTCTACCTAATAGAGTTTGGTGGGTATTGTCCCAAACAAGAATGCCATAATTAAAAAGGAGTAAAATTAAAGACGAATAATTCAAATAAGGTAAAATTAAAGAAGAATAAGGCATCAGTAAGGATGATGGTGGAGGATGAGAAATTAGTCTGTTTATTATGCCAGTTTTCCGTGAAATAATCTTACAAGTGTTATCTATGTGGTATTTCCACGAAGGTTTGTTTGCGGCAGTTATGCCTAGAAATTTGATGAACGAGACAACTTTTAAAGGGGTATCATCAAACATAATATTCGTTGGCACGCTTCTTTCGAGTTACTAAAAAAACGTATATTTGTTTTTTTTTAAGGTAAAGGGATTGTTTGTTAGCTCTTATCCATTAAGTGACCTTTTTCAAGCTCAAAATTTACAATATTGACTAGAGTGTTTGGATTTTTATGTGAATAAAACAAAATTAGAATCGTCGGCGAAAAGTATGAACGAAAAGATATCGGATGATTTACAAAAATAATTTATATAAATGATAAATGATAAAATGGCCCAACAAACTGGCCTGTGGGATTCCATAATTCATATTTTGCATAATGGATGTATTATTATTCAAAAATACGTATTGTCGTCCATTGGACAAGTAGCTCCTAAATACAGGATGGTTGGGGAAGCAATCCCATTCGACAAGCGAGGTGACCAAATAGACCATTTAGATAGTCCCACGGTGTATACTTATGACGAATTATCCCTACCATGAAAAAGAGTATATCTTCGCTATGATACTTAGATTCACGATGGTTTGGGAAAGGAAACCGATTAGTCAGGCAAGATGACCAAAATAGAAAGAACTAAAATATCTGATAGGCCCATGGTGTAGTTTGATGACTCATAATCACATCTACCACGAAAAGGAGTATGTGTTTTTCATCGTTCGCTGCGCATGCTCGTATATATAATACTTAGATAGAGAATGGCTTGTGTAAGCAAACCAATCCACCAATTCGCCAATTGTTATTCATTGTTCATAATATGTTGTGCATGTATTCATTATTGTATGTAATTCTATATTCATGTAAAGTCACATGGATTGAAAAAGATGAACTTCAGGTTATAGTTGTTAAGTTAATCTTTATCTTTTCCCGGCTTCCATGTGACTCTCCCTATATTCTATTTTAGTTGTATTTTGTTTTCTTGTTTTGTCTTTTGCCGAATAAAATAATAATGATCATAGTAATAATGATAATAATAATAATAAGAAGAAGAAGAATGATAATAACAATGATAATAATAATAAGAAGAATGATAATAATAATAATGATAATGAAAATGATAATAATAATAGAAAATTTAGGTATCTTATAGGCCAGTGGTGTATTTTGATGACGAATTATCTCTACCGTGAAAAAAAGTGTATAATATCGTCGTTCGCTCGTATAATGCTTAAATACAGGATGGTTCGGGAAAGCGAACCAATTTGGCGAGCGCGTGACCAAATGTATGATTTAGATGTCTGATAGGCCCATTGTGTATTTTGATGACGAATTATCACTTCTTGCTCGTATCAGATATCGCATAATTTTGGAAAGGATACCAATTAAAGCGAAGTCACCAAATGTATACTCTAGATATCTTAAGATAAAATATGGTTTCGGAAAGCAAATTTGGCAATTGATTTGATGTGATTTGATTTGATATGATTTATTTATTTAAACACGACAAAAGCCCGGTTCAGCTTCTCGGCTGGTTTTCAAAGGGGCCGTGTGACAATTAGAAACAATGAAATACATGAAATATGAATTCGAATATCACACAATTACAAGTACAAATCGTAACAAAATAAAATACTTAAATATTTCAAATTTTAAATGAAGTTTAAAAACATATTATGTATCACAAATGTAAAATAGACAAAAAACAATTAAAAAATTACATAAAATTAGGCGGAAAAAAACAATGAAACCTAGAATATGTAAATACATTTTTAACGAAATATGAAAAGAAAAAAATATGACATATGCGACGAAATAATTAATGCTCATGCAGAAGTAAAAATAAAAGCAAAAACAAGAATCTAGCATATATAAAACACAAATATTAAACAGCAATCGCATGAACAAAATATGAGAAAACGAAAACATAAAACCATAAAAGATTTGATTAAAGAAACATGTATCTATACATATAAAACATAAAAAAGGAAAAAATGCAGTACCATTATTTATACAGGGGAAATTATTTTAATTTTGAAAGTAAAACAAGAATCTAGAAAATGAAAAGAATACAATCTAGAACAGCAATTATATGTACAAAATATGAGAAAAGAAGGTGCAGTACGATGATGTGTAAAAACGTAGTATAATCACAGTTTAAACGTAATGGTGTGAAATATGAAATATATGAAATATTAAACCATATTATTATACAGGATATTTATGATGTTCAGATGTTTGGATATAATATATACATGTATGACTCCGTAAAATCAGGCAAGACAGAACTATTGCGAAAAACAATAAGAAATATAAGAGGAAAAATAAAAAAAAACAGTGAGAGAGAGAGAGAGAGAGAGAACAGAGAGGTAAATGAGAGAAATACAGAAAAAGAGAGAGAGAGAGAGAGAGGAATGAAAGGAAGGAATAAATCTCAAAAGGGGTGTATTTACGGAGAAGTAAATTAGTTTAGGTTTGTGTTAGTTATATGAAACTATATGAAGAGCTTGCAACCAAAAGGCGATAAATCCACTTTTCACCAAGTTGCATGTTCTTCATGATTTGAATAGACCTCTGTCATGCGTATCTAAAGCACAAAAAAATTTCATGAAATCATTTCAGAAAATACGAAAAAAAAATTGATATGAAATTTATGCTTTCAACCAAAAGGCGCTATTTCCATTTCAGATTTCAACCAAAAGGCGCTTATTTTACACTCTCTATCTCTCTCTCTCTATTCTTTAATCTGATTGGCCCAAGTCTGCCAGCCATTGGCATTTTGACCAATCAGAAAGAAGGACATAAATGGCTTGCACATTGAGAATGCCAGAATCAGTGTGCATACATGTATATGTTTTCCATATAACATTTAATGTTTTCCTTGTTTATGTGTTGACCAAATCACCAAAATACTGCAATACACACCATTATCTTGCAATTTAATAACGGATGAGCTTGCTGATGCGACAGATAACCTGATAATCCTTAAAAAGACAAGCTATTTCCAGCTTGTTTTCATTTCAAAGTAGGACCTACTTTTTCTTTGTACAAGTTTTTTTTTTTTAAATCTAATAGTGTTAATTGTGGTTAATAAAAATTTCTTTAGTATATCCATGCAGATTACATTCTTTGTTATACAAAAGCCACTGAACAAGTCATAAACGACCTCAGGTGGATTTCAACCGAAAGTCGCTAAATCCATCATTTCAGCCAAAAGGCGCTAAATAAAAAAAAAACCATTAAATGTAAAAAAAAATTGTATAAAATAAATGCTGTATGCAGGATTTTTGTAACATGCATTTTTATGACCAATAGTGATAGTTCTTTCACTTGGAGTATAGACTTGATGACTGATTGGAGAGAAATGTGTGTAATTAGAAATCGTTGATTTTCTCGAAATCAGTCAAAGTGGATTTAGCGCCTTTTTGTTAAAAGCTCTTCATATGAGTTTGCCTTATCATTCTTCAAGCATAAGTTGTAATGATATTTCTGCACAGATAAAGAGAGGCAACTAAATCATTTTGTAAATTCGACGAGGTGCATGTCACGATAACATGATGCGTGACATGATTGAGGGTAGAGTAGATGGGAAAAGAATGCGTGGAGGCCAAAGATGTTGGACATGATCATGAACGGAAACACCAAGAAACTAAAATAAAAGCTCAAGACAGAAAAGAATGGTGAATGATGGACTTTTTCTATAATGGACATGTCATACTGACATAACACCAATGATGATGATGTCACGACTTCAGAAATTCATTTGTAGATTATTCTTTCAATATACACCACCCTTATCATAATACCAACTTTATTGCGATATAATGGATATAAGATTTTTTAAAAATATTGCTCTGTTAGGGAGAACCAATATTTTCATATGCCAGTTTAGATTTAAAATTACCTATATGGGGGAGTTTTGAAGCTCTTCTGAAAGTGAGTTCCATATATGGGAATTTTTGTATAAGAATATACGCATGCCTGATTCAGTATTCGGACGACTAATATCGACAAAAGCTTGCTTTGTCGTGTATCTTATGCATGCTTTATATCCAATTTATATTCCTGAGTCGTTACTTTCACTTCGTCAAGATTAGAGATTAGTGATCTTATATTACGGTGGGCAATCCTCAGTCCATGTTTATCTTTTATCTGTAAAAAAATCGTCTACATGATTTAGTTCAAATTGATTTACCATTCACACAAGATTCTTTATCAAAAGAATGTAGGGATTGGAAACACTGTTATTGATATGATTCAACTGAGTATTGTTTTCCTCCTTTATAGCATAGTCACTTATGTTCTTGATTGTTTCATCGTCGAAATCGAATTCATTTGATGATATGTCGTTCGATATTATGATTTCAGAAAATTCGGAGTTATCATGGCGTGAGCGTTAACGACAGGGTCGGCACTCTCTTCCTTGCCGAAAAGCTAATAATCATGATAATAATCTAATGTTGGGCAGAATTTAGTGTTGTGTCCATAGCACATACATTCATAAAACTGGATCATGGTGTTGAATCTGCACTTCGATCTGCTGTGATTCAACTCTCCGCAGTTGAAACATTCAGAAAATTCTGCGGTTGATGTTTGCGGGGCATAATAAGATGAGTACTCCGGTGGGCGTGTCTCTGGTGTGCGTGTCTCCGATGGGCGTGTCTTGTTACTCACGGCATCGCTGTAGAGATCGCCAGCTCTGGTGGTGTACTGTTGATTGCTCATCTCAGGCATGGCAGGGGTGTCGTATTCATCTGTTGTGGCTGTCTCTCCTCTAAGATGGTTGGAGAGGTTTCTAGTAAGAACCCGAAATCCAGCCTCGTTCATGTGGATGCCGTGTCGACCGACATGGAGATCGGGGAAGATGTAAGCATTATCTATAACTCCCCATACGTGCTTAGCCAACATGGATTTCATCATCGTGTTGACTTCCCTGATTTGTTGAAAACATGAGTTCTTTCGAATGACTGAGCTCCAGATGATTCGTTTTACTGACGGGCAAGACTTTTGAAGATGCACGCCCATCGACTGAACCGTCACAACGATTTAATGTGGTTAATTTGATTCTGTGTTATTAGTTCCAATATGAATGATCATTTCTTCTGGTTTAATATCATTAGCTAGTGGAATAGCAACATCACAAGTCTGCCCAATCTTGGCTACAGGAATTTTTTTACAAAACACTTGTTTTGAGTCAGAAATTTTCTTGGGCTGTATTTGTTCTGAGCATGGAATCGCCTATTATAAGGACATTGGTACATTTCTTAGTTTTTGGGGTATTGTTTTTTTTTTCTTGTTTTTGGCGATACTGGCGTAGTTGGAAGTTTATATTTCCCGTTTGATCATCAAGTGTGGTTCCATTGTTTTGAATGTCTTTGATGTTGGCAGAGGGGTCATTTTGCTTGATGACGGGGGTTTCTGTGTTTGTTCCTTTTTTTTGACGTTCATGAATGTTAGTCGCGGGTTTATTGTCCTTCTCCATTCTAGATCCAGTGCAATAGTCACAACACAACTCGGACACAGAAGAGCACTTTTCAGCGAAGCATATATATAAAAATTCGCTTATAACAAATATCCTCAACAATAAATCGTCTGTTTAGTTCTATCATGCATCAAAATAGTGAAAACACGGGTGAAAAATAGACTCCAAATCTAATCAATTTCAGTGTCCTTATTGCGCAATTGAGGTGACCGAATTTGCATCTAAATATCTTATATGCCTATTGCGTATCTTGATGACGAAATAACACTTCTACGATCAAGAAAATATGTTGTCCTCGCTCGCTCATACTCACTCATACCATCTAAACTAGTGAAGTGTCAAAATCATTGAAAATAGAGTCGCAGTCATCTTGAAGCAAGTGACCAAATATTATCATTTTTTTTTTGATGGCCTGAATAGTGTATTTTGAAGACGAAATGACTTTTTTTTAATTGAGGTGGTTTGTTTGAAAAACAGCAAGGTTCATAATCAAGCAAGAAGCGTAATTTCTTACCAAAGTTCCCCCCCCCAAAAAAAAAGATTAACCGCTTAGCGGACCTTAAGTATTCTATTAAAGTTATATTTATCCAGCTATCTTACCCCCCCCCCCCCCCCCCTCGGGACTTCGAGCTTCGCTCTCGCGTGGTACGCCTGAATTCAAGTTTTCAGGGTGTGTGTTTCAGCGAATCGAGCGATCCCAAAATAATATCTTCATGTTATGAAGAAACGTTATTTTGTCATTAAAGTACACTGTATGCCGATAAGAAATGATAATAATTGGTCACCTTGCTGCCACATGTGACTCTATCTTGACACCTCACTGGCCGTAAATTATGCTGTCCTAAACCACCCTGTTTTAGAAGTTAGAGGAGCGAGCGAAGCAGCGAGGTAGAAATGTTATTTAGTCATCAAAATACGCAATAATGTATATTCGGTCAACTTACTTTCCGAATTTGTTTGTTTTTACGAAACCATCATGTTTCTTAATATCACACGAGCGAGCGAAGTGAGCAAGGAAGAATATAATGTATTATTTTCATGGTGGAAGTGATAATTCGCACTCAACATGCTAAAAATACTCTATGGGCCAAAATATATCTAGAGTATACATTTGGTGACTTTGCTTGCCGAATTGGTTTGCATCCATTATCTAATACAAGCGAGCGGAAGAAAAACTATATACTCGTTTTCATGGTAGAAGTGATAATTCGTCATCTAAATACAGCAGGGGCCTATCAAATATTTAGATCATATACTTGATCACCTCCCGTGCTGAATCAGTTTGCTTTCCCAAACATCCTAAGTATTATAGGAGCGAGCACACGAGAGCGACGTTCTCATCAAAATAACCCACTGGCCTATAATATATCTGAATCATATTTGGTCACCTCGTTTGACGAATTGGTTTGCTTTCCAAAATTATCCAATACGAGCGAGCAGAGCAAAGGAGAAAAAAATATAAACAGACGAGTGATCGGGAAGAGCGAGGAAAAAAAATGCTCCTTTTCATGGTAGAAGTGATAAATCGTCATCTAAATACACCACAAGCCTATCAGATATCCAAATTATATATTTGGTCACCTCCCTTTGCTGAATCGGTTTCCTTTCTCAAACAAAGTATTAAGTATTATAGGAACGACGAAATAGAATATACTCTTTTTCATGGTAGGGATAATTCGTTATCAAAATACACCATGGGCATGCAAGATATCTAAATCATATTTGGTCACTTAGCTTGCCGAATTGGTTTGCTTTCCAAAAATATCCAGTATCTAATACGAACAATTGGAGCGATCGAGGAAAAAAAATATATTTTCCTTTTCCTGGAAAAAGTGATAATTCGTCACCTAAATACGTCATGTGCCTATCAGATATTTAAATCATACCGGGTGTCCCAGAAAAAGCCAAACGGTGGATTTTCAGTACTTTACCTTCAAAAAGTAGATTACCTTTTTACATCAGTGGGTAAAACATCGTCTATCGAAGAAAATGATACCAAGATCATTTAGTTTGGTGCAGTAATTTAAATTCTATACCCGCTTCTTAAAATACAGTCATTTTCAAATTTTGGGCGACTGATGAGAGTAGCTTTTCCTAATACGATGTTTTTGAGGGAAGTCCACTGATGCATGTCAGCAACAAAACTTGCCATACGCATGCCATGTGAAAGGCCATTCCCGACACAGTTCGACTCTCGACTGTCCCGAAAAACATGCAAAATTCGAAAATTACGTGTATTTTAAGAAACGGGCATAGAATCAAAATTACTTCACCAAATTTAATGATCTTGGTATCATTCTCTTGGGTAGAAGATGCGGTACTATCAAAGAAAAAAAAAATGTCTACTTTCTGAAGGTAAAGTACTGAAAATCTACCGTTCCGCTTTTTCTGGGACACCCGGTATATTGGTCAGCTCCCTTGCCGAATTTGTCTATGTTCCTTAGGCCAGCAGATTATCTTGAAATATTGAATATCGTCTGTTCTCTGAAAAACAGTAGGTCTTCTGGGCATGATAAATTTAGTTCAACGCTGCTAAAGCAAATCACTGGATCAATCCTAATCCCCCTTGTATACATTTGTAACCTGTCATTATCTACTGGTGTTTTTCCTTCTTCCTTCAAGCTTGCCAAGGTTATTCCTGTTCATAAATATGACAAAACCTCGGCCATTACTAATTATAGACCAATTTAAATATTGTCTAGTTTCTTAAAAGTATTGGAGAGAATTGTATATAATCGGCTGATTTGCTTACTAGATAGAAACAAATTATTCAGTTCTAATCAGTATGGATTTCGAAAGTCTCACTCAACCGACCTTGCATTGTTAAAATTTTATCACTATGTGTCAAACGCTTTGGCTGCTCGTGAGCGTGTTGTTTGGATCTCAGCAAAGCTTCTGACGAGCTTGACCATTCAATACTTTTTTTTACAAACTACAGCATTATGGAATGACAGGCATTGCTTTAGATTGGTTTACATGAGAGGAGACAATACACTTGTTATTATTTGGTTAACTCCAACGTATCGTTCTATGTGGCGCCCCACAAGGTTCCATATTAGGCCCGCTGTGGTATATTCTTATCATTGATATTTGTAATGTGCCAAACACGTTAAATTACATATTATTAATTTTGCTGATGATGCAGGTTGTTTTCTTGTCTCATCGTAATATTAATTATCTTGCGAGTACCATAAATAGAGAGCTATCAAAGCTATCTAGCCGGTGTGGAAGTAATGTGCTGTCTCTTAATGTTTAAACAAAACCAAGTTATATTCATTTTAAAGGCAGGAAGTCATTTGATCACCTTGGCGTTATCACCTTAACAGGAGTGATCACATGAAACACATAAGAACTCCCATTTCTAGAAATGTTTGGCATCTTATACAGAGTGAAATATCTTGTACCTAGCAAACTATTATACACGTTGTACAATACTCAACAAAATAACGCTATTCACACCCTTTGTACAAGACAAGCAGCCAATATACAATTTTTCTAACCCTTGCACGTTGTTTGCTCATAATGGGCCTGTTTGGAATTCTCTACTAAGTGATACTTGGAATTTATTGACCATCCCTTCAAAAGAGCCGTTAAGTGCATGCTTATCACAGAGATGTGAATTACACTCATTGTTATTCTGCTGTTATGTTTTTGTTGTTTTTTTAGACCACTTTAAGATTTTAATCATTTCGCAAAGTAGACCTATTCCTTTTTTGACGTGTTCATTTTCTGACTTTAAGGACTTTTAACTAAGATTTTATTTGTGTGTTTGTGTGTGTGTGTGTGAGGGCTACTCTTCCTCTTTCCTTTCTTTTTTTCCTTTCTTTACCATTTTCATTTCTGCTATTCGTGTAAAACGTATAAATGCATATTAGTTAACATGTAATATATTTTCTAGTTAGATCAGTAGATGTAATTAGTTTAACCTAGTCAACTCTCTTAGCTTGGTGTGTCTGTGTTTTATACATAATCATACTGAACAGTGAAGATGTGGCAAAGTCTCAAGCATTAAGCTAATATTGCCACACCCCTGCATGTGTTTTTTATTATTCGCAAATGCAATTGTAAAATGGTTTTGATTTTCGTCTTTGTCTATTACCATGAATACCACTGTTTGTTCTTGTCACGATCATTTTACTACATGTATGTCTATTTATGAATGATGCAGAAATAAATAAATATATTAATTTTTAATGCCGAATTCTATCACGTTTTTTTTTTGTTGTTGTTGTAATATAAAGCCAGATTAGTTTTGTTTGAGAAATATGAAGGTGGTACTTGCATTTAATCCACTGCAGTATGCCACTTTACCCTTTTCATGTAGATCATCCTTGATATAAAGGGAATGATACGAACATAAAATCTTGAGCGATAAAGATATTGAAAATTGGCAATGAAGGATCTTTCAAAATTATGATGGAATTATAAAGGTTTGGTGAAAGGAGGATCAATCTTTTTAGATTCGATGGTAAAATCATCGCAGACAGACTCTAAATGACAACGCGATAAGACGTGTTATTTAAAATCATTATTTATTGTTTGTGATCAGATAGAAGAATCGGTTTAGGTTTGCACAAAATCTAAGAAGAATCTCATTATTAACTATCGAAACAACAAATCTATTCTATATGTTTATCGTTTATTCAGCACACTACATTTAGATATTGTAATTATAAAGAGGATTTCTAATTGACTGATTTTTTTAAAAGCAATAAACATTGATGAAAGTATAGATGCGCCTATTCTTCCACTTCTTTTAAACTGTGTTTTCCCCTGTGTGAAATGATGGCATATTGATTTTTGTCCTTTTTGTCCTAAATAAACAAGTGCATAGGTCAAATCTTGATCCTGAAATTTGACTGGTTTGATGATAAATTAGATTCTACTGAACTGAATATAGTATCAAAGGAAAAGCACAAGGCGACGTCATCAAAATACGGTAAATAAATATCTACTTCAGAGCACTCTGCTTAAAAAAAAATGTGAACAAAATGACACAATAAATTTAAAATTTGTTTCAGTAGGGAAATCAGTAAACAATAACAACAATCATGATACAGACGAATAAAAACAAAGCACAAATGCAGAAATATATATGTTTACATGCGCTTTATTTCGTAAAAGCGACAAGCATCTTTGGATCATTGCCTTGGCAATATTGATTTGTTAAACACTTTCAAAGGTAACAAAATAATGAATCCATCCTTTCAAGTCGAATTTATTGTAACGAGGCGTGGAATAAGAACGCAGGACTGAGAAAATGGTTCACGTTGTCATTAGATGACTTGCATGCTGAAGTGTTTATCAGTTGATAACGATGAAACACAGTTATTTCAAGAATGCATGATTGACATTACAGCATGTACAGTACTTCTAAATAATGTTCAAGTCAGTTTGCCACATTATATGAAGCAGAACATGTAGAAATTTCTAACTTTCTGATACCTTGAGTTTCAAATCTTATTCTCTTTCAAATGAAAAGCAAAACACTTTTTTTTTCTATGCTTAGTCTCAGTATAACACCCCCAAACAACAACCCCCCCCCCCAAAAAAAAAAAAAAAAAAAAAAAATCCGTGCCTATTTCAGACCGGATATTTCTAACTGCCTTACACAGGCCTCTTATACGCGTTGATCTCTCTTTTCTCTCCTAGTTCCACTCCTCACTTCACTTTCCGCTTATCTCCAAAAACTAAAAGATTAATATCCTTACACCATGCCATGTAAGGATATTAATGTTAATGACACTTTTCATGGAACTTACTACGAAGAACTCAAAACATTGCGTTTATGCCTGCCTCATTCTAGAATTGACGGGCATGCATCAGGGGGCCGTTTCAAGAAACCGTCATAAAGTCCAAATTCTTGGACATCCCATTGAAACGAGTGTTGTAGAATTAACAGACGTTTCAATGGGATGTCCATGAACTTAGATTTTAATGGCAGCTTCATGAAACGCATCCCTGAAGCAGAATTTTAGTCGTGTGTATTTGAAGAGTTTCATTCCAAAAGGATCTAAATCCACTCTCGCTACTTTTGAGTATATCACTCTTTTCTATTTCTCCACTTTCCCTTTACCCATGTATCTTTACATTGTTATAGCTTTTAGAGGGGTCAGACTGGACCAGCAATATAAGATTAGATAAAAATCTACCTGGTCTTTTTGAATTTTAATGATTTTTTTTAAATTGAAATTTTCATGGATTTAGCTCCTTTTGGAGTGAAACCTTAGTCGAATGTCAATGTCTGCACATTTAAACACGTTTAACAATTGAAATTCAACATGAAATACATTAATATTGCTGGCAGAGAACATTTTACATCTTCTCTGATATTTATTTGTTGAGAATTTATTTATTTTTTATTTTTTATTGAATTTCCCATCTTTCTTCATGACAGGAATTTTTTGATGTTTCATTCCAAAAGGAGCTAAATCCAAAATTGTTCATAAAAATAGTTAAGCTCGCTTACTCATGCCGAAATTTTGCACTGATGATGTAGACTGGTAGCCGAAATATGTGCTTAAAAATGTGAATGCATAGCTTTAGGTATTGTGGTTAAATTAACAAATCCTAAATGACCAGAGTGGATTCAGCTCCTTTTGGAATGAAACCGTTTTTGATTTAGCTCCTTTTGGAATGAAACCTTAATTTGTAACAACTTTTTTCAACCTTCGAAAATAATTTTTTTTAAACTACGGTATAATGCATTTGATTCCCATGTCTGAGATCCACATATTTAACTTCAAAAATCAATTTTGGTCAAAAATGGATTTAGCTCCTTTTGGAATCAAGCTCTTCATTTACCAAACTATTCCCCTCTATTGTAGCCAATAGTGTATTTGAATAGACTATTCAGACACTGCCTTACACAGTGACCTAAATAGTCCACCAAATAGTCTGTAAATTAGCAATACACAGCCAGAACATGTCCAAACAAATAAACCTGTTTATAAACTTATGAATGTTTCTCTCCAGTACCCTTGGTTTGCAAACTATTCAGTTCACATATTGTGCATAATGACATCTGAGTACATAGAAGGAATCCCGTCTGTATAGGCCTACATTAATTATTTCTATGTCGGGCAGGCTTCGACCAAGCTATTAGTTGTCAAGGAAAACCCTTGTGCAACAACTGTGCATAAAACTGATGAACTTGTCAGTTGTTAACTTGTTACCAATTCGTGGCTGTCTTGAAAATGCCCCTGTAACCAAAATGCCATTTAATTCCTGTTGATGGTCAGGGTTGCATGCAACTCATATTTTGCTATTCAAACCTTAAGAATAATTAAGTTTCATATATTTTAAAACAATCTTTGAAATTATTTTTGTTTTGTCACTGCACGAATGAGATCTGAATGGAGCATTTTTAGGGTTAAAGCTTAGCATTTATGAAAAAATGATTTCAGAATATTCAAAAGTTTATGAAACATGTTAAATATTTGAATAAGAAAATATGAGTTGTATAGCCCTGCATATCAATAGGAATCAACTGGCATTTTGGTTACAGGGGCCTTTTCAAGACAGCCCGGCATTTGTGTCACATGGGTACAAATAAGTACAAGTTCTACAAGTATCATGCCATTTACAAATTCAGTCAATCTCTTTATTTATCAAGATCCAACTTAACACCAATACTACTAACTTTCAATTTCTCAAAATATTACAACTTCCAGAAATATTACCATCTTCTAATATCTCACACTACTTCAACTTTTAGATTCTCAGTACAACTTCTAGTTTCTCAAAATACCTCATCTTCCCGTTTCTTATGATTCTACAACTTTCAGTTTCTCAATCAGTTAATAATACGACTTCTAGCATTCTAGTTTCTCAAAATATCTCATTATTCTTCCAGCTTCTTAAAACATGTAAAATGCCGCAACTTCCAGTGTCCCAAAATACATGTACTACAGCTTCCATATTCGCAAAATACCTCAACCTCCGACATGTCCGGTTTCTCAAGATACTACGCGGTTTGAAGGCACTGGTAATCTCAGTTAAAGGAACACACCCGTTCATAAAATGTATAAACAACTCAGAGCTGTTCGTCAAAATAATGTTCGAAAGTTTTCATTCTCTTAAATTATACATCACCGCGTTTGAAGTCTGTATCTCAAAAGCTCAACTAGATGATTTAAAGGGAGTAAACACCACAACAAAACCTCGCTGTCAAGGTCGTTGAATAGAATTCTGCTTTACCAGGTTGAGATTCGGGATGGGGGAGCATCCTGCCCCAGATTAGGTGCCATCTATATTCAAAATAAGTTCAAAAACACTCTCTACTATACGGTTCTTTCATTACTCTATAAAAACATTCATCTTCTCACATAAACAATACAGAAGCAAAGCTGTAAAGCTATAATAAAGAACCTTTCTTATTCTAGATATCATTATACACCACTCTTTAAATCATAAATCTCCCTAAGTTCTGAAAAAGCTGGATTTCTGAAAATGTCAGGGCAAAAATGCAATCAAAGACTAAACAAAAATTAATAAGCATTGTTCTTGAAATATCACACATCAATTTGAGTAATAAAGTGCAACAACAACTCTTTTTCATCCAATTATACTTTGTTCTTAATCTTAAAATCTTCAAAAATTACAAGGTCAACTCACCGGTGGTGATATAAAAATACTGCTTAAAATGTTCTGTCCAGAGATGCTACTTGGTTTTACAAACTTCAGTGAAATAAAACTGCTGAAAATGGTATGAGGCACTTGTTGAAAATTGCAGATAAATGATATACTAAAAGCTATAACAGAAACTCTGCCAGAGGCAGAACCTTCTTCCTTCGAATGCTGGGTGTGTCTGCCCCAACTACTCTGTGCAACAACATGCTCACTACAAGGAGCATGACCAACCAATTTACAGCTACACCTGAACATGTTTGAGTATAAAAACAACTATCCTGAATCACGGAGTAAGGCATGCATTTAAATGAACTTCTGACAATATACAGAGGCGTCGATCCATTTTCCGGATTGGGGGAGGGGGACAAGATGACCAAGTGGAGATGAACCCTCGGCCACTAATATAAACGTATATATATATATATATATATATATATATATATATATATATATTCATATTTGTATATTTGTGCGCACGCCAACACATATTATGTATAACACATAAGCCTATATCAACGCGAAGCATTTTCAATTTTGGGAAATGACGCATCTTGCTAGATTGTAAACCATCCTGCTATTTTAATTTTGCGAGCGAGCGAAGCGAGCGAGCAAAAATAACAATTTTCTTGTTGTTACAGAAGGATTTAGTTATCAAAATACACCATAGGAATATATGAAACCTATATATGGTTACCTCACTGCCAAAATTTGAATCCTATTTTGTCACATCGCTGGTCCACTCTTGCTACCCCCAAACCACTCTATGTTTAATACTACGAGCGAGCGAAGCGAGCGAGAAAGCACACACTGTCTTTGATGGTAGAATTAGTAACCCTTCGGCAAATTACACTATGAGCCCATGATACATCTACATTATCTATTTGATCTCAGCTCACTTACCAAATCGTTTGCTTTTCAAAACCACTACTATCAAACGAGCGAGCGTAGCGAGCGAGGAAACATATATATCCTTTTCCATATGATAGAAGTGTTATTTCGTCATTATAATATATAATAATGTAATAATAATGTGATGAGCGCTATACAAGAAAGGAATATCATTATTATTATTATCATCATCAGAATACGCTATGAACCTGGCATGGCTGTATGATATCTAAATAATACATCCGATCACCTGTGTGTCGGATATGACACTGTTTTAGCTCACCTAGTTTCTACCATAGCGAGCAAAGTCAACGACCGATCCCGGCAAAATTATATGGATTCGTCCCAAAAAAATTTGTCAGCCACCTTGCTGCCCAAATATAATGATATTTTGGAGTCTTGATACTGTAATAAGGTACTTGCTGCCCGGAATAATCTTGTATAGCTTTTACCAGCGAGAGTAGCGAGCGAACCAACGAAAAATATGTTTTGTTTTGTTTTGTTTTTTTTTAATCTAGGCCGTTATCTCCTGGAAGTGTATCTATTTTAGGTCAACTGGCCGCTCGATTTCTTGGAGTGATATTTTGTTTGGTCAATTTACTTAATATGAGTAGAAGAATAGTATAACATTAGACAGAAACACAAGATGCTAGCCGATTTCCTTTCATAAGAAAACTTATTATTACCGGCATTATACTTCAATGCGAGAGAGCGAAGCGAGCGAGCGCTTCCCAGTTTCCCATTTTCTTTCCTTTTCCTTGTTTTCTGCTTTCAATTCACTTCTTTCCTTCCTTTTCTTTTTTTTTCTTTCTTTTTTCTTTTTTCTTTTTCTCTTTTTTTTTTTGGTGCAGAAATTATTTGGGGGGCAACTGCCCCCTGCCCCGCCCCCCCCAGGATCGACGCCTCTGACAATATAGACAAATCTCACTTTCACACTCGACACTTAAACTCTATAGCGCGCCTCATTAACTCGGCACTATCATATACAGCGGTATATTCACACCAACAAATTAAATAAACTTAAACGTCACTATTCACTTCTTTTGATAACTATGCAACTATTCATCGCTATGCACCTGGAGCTATTCACCACTATCATAGCTATGCACCACCTGTGGCACTACTTCAGTTAGGAAGACCAGAAAGAGAATAGTAAATACAATTACTTCCAACTCCACTGTGACAATTGGTAATTACAAGTTAACAACAGACAAGTTTATCAATTTTAGGCATAGTTGTTGCACAAGGGTTTCCCTTGAGAACAAATAGCTTGATAGAAGCAGTAGCCTCTTGGAGATTATGTAAGAAGTATACCTGTTGTAATAGACAAAATCCTAACAACAGCACGATGACACGAACAAAAATTTTTAGTGCCTACAAAAGTTATATCACTACATTATGAAAAAAAAACAAAAAACAGCTGAACCCCCTTTCCTAAAAAAAAAAAAAAAAAAAAAAAAATCATGAATGAAAGTCAACATGTTGTTATTTTTTCATAGTAAGTGGTATTACATATAGTACAGTCAAAATATAAAAAAACCTAGAACTAATTGCAACAGAAACGATTCCACTTGCATATAATCTGGAATAGCCATAAAAACAACATACTAAAAATTAACAAAAATTGAAGTGGTGGATCAATGCCTAATTTGCATAAATTCAAAATGGCCGCCATATCAGACTTCAGTAGACATGGTGAGACACAGAGAACCTATTTTAGCCAATATCTCTAGATATGAGACACGTAGAGAGCTAATTTTAGTGTCATTACCTATGTTTTCGGGGTCAAGAAACATGATTATGGCATTATTACTGGCTTACAACTACTCCTTAAATCCTAATTTGCATAAATTTGCATAAAATTAGCCTTTTTAAAAATTCAAAATGGCTCCCAAGTTGCATTTTAAAAACTAAATCTCATCTGATACTCATGGAAAGTTAATTTCAATGTCCTTATATCCATGGTTTGGGGATGAAGAAGATTTATAAGCATTAATAGCAAGTTATACCTATCCACTGACTCTTAATTTGCATAAATTTGCATACAATTAACCCCTTTCCACATCTAAATGGCGGCCATTTCAGACCACATTAAACACGCAGAACATACTTTAGCCTATATCTCTACATCCGAGACACGTAGAGAGCTAATTTTAGTGTCTTTACCCATGTTTTCGGGGTCAAGAAACATGATTATGCCATTATTACCAGCTTACAACTACTCCTTAACTCCTAATTTGCATAAATTTGCATAAAATTAGCCTTTTAAAAATTCAAAATGGCTGCCATGTTGCATTTTAGCCCATATCTCTATATCTGAGACACGTGGAGAGCTAATTTTAGTGTCTTTACCTATGTTTTCGGGGTCAGGGAAGCTGATTATGACATTATTACCAGCTTATAACTACTCTTTAACTCCTAATTTGCATAAATTTGCATAAAATTAGCCTTTTTAAAATTCAAAATGTTGCATTTTAGCCTATATCTCTAGATCTGAGACACGTATAGAGCTAGTTTTAGTGCCTTTACCTATGTTTTCGGGGTCAGGGAAGATGATTATGACATTATTACCAGATTACAACTACTCTTCAACTCCTAATTTGCATAATTTTGCATGAAATTAACATTTTTGAAACTCAAAATGGCTCCCAAATTGCATTTTAAAACTCTAACTCAATTGATACGCATGGAAAGTTAATTTCAGTATCCTTACCCAAGGTAAGGGGATGAAAGAGATTTATCATGGGATTGAGAGCAATTTATAACTATCCACTGACTCTCAATTTACATAAATTTGCATACAGTTAACCCCTTTGCACTTCTGTGGGGTCAAGGAACATGATTCTGGCAATATCACCACCAAATGAATACTCCATATCTCCTAATTTGCATAAATGGCTGGCGTGCCGAATGCTTAAAACTTTGTCTCATCTGATACTCATAGAAAGTCAATATCAGTGTCCCTGTCCATGGTTAGAAGGGGATGAGGGAGATTTATTATAGTATTACTAGCAGGTTATAATTACCCACTGACTCTTAATTTGCATAAATTTGCCTATTTTTAATGCTTAACAATTCCAAATTGCTGCTATACAGACAATATTTTAGCCTATATCTTCAGATATCAGACAAAATAGTAGAAAACACATTTTGGCGTTCTTACCTATGTTTTGGCGGACAAGGAAGATGTTTATAGCATTATTAGCAGCTTAGAACAGTATTCCTTAACTAAATATGCATGAATTTACTTAAAGGAGAATGCAACCCAGACATCAGTGGGCTCTTAGTGAATGGAGATGACCAAGAAGAGTGAACAGTGAAAGTTTGAGCAAAATCAGACAATCTGTTCAAAAGTTATGAATTTTGAAAGTTTCAGTAAATCCCTATTACGGGGATCTTGAGTTGGCAACTTTGCCAGCATCTGTGATGTAATCGTGCACAACTCTTCATTCATTTTGTGCATAAATCTTCAAAAAAATGATTTTTATGAAATTTCAAGTCAGGAATCAACATAGTTCTTCCCAAAATGCTTGCAGAATAATTTGATGTAGCCATGTCATACTCAAACAATAAATCAAACAATTTTCTATTTTTCTTGAAAATGAAGAAAATGTGAAATTCTGTGTACAAAATGAATTAAGAGTTGTCCACGATGACATCACAAATGCTGGTGGAGTTGCCAACTCAAGGATCCCCATAATAAGGATTTATTTAAACTTTCGAAGTTCATAACTCTTGAACAAATTGTCCGATTTTGCTCAAACTTTCACTGTTTACTCTTCTTGTTCTTCTTCATTCACTGGAAGAACACTGATGTCTGGGTTGCATTCTCCTTTAAGATTAGCCTTTTTTTTTCAATCCAAAATGTCTGCCATGTTGCATGTTTAAACCTGTATCTTAATTGATTCTCATGGAATCACTATTATTTATATCATTATTGTAATTATTATAATTATCATTATTATTAATTACTATTATTATTATTATTATTATTATTATTATTATTATTATTATTATCATCATTATTTGTTTTCCCTATCATTATACTGATGTGCTGATTACAATAAATATCCGTATGATTTTCATTAACATGCTGACAATATAGTACTATCTTTACTGTTATTAGGTGGTCTGCCATCTTTGACAGATCACCTTCTAATTTCGTCAGAATTTTCTTTCTTTATTATTAGGTGGTCTGTCATCTTTGACAGATCACCTCTTAATTTCGTCAGAATTTTCTTTCTTTATTATTTATTTAGTTGCCAACTCAAGGATCCCCATAATAAGGATTTATTTAAGCTTTCGAAGTTCATAACTCTTGAACAAATTGTCCGATTTTGCTCAAACTTTCACTGTTTACTCTTCTTGTTCTTCTTCATTCACTGGAAGAACACTGATGTCTGGGTTGCATTCTCCTTTAAGATTAGCCTTTTTTTTTCAATCCAAAATGTCTGCCATGTTGCATGTTTAAACCTGTATCTTAATTGATTCTCACGGAAAATTATTGTTAGTGTCCTTATCCATGGTTAGAAGATGAAGAAGATTTATCATTGCAACAGGTTATAACTCTTCACTGACTCTCAATTTGCATAAATTTTCATATTATTAATTCCTTTTCACTTTTAAACGGCTGCCATATCAGACCACAGTACACAATGTCATGCAGAACTTATAATTTAGCCAATATCTCTAGATCTGAGACACAAAGATAGCTAAATGTAGTGTCTTTACCCATGTTTTGGGGCCAAGGATCATGATTGTGGCATACTTACAGGCTTACAGCTGCTCCTTAACTCTTTATTTGCATAAATTTGCATAGAATTAGCCTTTTCCATACCAAATTAGTTGCCATTTTGCATGTTCTAAAACTTTATCTCATATGATACTCATGTAATGTTAATTTCATTGTCCTTTTCCATGGTTAGGGGATGAGCGAAAATTGTTATAGTATTATTACCAGCAAGTTATAACTATCCACTGACTCTTAATTTGCATAAATATGCATATAATTAATCCTGTTTTCACTTTTAAATGGCCGCCATATTAGACCACATAAGACACGCA
>CM057151.1:13181291-13268864 GCA_029962745.1 Echinometra lucunter
CCCAAACTGTGTTTTTAATTGAATCTTCATTTTACGAAATCTGTACAGAAAGACAATTCAAGAAAGGAAAAACTTAGAGATAGAGGCATCTACACTTTTAAAAGCTAGTGAGAACTGACCAAAATGATAAGATTTTCAGTTACCAGGTACTTGTGAGTTTTCTCATGTATGTAGCTGTTGTGTGTACCTGTGATGAAAAACTTGTTATACTGATCAGTATTAATGAGGCATGAACAGCCCTGTATTGTAATCTTTGAGAATTGAGTGAAAAGTTAGTATTAGTTCAGTAGCGTTATTACCCTTCTGTGAGGAATATCTGATTGGAGCTCAACAGGAGTGTTCTACGATACCTCTCTAGATATTAAAGTTTTGTGGGAAAAAAAAAAAGTGAAATAATTTTCGAATTTGGTTCCTTTCCTTTCCTACAGAAATGTATTGACATCTTGATAGAGAAGGAGTACTTGGAGCGTGTAGATGGAGAGAAGGATGTGTACAGCTACTTAGCATAGAGAGCCCATAGTGCTTTCTTCAACAATCATCCTCCATTCACACATTGAATGAACTTTATGGACTGAAAGCTGACTTCTATAGGACCTTAAAAGTCAGCTGTGGATACATATGCATGTGGGATAAAGTTGACCTTTGACATTGCAAGATTTGGGTTTATTCCTGTCTTTCGAGGAACAAGGTCCTCTTGACAAGTCACTGTGACCAAGCTTCTTCAGCCTTGAATGTAGAATATCAACATCCAACAGAAAAAAAAACTAAAACAAAAACAACCAAAAAAAAAAGAAGAAAAAAAACACTTTGGATGTACATGTAGGCTGTGTGATTATGAGAGTATTTATATACATGTCATGTTAAAATCTTCTGGACTGGCAAGATGTTTTGTATCAAGGCTATGTTGAAATCCTCTCATGACTCCCAAGACTTGCATATCAAAGTCTATTCAGCATGGTGAAGCTTTTCCTGTAATTACATCTTGACCAACATGTCCACCTATCTGTGTGTGTCCAGTAGATTCATTTGAGACATTCGGACCATGATACTGGTCGAAATGGGGTCATCATGATACTATAGATATTTTGCCCTTTAGGGATTCATATTTGATGACGGATGTCATCATTATATTTACATGGAATCATCTGTCTGGACCAGACTGCCTGAATTTTGTTGTAAGAGCAAGGGTATGTGTTTTTCAAGCACAGTGTACATGCAACAGAGTGGTGTTCTACCACCCTATGTTTATTTACTTGATCCCCAAATCTCACCATATCTGTGAACACATAAATGCACAAGTGCAATTTATAGTTCAGATGTCAAATTATATTTGATTTTCAGTTTTTAATTTAGCCATATATGGGAATTATTTAAACAAAAGAAAAAATCAAACATTCTAATTTGCAGTTATTCAATTATTCATATGGATTCTTAGGGCAAGGGGCTTCTTAGGAAAGTAATCTCAAAATGATGCCATTGGTTCTCACCTTAAAGTTAAAGACATTGGTTAACATTGTTATGATTTTAAAAAATCTTGTTTTGTTACTTGAAAATGGGGATAAACATAAGGGTTATAGTGTAAAAATACTAGTCTGAAAGTTTCAAAGTATAATATCCACAGGAAGTATTTTTAAATATAAAAAATGTGAACCAATGTTTGGAAAATATACGAGGGTCGGTTGCACAGAATACACATAAGGAGTGCGCATGCGCGTATGACTCACCTTACCGTACTGTGTGTATTGGCGTATCACGCAGCGGGAGGCACATAATGGCATTTTCAAATTCAAGCAAAGTGGTCCTCTTAGTGATTGTCTTGTGAGACGAAGGATAATAAAATCGCCGTTTGTGTCTAACTTACACTTTTTCATTCCAAATTATGGTTGATTTCAGGGTTTTTGAGCACAAATACAAGAACTCATACACATGTTTCATCTTAGTTTGAGAATTTTTTAAATTGCTACTCACAAAGTTAGCCAATGCCTTTAATATAGAAAGGCATGTGCATACCTTCCACGGAATGACCTCCAAAATAAAATTTATAAAAAAAAAAACTTCTGAGATATGATTTGTATGGAAGAAAGTCAAAACCTTTACCTACCAAGCAGTACTTGCTCCTAAGAAGCCTTCAAAATATTTATGTTCATCTAACAGGCAAAATAACTTTAGGTACACATTTTTTTTCCGAGGACAGAACATGAGCTGTATTTGTTCTTACTTCGTCCCCGTAAAATCAGACTACTGTGACGGTGTATTCACGTCATGTCATAGAGCACCTTCATGTTTCTTATACTATGGAGAAAATGAATAGGAATGGCTAGAGATTGAACTCTGGAATGCTCAAAATGGTTTAGAAAGCTCAAGAAAACAAAAAACTCATGTAGGATTTTTGTAGAAAAAAAAAAATAGATATTGCCATGATGAAATCTTATCTGTACATTAGCAAGTCAAAAACAAGTTCTTGTGAACTTACAAACAAGCCAAAAATAAATAGAAAAATAAATAGATATATTGTTTTTTACTCAAAATTCTTAAGATTGACAGTATGCTGATTGATATCTATGAAAGTGGTTTCTGTGGCAGTTACAAATTCTAAACTGAAAGAATAGCCATGGTGCCGTAAACTAGAAATGTAAATTTTGATAAAAGCAAGATTTTGATAAGATGGAGTCACAACAAAAAACCTGCCTTTGAGGTATGTTAGATGCTGCCATAACAAGCATGCACGCTCTGAAGAAAAAATATCATTTATTGCTTTACTGCTTCACTATGGGATATGTACAGTGAAGGATATTCTATTATAATGATAATTAGCATTTGCAAACTCAATTGTGACTGGGGAAAAGTGCACCTGAATGGTATAATAAGGTATTATGGGACAGAAATAGTTTTTTAAAAAAAGAACTATTTCAGTGACAGTTTCCTGATTGTCCATGTGTTCTCACTGATGTGGTTAATTTTTGTTGTGCCACCAAGGTGGAGCAAGACTAAGGAATTCTTGGCGGTGTCCGTCCGTCATCTGTCTGTAACGCTAATCAAACTTGAATAACTATGCGACCATTTGCCCATTTGTAAAAGGTCAAATGAGGTCAAATGTTAAAATTTACCTGTAAGTTTCTACTGGGGTTGGTAACTTTAGAACTGCAAGCCCATTTGTAACCTAACTTGGACGGTAGATAGCTTACAAGGACCTCATTGTTATTTGGGTCAAAGGTCAGATGAGGTCAAATGTTACAAGTTACCTGCAAGAATAATTGCACACGAACGTGGCGAGATACATTGTGGCTATTGCCTTGTTTTGATATGGCTATCTTGAGGATAGAAAGCTGTTTTCCTTGAAGAGGCAGTTGCTTGCAACATTTTCAGGGCAGTATTTTAAGTTATTCCTCCTTATTATTCAGAAGAGTGTCACCATGATGTCACAATTAATGCACTGCAACTTCACATTCATATTATGTGCTACAATTTCACATTCATGTTATGTGTTTGTTGAGAAATGAAATGATCTGCACATCAATGATCTTTGAATTTCAAAATCTCTAAATTTCTTCTGTTTACTCTGGCAGCATCGAACATAAAACATCAAAGAATCAAGGCCATGTTTAATTGCTAGTTGAGACTTGATTTTCTTTAAACTTTTTTAATATAAAAACATAATAACTAACAAGTTACTTTCTCAGGGGTGTAGGTGGACTTAAGCCTCACCTTTCTTTGAATTGACATCGTAATCAATATCCATCTTCTCATTCACACAGACAAAGAAAAATCAAACAGAGCAGAAATATTTATATGTAGACTAGTGTAATCAGAATACAGAAATACATATATATGAGGATGCTACACATGATTTATAGATGATTGATATTTAATTCTGCGGTTACACAAGTACAGCGAACAAGAGGGAATATATGCACATTTTTTGTTGGTGGAGAAGTATATCTTTCGGCAATGAACACATGTGACTAAAACATTTGTAATTGGAGCATTCTCTTTTACAGAAGTTAACCTGTACAGACATAAACAAAGTTTCTGTAATGATGTATGTTTCTACATGAATGGGAACTCAAATAATGAATTTTTATATGAATGAGATTGCAACAGGAGATTAGAAAAAAAAAAACTATAAAAACATTACTGATATATTAAGATGTTTATCGTGTTGGTCTGTAATGAGATACTTTCTCATCAACTGGATTACATGATGGAAAAACATTGTTGGGGATTGTGAAAACTATTTCATAAGCACAACAAATTTTCTATGAATTGTGTTGTATTTATTGAATGAATTTTTATGTCTAATTTATTTTTCTTTCCTTTTTAAGAGATGGAAGTTAACCATTGATCGACAGTGGCATTTTGAATGTCCATTTTGTGCAAGCACATGTGTACAACATTTGTCACATTTTGCTTGGAATTCAACAAAGCGAAAACAATACATACTTTCTGTGTTTGTTTTTTTGCTTTTTTTTCTACAGACTAATGTTATATGGTGGTGCCTAGACATTACGGATTCTAGATTTATTTTTATTTTCAAACTCTTATTTCTAGTGAATAGAAGTTCAAGCATCTTATTTTGCTAAGCCCATTTGTCTGTTAGTGATATCTCATAGACTTGTGAACAAAAATTAGGATGCTTCAAGTTTTTATAATTTCATGAAATTTTGATTTATAGTAATACTATGATATATATAGTGTTGCTATTAGAGAAAAGTACAGTTGTGTTGAAATGCCACTGTTTTCTTGTTTTGTTGTTTTCTTGGATGCATGAAGCATTGCCATATCAACTACATGTCCTTTCCTCTCTTCTCTCTCCTCTCCCCATTATATATATATATTACATCAATCAGAGTTTCTAATAATGATATAATTTGTGTTTTTCTTTGACACAAAAGACATGATTTAACTTCAGATGAATAATAATATAACCTCTCTGAATGGAGGAAGTTATCAAGAGGAAGAGGCAAAGAGAGAGAGAGAGAGAGAGAGAGAGAGTGAGTTTGTATTTAATTGCTATGCTAAACCATCCCTTGGTACCCATGTTCCTGATATGCTTGCTTCGTGTGTTGTAGAAAGGCATTGTACTCTGGAGACTGGACAACAACACAAAGTTACATTGTAATATTTTGAAAATTGTTATTAACATGTATTATGAAATGGAAAATGTCTTCTGCTTGATTATTTGAAGTGTGTTAAGGTTGAGGATGAGATGTATGAGATACAGAGAGAAATGAGCTGAAGAAATGATGAAAATACAGTATACAGTGTGAGTCGATAAAAAGAAAATCCATGTTCATGTAAAAAAAAATCTTTAGAAACTGTGTGACATCGCTAAAATGTACGATAAATCAAAACAAAAAAAAAACATGCCAAAATTGCCTTTGTCCAAGTTTAGGATGAAGATATTTCAGGAGTTACTTTCAGTATGTGTGAATGCAGACCATTTGACTAAACCCTTGATTTGATTATTACATTTCTTTGAAATCTTGGGTAGAAGCAAATTTTACATGAAGCAGGAAACAAAAAACTTGAGTCCGAGTCTTTACAGTTGCTCCTGGTCACATCAGAAAATTTAGTAAGCGCTGCAGTCTGTGAGTATCTTTGACTAAATCTGATATTAACTAATACCAAAATACTGAATCTGGGTTTCTTTACTTTGTACAGTGAGAAAGTATAAATGAATGAAGAGAGAAAGGTTGAAAATGAACACCACAGGAGACTCGTCTTGGTTACGAATAATTAGAATAACATAATAACATAATAATATATAAGATTTGTAAGGCAAAATATGCACTTGAGAATGAGATCAAATGCTGAAGATGCAACTGGTACAAAGGATGATATCACAAAAAACACATACACAAAAAGTACAACAGGAGAAGATGATACATAAAATGGAAAGGTAATCGGTTATAAGCCAAATATACACGTCTTGAATTTCTCTCAACACTCCAACTGGTTAGACTCATTGGTGAATATGACTGGTCCAGGTACTAACTAGAGATTTCGATTCCCTACTTGTATCTACAAACTAAAGTGGATCAGAAGATGCCTCCTTGTAAATATTTATTATTTCTTATTCTGTGACTGTTTCTGCACTTTTTGCAGTTAGATCATTCATTGGAAATATAGGCTAGTTCCGAACTGGGTATACAGTATCTGTTGGAAAAGCACTAAGAATGAATGTGAGATAATTAAAGTTTCTTAAACTATGCTATATGGTATTAAGGGAAACCTTTTATGCAGAGTTCCGTAGTTTGGATATAGTTTAATTTTTCATTACCAAAATGTGAAATCACAGGAATAAGAGTTATTTCTTAATACTTGTGTCATGTGTTTTAAGGGGGTAGGAAATAATTATATGTTTGGAGGGGTGGTATTGGGACGGGTTAGTCCCTTGTTTCACTACATGATTTCCATTTGAAATAATCAAAATATATTTTTTTAAATTTCCCCTCTTTCACTCGTAATGTCGAGCTAGAAATGTGTAGTAGCTAGGTGTCGGTGCGTCGACAATCTTGTGCCCTGTGCACAGCTAGAAATGTGACAGGTGCAGGAACAAATGAATGAAAAAAAAAAATCCCCATACTGAGGTTTTGGGGCTACACTGGCCCTGACACACTTCCAAATTACTATTCTCTTCTAATACGCTATAATTAATCATTAGTATATTTTCATACATAATTGGATCAGTTAGTGACAGTGATGATGTCTGTTTAAATAACATTATCTTCCACATAATTTCATACGATTTTTTTCTTTCATTTATGAATTTTTATTGTTACTCTTGAGGGTGCCAGTTTTAAAAATCGATACGTGATGATTGCAGCGACTGGTGTAAAGGCTAAAGTAAACATTACGGCAGATCGCGAGCCATGTATTGGGAATTTCAGGATATTTTGAAAGACAATCCGGGGAAAACCAAGACATTTACATGACAAAGAGATGCTACGGATGCCTCGGTCTAGTAATTCTGAGGATGGTTATTGCATGCATTCCGATAACATTGGATCTTTGACATTCTGTGCTGATCATTACTTTCCAAGACACTGACTTGTTCCGATCGAGTTATCATCTTCACTTGTCAAATTCCATGCAGTGAGTGGGTTCCTGGAAGAATGATCATTCCCGTCCGCGGCCTGTGCATCCCTCAATAGATTCTAGCTCTGCGCTGCCTCTGGACTGGGCAAAGTCAAAGCATCTAACCTTAAGGCATGTAAAGTGATTGGGTTAATGTGATTTGACTACTTCGTAGAGGAATCAAGTAATATATTTCCCCACTGAATAATTCCCTAAAATCTAAAGTTTTAAACTTATATTTTACTTAAAACTGAGTCTAAGAAGTGAAACGTGTACGGTACTTTTGCAGGGTTAAAGTGTTATAAATCACCAGAAATATGGAGCTAGAGGCAGTGGAGGAACCAGATGAAGAACATTTCGAAGCCACTGCATCACTGGTTGCTTCCCAGTTACAACCACAGCTCAGCCCATGGGATCCGATCAAATGCAAGGATTGGGAAAACCAGAAACCGAGTCAGCTGTGTCTGCTGCGGATTAAAAGGTTTGTAGGTCTATGGCAGGGTGGGAAAAGTGGAAGAAATTTGTGTATGATGGGGGTGCCTAACGCTAAAGCTATGCACTTTGTTTTCAGCAGCTAAAAGTCACAGAAAATCATTGGCTTGTGCAAATTTCATTTCTATATCTTGATTCTACGTAGAATCTATTCCAAAGTTGATTTGTGGAGAAAATTATGACGGGTGAATGTCAACAACGCAATTTCCAGGTCGATATCAATGCTGGTGTCAAATTTTGTTTTGAAAAATAAAGCTACGCACATGCAATAAATGAATGCAAATCTTGATATTGAAACTGACCGTGTGTATCACGTGTATATTTTAGCCTGATTTGAATGTGTTGCATTGCGCGTCTATGTGATTTGTATGGTGCGTAGCTTTAGAACCCCCGACCATACATGTAAGTTAGGTCTTTATTTGAATACAAATGGATGTGGAATATGAAATGCTCAAATGTTATGAATTTAATTTGAATTAAAAGATGAATGAAAAGAAAAAAAATTGATGTTACATACAATGTCTTGAAATTAGGATAATTCTGTGTCTGTCTTGTTTTGCATTTTGTGATGCAATCAAATTTAACTTGGCATAGATTTATATCATAATCTGTAAGGGAAAAAATGAATGATGCAGTTGATGAAGGGTGTCTTTTTGCACATAAAGTGCATTTTATCCTGTTATGTTGTCTTTGGTGAGCAGTAAGTTCATATAGTTTCATCCAGTATGATATATTGTTATTACATTTGAATTAATTTTGCTTTTCAATCAGTGAAGAATTAAATCTCATGACTGGTTGTATGATTCTAACTTTATAAGTAAAATGTTTAAATGATTGAAAGACTGTGTATCCCATGGAGTACTGTCTGCACACAGCTGAATAAATTCAAAGATTTTGTCTCTGTCCATGTCATCCATAAGTGGAAATAGTTTTTTTCCCATTCAGAATGGACTAGAGCAAATTCTAATAAAGTAAGTTGTGTTTTAATTCTTATAACGACTAATTGCAGAGACATCATGAACATCTATACAGAGCCACCTCTGGGAATGTGTATAGTACCTGAGGAAGACATTACCAGGGTAATAAAGTTATCTTTTTTTGTTTTTAGTTTACTTGAAACAAAAGGTTAAAATCCCTGTTTTTAAGGGGGCAGGGCATTTCAAAGCCTGTGCAGTCTAATTATAATCCCCTTTGTGCAAAACTGAAATGTCTCCTTTCCTCTTTTTTATCTACGGAGCTGTAACTTAAGGTACCGGTACAATGTATCCAGATGACATCATGATGCATCATGAAAAATATAACATCTAGTATAAGATGTATACAAGCTTTGAATTCATTTTGTCATTTTTATTTGACTGCTGAACTGTGTGTTTAATGGTATGTTCCCTCAAAAGTGTAAGGTCATTGTTTGCATGCTTTTGATCAAAATTTGTTGATTTTACCCATTAGTTTTTTGGGTTTTCATAAGTTACTGATTTTTCTATATAGTATTTTTCATTAATTTTTTAGTAGAAGAAAGGGGTCACTTAGTGGTTGTCAGTACTAATCATATCTTATACATGTACCAATAATCATATCTTGTCCTATCTTATGAAATTTTCATTTTCTTTATCTGTTTGAGCAGGTACATGCCCTGATAACAGGCCCATTTGATACCCCATATGAAGGAGGGTTTTTTCACTTCTTTGTCAAGTTTCCTCCTGACTACCCCATTAGACCACCCAGGATCAAGTTGATGACTACAGGAGATGGGAGTGTTAGATTTAATCCAAACCTCTACAGGAGTGGTAAAGTCTGCCTCAGTATCCTTGGGTAAGCTACTGCAGTGCTTGATGCCAGGAGGGATGTGCCCCCAAATTTTAATTCTAGACCCCCAAACTGAAGTTTCAATGGGGGCACATA
This sequence comes from Echinometra lucunter, assembly GCA_029962745.1. Lineage (NCBI taxonomy): Eukaryota > Metazoa > Echinodermata > Echinoidea > Camarodonta > Echinometridae > Echinometra > Echinometra lucunter. The sequence goes on from CM057151.1 coordinate 13,190,763, forward strand.
CATGCAAAGCTTGATCATTTTGGTCTTGACTCCCTATGAAGAGAATTAGTATTGAGCCTCTGTATGCATCAGAACAAATCTTAGTGGAAATGTAGTGTATTTGGATCTGTGCTGTTGAAGCCATAGCTTGTTCTGGCATGTTGAACAAATATGTGCATCATAAAAGTGAGTAAGAGTGGGGGAAACTCGGCCATAGTCGTATCAATGCATATCCCAATCAGATATACCAGGAGAGACCAGACATGAGGATCACAACAATTAAGTTTTTCCCCTCCAAAGCACAGGTGACACCAAGTGCTTAATAATAATGATGATGATAATGATAGTGATGATAATAATTATAGTAATCCTCCTTTTCATCATCATTTTCATTGACCACACACATAATCTTGTGATGTTATGTTCACAGGACCTGGAGGGGACCAGCTTGGAGTCCTGCCCAGAGCTTATCCAGTGTACTCATGTCCATACAGTCCCTGATGAATGAGAAACCATACCACAATGAACCAGGATTTGAACAGGTTAGTGTTACTTTTGAATTTTTTTTTGCATGGAGCCACCATAATGATTAAGACATGATTATAGGTCCATGTCAAAAGTCAGTGTACATGCACTTGTAGTTCAGATCTTCCTGTTCATAGCTACACTTATTTTACTTTTTGAAATGGTGCTAGTTCGTGATCTTTTTCCATAAAATGGCAGTATATTCTAGAGTGTAGAAAGAGCATGCCATTTGTCTGCATGAACTAGAATGCCATTTAGTTTCTTGGAGCCTCTTGCATCAAAATTGCTATTTATTACAGGAACCTAGGTATATGATTGTGAATGATATCAAAGTCAAATGTAATTTCTTTTTTGCATTCTCTTTGATTGAGCTTTTATGCATTGGGCCTTTAAGTATTTTCATAGCCAGTCAGAAGGATAGCAGGATAAGAAAATTGATCAAAAAATGTGTCTGTGTTTTCTTCTACAGCTGTAGGTTGTTGATACATTGTAGATTCAGCTATGTTAATGATACAGTGATGTATTATGTTGTGACAATTGAAGCAATGTATGTCTCTCTCTTTTTAGGAACGTCATCCTGGTGATTGTCAGAGGTATAATGATTGCATCCGTCATGAAACCATCAGGGTGGCGGTATGTGATATGATTGAACATCCCAGTAAACACATACCTGCTGAACTACAGTGAGAACTTCTTTCATTTTTTTGTTTTCTATTAAACACTACATGTAAATTGGAGTATTTTATGAAAAGAAAACTGTATCTTTTCAATGCCCTAGTCTTTTTGGAAAGTTATGCCTTCTACATGAAGTAGAGGGAAGCATCTCATTTGAGACCATGATTGTAATGCTAAAAGTTCTCTGCCAAGCTTTAAAGGATGTACCCAATGCTGAAACAGTGTTCCTTCATTTAAAAGAGCATATTTTTATTAGCAGAAAATCCTCTGCCTAAAGTTCCAAAATAGTCGTGTTGCCAAGCAATAACCAAAAATATGGTAAGATTTCAGCCTCTTTTTAGCACCTCCGCGGTGTCCCAGTTTCAATTGCTGTTGACCCAATGACGTCATTGTGGGAACCTTGTTGCTCAATTCTAGCAAAAATACGGGCTAGGTATATTACATATTGTAAAGTCTAGCGTGTGCATTTACTACAGTGCACGTTATCTGGTACCCACATTTATGTCACTGATGGTTTATCGTATTTACTCAAATTCTGAGGTCAACCATGAGCAAGCCACAAATTTGGCTAAATGCATTGATTTTGATTGAAAATCATCAAAATTTTAATGTTATTGTTCTTAGAATTCTGTTCGTGATCATAAATCAAAATTTTTGCAACCATTGTGTAATCACTTTAATAGAGATTTTAGTCAACTGTAGAAATACATGTATGGTGCAAATGGTTGAATTTACATGTATGTTCTTAAAATGATTTTAATCTGTACACAGTGATTCATATTTCAGTAGATCTGTTTACGGAGTTTATGCATCAAATTCAATTCATTTTTCTCAAATACTCTTTCATCTTTCCAGGCAAGTAAACAAAACATCATTCCCTGATTTCTATGATTACTACATCACTACTGTACAAGACAGGATGCATCTAACAGGTCAGCCCATGCAGGTAAATAAAACAGTAATATTGTTCAGGCGTTTATATTGTTTTGTATTGTGACATATCCATATAGGTTAGTGACTGATACCTAGGTCTTCTGTAAGCAATCCTACCAGAGATGAAATTTAAATTATGCAAAACATGTTCTACTAACAGCAGAATAAACACCTTTCTGAGCGAAAGGAGGTTGTTCAGCATTTAAAGATGTATGTCTAGTCACATTTGATTTTGTGACTGCTACCAAACTGATTCCATTTTAGCAATTCCTCATTGCGTATTTATTGCTAATTGATCAATTGCTTCTTTCAGGATCCCTTTGGTGAGAAGAGAGGAAAGTTTGACTATCACACCCTTCTCCAGAGACTCCAAGCCATCAAAGCCAAGCTGGATGAAGAGTCACAGATGGAGGTATCCTCAGACACGGAAAGCAGCGCAGGATCGGATCTAGACAACAAGCTGTCTGGTCCAGATACAAGCAGTTGATACATGGCCAAAGACAGACTCCTATCCAGCCAGCAGTAGAGCCTTGTTCACACATAAGACGGTAAATCACCTAAAGAAACAGCCACAGACACTGCAACAAAATGAAATGTATATATAAATAGCACACTGGGTGAAAAGGTCAAGCTACACACAACAAAGACCTCAAGGCCTACTTCCTGTTATGTTGTTAAATACAGAAATGTGTGCAGGGCAGTAGCCATGTGATTTTATTGTGCTGCAGTGGATGTTTTAAGGCAAGTTATTGTGTTATATGTGAAGAAGGCCTTACAAGTATCATACCACTATAGAGAATGAAATAAATCTATATAGGAATCACCAGCTGATCCTGTACACTGTAAATAGCTACGTGCATAAGAATACAGAGGAAAGCTGGCTTGACATTCTTCCTCTCATTACTTTTGTTTGCATAATCACATCAAAATATGATTTCAGCAGGGAAAATCTGACAAGAGTATTATTTTGTATAAATTTTTTTCTTATTCTTCAGATCACTTGCCAAATCCACTTAGTTTTTGTGATGAACAGATTTTGTTGGAATGAGGACGGTGGAAAACCTATCTTTATATTTGATACAGAGGTTTAAATAATAGTTTCTTTATTGTCTCTAGTAAAATGAAAATTTAATTTAATTGTAGAATTCAGCTCTATTTTCGTTCTTTAAAGGTAATATATCAAATGAAGTAAGGAATTATATTAGTTGACTTCAATGTAGGAATTGGATTGTTTTAGAAGTGCTGTAAAAGACATTGACATTGTTTTAATAGACATCGATAGATATGAGAAAGTTTTATTTCTTCTTCTTTTTTTTTATTGTGAGTTATGATTCTCTTAAACACTTATACCCACTGTGGTTTCATAGCAAAGTGAGTGGTGTGTACTTAGCAGCTTAGGGGGATAATACAGAAGCATAGTGTGTTTCATTTCAGTATTGCATGAAATTAACTAAATTTGAAGATTAGCCAAATAATTTCACTTTGCAAACTACCACACTTGCAACTGATATTTACAACAACAACAAAAATTTCAATGAGGCACAAATTAATCACTTTTAAAGTTGAACCAAATAACAAAATGTGCCAAGTTCACAGAACTAGCCAAATCACACATGTTTAAATTGTGGTTACAAGTAGTTTCAGTGTAATATATTTTTGTATTTTGTTTGTCTAAGATGTCATAAGTTTTTATGATTTTTTTTTTTTTTTGTATGTCTAGTTATCGTTCTCTGTATCTTTTTGTTTGTTTATTCTTATTCTTTAGAGAATTCCAGCACTGCTGTAGTTAGAAATGCAAGTAATTCTAATTCATTTGTTTGAGACTAGTCATGAATTCAGTCATATGTCTTGGAATGGATCCATATATGTTTTATCAACATGTAACGGTTACTGTTCGGTTGTCATCTTTTTAATGTCTATATAAGTATTCTCGGAACTGGTCATTTGCTAATCCACTCATTTTTTTTTTTTTAATGAAAATGGCATATTTTTTGTTGTTGCTCGTTTCATTTATGAATTAATCTGTCATTTTGCATACACATCTTTCCCTTTAAAATATGATTCCTTTTTTGAAATCAATGTGTTGGACTTAGTAGTATTTAGGATAATTGAAGAATATATATTTGTACTGTAGGCAATCATTCTTTTGATAAATTCCAGTGCAGATAAATTATTCCTCTGCATAATCTTACATACCAAGTTAAAAAGAAAACCACTGATATTCCTACCCTGTCATATGAATTAATCATTCATTCCAATCATGAAACAAATTATAGCTTCTTCAATTTTTTCTTTCGGGTAGATTCAAGTGAAATTTAGTGGCTCAAAATGATGTGTCCGGAACGCAAAATGTATATTGTTGCTGTTATCTTTTGCGCTCAGGATATGTCTTTTTCATGCTACTCCATTTCGCTAAGCTCCCTTAGGAATGATCATTTTATGGTTTGACTTATGAAACCTCAACTTTGCATTGGTTATGACACCAACTGGCTTTTTGCTAGGAAAACATTCTCTTGCCTGGTAATCATTCATAGTAATGACCTGTGAAATATTTATATTTTTGCTTTTGAAGAGCCTGCATTTTTTTCTGGTATAAAAATTATTGTAATTTCTCTCAGTAATTGACTTATCAGAAATCTTGATTTTTCATGTTAAATATTGTGTACCAATATTAGATACTAAAAATATCACATTACTTTAATTGCAGTATGTCTGTCAGTCTTTGTATCCTTACTCTTTCTAAAAATCTACATGTAATAGAAAATAGTAGCAGATATCAGAAAAGACGTTTGAAATGCATCCTTATTGTAGTAATCCTTAAAGATTGTATGGTCAAGTGTTTAAGATTTCATTGTCTTTGCATTATTTTTACACGTTACCAAAACTACTTATTTTCTTTTGTTTTATGAATATATGATTTTTTAATTCTTTATTCTATGTTAAGATATGATCCTCTTATCTCTTAGTGTAAAAAGAAGAAAGAAATAAAACAAGTATATACAGGGATGAACTGAATAGATGGAGTACATGGATTGTTTTCTTTCATAATTTTATGAAATCAAATTATCTTTCAAAATGGCTAGATATGTTGAACAACTTTAGTGACTAGTAGTGTACTTTAAATAGAAACCCAACAAAATTCAGTTTCAGTGTACCTTGTACTCTAAAGTGCATGTAGTTATTTGTCAGACATTCAGTATATGGTTATTTAGAGGTTTTACATTATGTTGTTGTTTTTTTTCTATTGCATTTAATAGTGCTGGGGTTGAAATAATCCCATGTCTCTTGTCAACTTCAATCTTGATTGGACAATGCTATTTAGTGACGACATATGGCAATTTTATGTGTGCCAGTAGATGTACAGGTGGACATAGCAAGTTTAATTTACATGTACAAAACTCTGTATTTGTTAGCTGAATCTTCATGTATCATTTACATATCTGCATGCAAAGAGTATTTCCATCTTTAGTCATTATATACATGTAATGTCATTTTACTTTCTGTTGTATGAAATTAGTTTCCTTTTTTAAAGAAAAAAAAAATAGATAAATGTATACGCTGTAAATTGCAAGAATGTACTAAAACTTACATTATGCTAGAAATGAAGATTCATTTTTCAGACTCTTACTTGCTCGTAAGTTTTTATTTCACTTAACGTTGCCTGGGAGAAATCTATTTGGTTTCACTTTTATGCAAAGCATCTGGGTCATCTGTTATTCTGAAGGGTGAAATGGTTATGGCTGCAGTACCATAAATTCCAGTTCTCCTTATCGCATATAGCCGATACTCAGCGATATCAACTATCGATATCAACATCCAGGGTATTTTTGCTGGGACTATCACTTCCTGTAACAGCTTTAGAAACGTAGATGCTAAGTGGCAGTAAGTGCTCTGGCTCAGCACACATAGCGTCTACATTTCTTAGGCATGAAAATTTGAAATTCAGATTCACTTGTTCACTCACCCCACGTTCAGACTACTGGGGAGAGGAGGGAGAGATCTTATCTTTATGACCGAGCGTCCACACTTAGTTCGAGTTCCCCTGCTATGCGGGAGACAAATCACGGCTGCCGGTGCGTTAGGTACAGTTCATAGTAACATTCGCGCATGCGCACTTATGATAAAAACAGGTGCGAGATGTCGAATTACGAGCTAAGGTCTCTTCCCCCCTCCAAAAACCCAACCTGGTTTGGAGGGAGAAGGGGACAAGTCCCGGTGAGCATCCACACAAAGTGTTTACCAAGGGATGTCCCTCTAAGCGGGACATAGTCTGAATGCGGTGACACAGAACGTGGAAATCGATGTAAAAAAGCAAGAAGCCAAGGCTAACAGCTGATGATCAGCTGTTAGCCTTGGCCAGCACCGGAAGTACCTCTCCCAGCAAATCCGGGTACTTGGAAGGAAATTTTTGCTATCCATAGTTGATATCACTGAGTATTGGCCATATTTGATAAGGAGAATTCTATGTACACACAAATGCTACATAACTTTATGTAAGAAAAACACAAATCAAATTAGGAGACTCTACCCAAACAAATTTTATTGAATCAGCAAAATGACATGTAATGCAAATCTAGGACTTTGCCCAAATACTTGAACTGATCATATTTGCCTATGACAAAGAAAGGTATTTGTACTAGATGTTTATTGGTATTAATATTTGTGTTTTAGAACTTGAAGATAATCAAGATTTGGAACATAACACCAAATGTTAATTGTTATTGAATGCACGAAAGAAATCCACATGTATTATCAATGTCATTAACAATTACCACTGCTCATACACAAACGGGAAAGCAAAAAAATAATTTTCTTATTGATCCAAATTTTCTACAGAGCAACATTTAATATGTTTTTGAAAATTGTCTTTACTTAAAATGACTATTCCTTCATTTTAATATTTGTCATATAGCATTATAAACGAGACATATTGATAAATGGTAAAACTGCACCCTTAAAAACCTGTCAATGAGGAACACATACTTGTATTACCTTCATATCTTGATATCTTGTACTATTACAACTCTTGCCTTTCATCACATCTGCCCCATGCAAAATTCTTTGACACCTTTCATTAATGAGAAGTCATTAATGATATATCATTACTATACCAAAAGAAAACATTGTAACTCTGCTCTTGATAAAAGAATTGGATTTGTCCAAAGAAGTAAATTAGATCCTCGTATGATTAGAGTTAGACACATAAAACAAGCTTTTACTTATGTCTCCCTTTTGTACTTTTTATTTTTCTTTTTTCTTCTAACAATCACACATTTACAACAAGTTTACACTATTTACAAATAACATATTCATAGTATAATTTGTATAGTTCTCTTCATTATTGACACAGTTATACAAAGTTTACACAAATGTATAAAAAAATGACTTCTCTGAATCGTAAGAAGTGCACAAAATGAGGAGTACCTTAATATGGCCATAAACTGTGATCATAGCGAGATGCCATTTGTTTTCCAGTTTTGGGGTGATAAAACTCTACAGTGAAGTAGATAAAACATTCTACAGATTCAATACTGAAGTGAAAAATGAAATATGCATAAAAATTACTCTATATACATGTACACTTGAACAAATAAATCATCAAGGTGTATTAGCTGTCTTTACACTTTACCGGTACATGTAATTGCACACAAAGTTTGTTTGGTGGAAATGGAAAACATGTTGCTATGCTGAGAATGAAAAGTACAGTTTAACATGCTGTCATAAAGCCTCTGACTTTACACGCCAATAGTGATTCTGATCTTGAAAAGCTGTTACAAATCTGTACCATTTTTCTTTCCAATTAATTCACAAGATTAAGAAATGATAGCGTGGATACTACAGCATGTACGCATCCCTGTAAAAAAGAGAAGAACACTCATGGTGGTGTCATTCACAAAACTACCTCACAATATAGAGGAACTGATGTGTAAAATAACATTCATATTATGACACATCACCAGAGATACCAACCCTCCCGATTTCGCCGGCAGGCTCCTGGAAATTCACCCTAAATACTGCCTTCATTATCACCACCATCATCCTCCCGGAATTTCTGTTTTTGCCATCATTGTTATGTTTTTTAATGAAATTATGGCAGCATGCTTTTTGAGGTGCTACATCACATTTTTCTGATGACTCTATAGTTCTATAATCAACGAGTTCTTAAAAGAAAATGCCAATTTGAAGAGGGGAATCACAGCACTGATCACTGTAATACGCATGTTGCGAGCACTAGTACTGACAATTGTACTTATCCTGTTCAAGTATACATCTTCAAATTGATTTGTAAACGTATCGGCGCCTGGAAAATATCGCTAACTTCATTTCATACCTTGATGAAATGGAGATTATTTTCGTACAGAAAAGCACAGAAATCGCACATTGCTAGCGAGCATTCTCCCGTAGGTTAATACATCATGAACAACTGAAGTAAGGAATATATTCAAGGTGCCTCTACATTCGCTACCTCTTCTGTTTCTTGAACCAACATGTGAAAAAAAAGACAATATGGACGCAGCGGAACAAATCTATGTGCAAGTTGGTGAATGTGAGGTATCGCTACGCACCTGTGAGTTTTACATATGTTTAGTCGCTTTGCAATCCAATGTGTCTTCATGAATGTGTGTGCTCTCATATTGGCCCATAGCATAGTTGTGTTATGACTGATGCTTCAGTTCGCAATGCAGAGCTGAAAACTGAGTGCATGTGCCTGTATCTACATGTCTAGGAGCCATCACAAGATATTTGCATCACTCAAATACTTTGTGGAGAGATTTCCCTGTTTTTTGAAAGAAGACGAGATGGATCAACTAGAGAATGACTTTGCACACTACCAACTAGATTTCTACAATAGACACATCTCTATGAATTGATCAGCAATGGGATGAAATTGCTAAGATTCATGATACATCCACTGGAGAGATGAAGTTCACAACTCAGGCTAATGTCATGAAGGGAATACTCATCATACCCCACTCTAATGCGTCCCAAGAAAGAACATTTAGTGTAGTTAGAAATGGTGGGAAAATAGGCTCACAAGGTGGCTAAAACCCTAGAGCTTCTGGGGACGTAGCCTCCTAGACCCCACCCATTAGGGCGAGCTCAGAAGTAAATCCTCCCTAAAGACCAATTCACAAAAGTTGGCATCTCTGCATCACATTTTAGTTTCCTTTGTCAACTTGTCATAATATATGTGTTCCAATTGAAAGAAAGCTGAGAATAAAACAAGGAACAAAATATTTATCACAGTTGAAAACAATCAAGATTTGAACCCCCCCCCCCCCAAAAAAAAAGAGAGAACAAAAAATGTGATCTAAGAGGAGGAAAAAAGTACATATTCCATCTCTTCTACAGGTGATGATCTTTAGTTTTCCCCCTTTTCTATCAGATAATTACAAATGGAGAAATTTAACCAAAATAGACTTATTTGCTTATGTCATAAGTTTCCATGGATATTTTTGGATACACATTGTTCTCCATAGCCTGAAAGATTGTCTGAGATTTGCCTAACTTAGCAACTGAAGTAATGCATAACAATGTATGTAATGGGCTGAAGTCATGCAAATTACAAACATAACATTGTGAATTCACATGTAATATAAGCCCATCACAATGGTTCTGAAGATACACCATCTGACTTAGACTGATGATGGACAAGATCTCAATATGATGTTTTGTTTTTGTCTATCATCAGTCTGGCTGCATTGGGATACCAGAAAAAGTAAGAAATTCCACCATTTCATGTATTCTCAGATGTTCCATTCCACCAATCAAGAGACCATTTTTCTTCTCCTCATATAAGCTGTTCAAGGAAATCACTGAATGAATCCAATTCACTAGGACTTGCAGTAGAGAATCGAGAGTTGAGAAGATGTACGTCCAAAGAACCCATCTCATCTGTGATAATCTGGAATTAAAGCAAAAACATGGTTACACAACCTTACACAAAAATCCAACATTATTCTAATAAAACCAAGTTAACTATTACATGCAATTGGGCTCCTTACACATTCAATATTTCAGCTTTATTGTTAACATACTGGTATCTGAACTTGTAATTTTTATTTCTTCACCATTTGAAAAATTGAATTCAATACACTACTTGAGACACCATCAAAAATCTGATGAGAACATATTGCCAGATACAGTCTTTATATGCTTCAGAAGTTTTAATTATGATAAGTGAATATTATTTCCTACAATATGCTACTTTCACATATGGGTTGTTCTTAAAGTGTACCAATCAAAATGAGAAATTTTGATCTCTACGTCAGAGGTTCAAAGTCACTACACTATATTTAAAATATGAGCTTCAAATATCATTTCTATACAAAGATATTGCAAGATTAGATAAGCTCTCAATTAACACTGACAATTATACTATATAACTGAAGCATCTACTGTCTACTTATAGTTTCCTGTACACTGCAATATATCATTAATTAACCGGCAAAAAAAAATCAGGTGATGAAGCACTTCAAATGATTTACCATGAGACAGGGTTCATACACTTATACATTTTCAAAATTCCATGACTTTCCATGACTTTCCAGGGCAGAAAAATGCAAATTTCCATGACTCATCGATCACATGTGATGTAAAATTTACATAAAAAGCGTGCTGATTAAAAGAGATTCAAAGCTGATCTGAGTGCCATGAATGCAGGGCTGGCTGGAGCGTGAATTTATTAATATGAAAAATATCTTGAATAAATGATTTTCCATGACTTTCCAGAAGAAATTGACAAATTTCCTGACTTTCCCTGACTTTTTGCTTCTGGAAAAAAGAATTTCCAATTCGCTGACTTTCAAGAAATTCCCTGACCCGTATGAGCCCTGATGAGAGTGACTTACCATTTCTGGTTTTCTGCCTGCTACACCCCATCCAGTAGCTGCATGATCGTTAGCCAATGCTAGGGCTGATAATCTGCAGCAGAAAATGATACACACCAAAATAACAATGACAATGTGCCTTCCTTACTAAAGCACATCTTATTTTCAATGTTACCTGACAGTTTCAGGAAGTACGCTGAGCATATCACTTGTCAATTTTCTCTCTAGTTTTTCCTCTTCTTTTCTCCCCATTTGCATAGAGAGATATTTGTAAAATACACTATATAAATTTGGTATAATATTAGCAATATTATCATTAATATTAAATATGTGCCTAAATATTTTACTTGACTATATAAACGTGAACACATATTTCAAACTGTAAGTAGATTAAGACATTCAACTGCACAACATACTTCAAATTAAGTTTTAAAAAGTACACCAGATGGTGGCCTGTACTTTTATACTCTACAAGGTTACATTTAGCCATTTGTAATAGAATTGTAGATTTGGGGTTAGAATTGGGTACCACTATACTGTACAGTCCAGGTCTATTTTAGGAATAAGAATGGTGTATGACCCCAGTAATCATCACAAGAGCATGTGTCATGGAACCAGTTCTTACCTGCCACGTGTAAACTGCTCTGTCTTCACAGGTCCAGAGTCATTCTCCAATAGCTCCCAGACATACACCTTAGATGTAATATCCATGACAAAGAAGACTGATGGTCTGGATCTGGACCAAGATAGGGCTACAATGTCCATTCCTTGAGTGGAGTTGTGCCAACTCACAAGAGGGGTGTCTGGTAGGAAAGTAGGAAATGATTACTGGCATTAGAATCCTAAAAGATCCTGTTCCTGTGAATGAAGTTCTGCATAAACAACTCAATAAATACAATTTTAATTATCAATGAAACTAAATAGTCGACTCATTGCTACGTAGACCTTAATGTGAATAGAAGCGTATTTTTTTAGTGCCTCAGCACCAAGGAGTCTTACTACTGAAGATAGAGTAGTTGTTATTATAAGGTCCAGGTTTCTATGTTTATGGTTATTTCTAAAATGCTGTTTTAACTGATCATTATGAAGGTGTTGTTTTCAAGGAAAAAACGATAACACAAATACATGTACATGTATCAATGAAATGCTAAAATAGGCCTTCAGTTTAAATTTATGCCAACTTACCTCTCTCTGTACTAAAGAGTTGTATACTTCCATCTGCACTGGCAGCCTGTCAATGAAGAAATGAAAGGATTGAAGAAATTTAAGCATGGAATATATCAAACTAGAAAGAAAAAAGGAGGAGCAGTTTATGTAACAATTTTTCGTTGGAAAACAGCATATGCACTAGAAAGAAATACAGGACAGAGTGCCTCAATATGTCTATACTATGATTTCTTTGCCCTTATTTTTCTTCACTTTCCCCTATTTTATCAGGACTACAATTTACATCTATGAGATATGAATTACACTTCAATAATGCTTTCTTGTAATAATCTTTTTATTCACAACACTGTATCCAATCGTATCTATGGCAGTGTATTCTTGCCAACATGAACATGATGATTTTGATTTACCAGAAAGCAAGGGAGATGGAATGGTGAGAAGTCTATGCATTTGGCTCCAACTGGTACACCTGAAAAAAAAAAATGAAGTCAACAACACTGTTCTTAATATATAAAATTACAAACACAAAATTATAATTGGAGAAAGATTAAAGATGTTATCAGAAAGGAAAAGAAAAGGATAAATATTATAGAATGGGGGAGTGTGTTTACTTGATTAAATTATCAAACATAATTAATTGTGTTTGTTTTAGCTTTATTCAGTACATTTTTCTGTTTTAAATCATATGTCTTTATTCTCTTGCAAACCAAAACATTATTCTTACTTGTTCATACATTATAGTTGAAGAGGAGCAGTTATAGTGTAGATCAAGAGAAGCTGTTCCCTTGCAATTTTTCAAATTCTAGTGGGATTGAGATGAAAAAAAACCTTTCTATTCTTACCGTCATGAATCCGAAAGTATTTGGGAGAAACTCTCTCTGTGTTTCTTGCTCCATGTGAGATAAAACCCTGTAAATTAAAAAAAAAAGGACATTAATATTGAATAGAAAATTTACAAAAGTACATGTTTATTTCCATTTATTACACATTTTGGAAGATTAGCATTAAAAATATGGTGAAACTTGTATGTAAAAGACTGCTCAAGGGAGTCAAGAATAGTGGTCTTTTTGAGCAGGTGGTCTTTATGTATAGCTTCCTTTAGTACAATGACATAACCTTTCAATGGACACAAAAACTGCACTCTTTACAGACAGAAGGTAGTCTCTATTAACGGGTAGTCTCTTAAGCAGGCTTCTCTGCGTAGGTAAGGTCTACAGACTGCTGAGACTAAGTGCAGATTGCTTTTGACCATTAACCAAGTGGACAGCTATTGTTACAGATTAGAAACCTAATGGAGTGATAATCCTAGCTAATCCATCCTTTCTCTACTCAGGCCACCCGTGCATTGTTTGTATGAACAAAGGTGCTACTTCCTGTAAGTGATCATTACATATCTTTTTTTATAGGTACAAGTACATTGATTGGTTAATCACAGATACAGATTCATGAAGGAAGTTAAACACAATAGGACTGGTGCACTTCATCTTCCTGCATGCTAATGGCATATATTTGATACAAGAGTTTCCATTGCACAAACTGATCCCTGGGATCTCTCTATATTTGCATAAAATTTTCTTTTGCACTGAATTAAGCAACATGCAAAGTAACATTATATCAATACCACCTGCCTCTTTGTATCTTAATTTATTCAACTTCAATGTACTTTGTATCCTTAGTATTGTGGCCTCATTGATTGTAGTATATTGTTTGTAAAATGCTTGAATAGTTTAGAATTAACGTAATGTAGTTGACAACAAATATTAGATTCTCAGTAAGGTAACTAAGTATGCATTTTCTAAGTATATACATGTGAAGCGCATTGAAATGTTTATGTAATGCGCTATATAAATGTAAATCATTATCATTATCATTATTATTGTACTTCATACATGTGTATGTATGTGTGGTATACTTACTGCATCAGTAGCAACAAAGAAATGATTTGGATTAGATGGTAGGAGCTGCATGTCAGTCACCTTCAGTTGATAGATGGGCCCCAGCTCCCTATAACATACAATACATATGGTTGATACAGATTGAAAATATGATTCCAAAGAGCAATACTTAGAAGAAATCCTGGGGAGATCAAGCATTTGCTCATGCCAGACCAGCACTGTGGAACTCGCTATCACAGGAGCTGAAGAACTCAAACTCTTTGACGTCCTTTAAGGGCAACCTAAAATCCTTCTTCACTAGCAAGTACTGAAAACAGATATTTTTTCGTTTGTGCTTTGCTTAAACATTCTTTTGTTATGTCTATACCTACATTTTTTTTTATTTCTAAAAGCGCCATGAGCATTTAACCAAAATGGAAAATGACGCTACAGAAATTATATGTATGATTATTACCCACTTGACTATGGATTATTGGTTTGGTCTAGGTTTATTGGTTTGGTTTATTGAAGAATATTCAAGATTGCAGCTAGAAGCTGATACATTTGAATTTCCATAATAAAATACATACATAAAAAGAACAAAACAATATACACTTATTAATGGCTACTATTTACAGTTAAAAAAAACCAAAAAACAAAAACATCAACATAGATAGTAGTATTGTACTGCTGGTAATATTGTTTTCAAATGAAATTTAATGAAAGAAACAAGGTAGGTTAAATTTGCATATGGCTCAGTAGTATCAAAAATTAAAGAGGCAAATATTATACAGTACTCATGTACATAAACATTAGAAAAAATAGTAGAAGTACTTTTTTTAAACATAAAATCATAGAGTGACAGTACAAGAAGTGATAGAACAGATGGGTGAGTGATGTAACTTGTTATCAGGAGCTTGGATTCATTCATTGTTCTTCACATTGCATAAGATTTTGAATGGACAAACAAAAATTATAGCTCTCTTTAATAACATTATTTTCTATTGACTACTTCTGGCATTCTATCATTTTTTATTTTTCAAATGATTTCTCGCATAAATCTACAACAAAGGCAACCTCAATTTGAAATTCTACTTTCCAGCTATCTTTCCTTCCTTCCTGCATTCAAATGACATTTTAATAGTCTAGAACTTGACATGCATAAATACAAAAGTCCCATAAAAAGTGTGTTGCTTACCTGAGAGGGACCTGGAGCTGAATCGATGAACTTTTGATGAGTTTGATTCTACCACCTGGTACCAAGCCTGTACAAGGAGAGCATTAGAATACGGTATATGATAAAAGCTTCTCATTTCCCTACATATGTCATCCCTGTGTATTACCTAGCACAGGTTTCAATGCACTCCTATTCTAATACACGTACTTGTCTTGCAAACAGTATGTATTTTTGAGGAAACATCATAGAGTGCACAAGTTAGTGAAATTAATTTACTTATCATGGAAATATACTCACCAAGATCAGACTCTGAACCAGCATCATCAGGCTTGTCTATCTCTATGACAACCTGCAATACATTAAAAAAAAAAAAAATGGAGGTTACCATCTGAACAACAGGGCCCTGTTTCATAAAACTTGTCATCAGTAACAAATGCCACATTTCTATGACAAATTTGCCCTCAGTCAATCATATGCAAGGATGTCAGTAGCTTATAACAATTATTGCAACTTGTTATTGTAAACAAGTTTCATGAAATGGGGCCGAGGTGTTGAATGAATAGTGGAGTATGTACTGCACAGTGAAATACTAAAGGGGTAAGTGTTGTCCACAACTATGAAATACTTAAAGTGATTACACAATGGCAACAAAATTTTTGATATATGATCGAGAATAGAATTCTAAGAAGAATGACATTAAAAATTTGATGATTTTCAATCGAAATCAATACATTTTGGCTAATTTTCTCATAAAAAGTCAAGAGCTGACCAAAAAACTGGAGTATAAGGTATGACGTAAAAGTGGGTACCCTGTTTCGTGCATTGCAGTTGTGCCGCGCGCTAGACTGTACAATATGTATTATACCTTGCGCGCATTTTGCTAGAATTGCGCGACAAGGTACCCACTTTGACGTCATTTTGACATAAAAGTGGGTACCCAGTTGAAACCGGATCACAGCTGAGGGGTCAAAAATATCCTGAAATCTTACCACATTTGGGGGTTTCCTTGGCAACATGACTTTTAAAAAAACTTTAGGCAGATGATTTTCTGCTAATAAAATCATGCTCTTTTAAATGAGCTAACATTGTTTCAGCATTGGGTACCCCCTTTAAGCATGCAATATAATGGTGAACTCCTTCACCAGTCATATCACTTTCAAAACAAGCCTGAATTTGGTTGCAATGAGTGATTATAAGTGATTATCCTCATCTGTAAGGATAATTATAATATCTATGATGTATCAAATGGAAACTTATTGGTATGGTTGAAAAGAATAAAGCAGCTATATGTACATGTATGAGGGATGAACATAGGATTTGTAACCTACCCAGAAACTGATGGTGCCTTTTTCATCTACTGTTGCAAGCTGGAAGGAAAAACCAACTGAGTCATCTAGAAAATACACAAAGAAAAGTAAAGAAATATTTAACATTTTGAATTGATTGTCAAATTCTTAAAAAGCAATGTGAATCATTTTGACTACTGTTGATTTATCTTACCTCGCAAGGACAGCACATCTTGATATTATACTTTATATGCAATTTGGTTTATAAACAGACCTTGGATTTGCGTATGAGCCTGGGCTCACTATAAAGCTAATTGTGCTGGTATTCACTAGGGCCTTTGAATGGGTAGTACACTCAACCATCACTGACAATGGACCTGCAAACTCCTCGTCCAAAGTAAAATTAAAAGTAACAATAACAAAAAAAGAAAAGTACAGAAACCAACACCTAGATGGTGTCCATATTAAGAACCGAATCAAACACCAAAAATCTGGAACAACAATGCTCATACCAGTACAATAAGAAACAAAAGAACTAAGGCAGATGGTCTATGTTATTGGTATGCAATCATATCATTGTTCCAGCCAGTAAGAGCTGCTGCTCTAAAAAAAAAAGGCTATGTGGCTTGCATAATCCATACACTGCTTATCTAGAAATCCTAATATGTCAGCAACTTAGCACCCCATTCTGGTTCAACTTACCACCGACACTGGACTTGGATGTAGCTTTCTGTGCATCATCTGCACTGACGATAGGCTGCATAGCAACCACTCGACTATGATGACTCTCATCCGGGCTACCTGCTTCTGTGCTGTAGGTTGGTACCCGCACCATAATGTGCCCCCAACCAAACTCACACTTCTGATGCATGCTGGATGGTTCTCTCAGATCCCAAACACACACTGAGCCATCAGCCTGGGACGGAAAAAGACATGTCCATAACAAATATATTATAAACATAGAATACTGTTACAGACAGATTTCTTTCAAAATGAAACTTTGATAGCATACACGTCATCTTTCATATCCCAAACATACACAAAACCATTAGCCTAGTAGGATAATGATACTTTTCACCCAAAGTACATTCTTTTAACTAGGTTAACAGAAATTTCATTTTGTAATATTGACTTCTGCTCATATATATTTTCTCATACATGTACTTCCAAAGAACACGTAAGTGTAAAAAGTGAGCAATAAATCGCACCAAACTGTCAACAATTAAAGAACTTTTCACTGTTATGCTCATTTTTCTTACTCTTATCGAGTTTGAATCTAATTTTTCATTTAAAAAAAATAGAGGATATTGAAACATAATCCATTTATCTGCTACATGTACAGCGGTTGTAACTCTGAAAAAGAGATTTTATAAAATTATGAACAGACGAGACAGTATAACGGATGGACAAAGAACTTACTGTTCCACAGAATGCCATTGTTGCCTTGGATGGACTGAAAGCACAGGTCGTTGGTACTGATTTCAAAACCAAAATCCTAAAGCAGGAATTAAAGATATTATATCTCAGTAATAACATGTTTGTATCTACACATATATAATTCCACCCTCAATACTTAAAATAAAATCACCTCAAACTCATCCAGTCTGTAAAAGAACACCAATGTAAAACACCTTTTGATTTGGATATGGAAAATGCACTATGTAATCACATTACTATCACTGACATTATTCTTATCATTATCATTATTACAATTTTTTCTTTTTTAATTCTACCCATAATCATTACAATGATCATGGCTGAATATCCACACAAAAATAATAGATCACACAGTTATATCTTTACTATTAAAACAGCCTTAAAAATTGATTAATCTTATCATCCAATTCCAAGATCTAAAGCAAGTACCGGTAGGTTGTATTACTATGTAGGGGGCAAGATACCTTACCAAAAACTTCAAGTGGAGCAAATATGTACATTTCTCTCTTTGTTGTTTATATATCTTTTTATTCATTTATGGATTCATTTATACATATGTAATTATCAGTTAGGCGACTCATTTATTTATCTTTTCTATTTTTATTCACTTTTTCATTACTCAATCACTTATTATCCAAATGCTACACAAAATGTTTTGTTGATATTAGCAATTCACCTCTTGCATACAAAAAATATATTTGTAGTTGTTTCCGGCCCTGATGAAACTTGTAAATAGTAGTCCTTTCAATGCCCCTCTTCTGGAAATAGGGCTACAGTATTTGGGTATGTCTGGGACATCGCTATTATAATGAATTAATGGTCACTCTAGTGAAAGGGGTTGAAAGGAGAGATACTTACTTCTGTGGTCTTGAAGGTTCATTAACATTCCAAACACACATCAAACCTCTGTTGGTCAAGCCTGCTTTCTCCATCACTTTCTACAATCACAGAAACATAAAATTGGGTGCAGAATGATAGTAATAGCACATGTTTAAACTTAAAGCAATATCAATCAGCAAGTAAAAAATAAGGACAGTCACTAGCAACCATAGATTTTCTACTTCCTCTCTAATTATAATAGAAAATTGCATTCCATATAATATCAACACAGTTTCTTTATCTTTTTCTTTTCACCCATCCACTTCATATCCTATATTTACATATTCTTGTAGAATATAATACAATCTGTTGGTAAAAAACAAAAATGTATTGAAATATCTAGTGTAAATATTGATTATAAATCTAAATTCCTAAAGCATGAATGTACAAATACTGAAGAAAAAAAAAATAGATGAGAATCTTCACTCTGGTAGATAAACCATACAATAAAAATAATAAAATATTACATGTACTTTTCATGTTACTAAAAATGTCATATGTTCATCAACAGATATCAATGTTAGCTATATACATGTATCATGAACACATAATACACATGTATGATGATATTAATGAGTAGAAATGGAGATTAATGTCAACTAATTAGAGTATAGTAATTCCCATAAAAAAGAAAGAGAGATTTTTTTTTTTAAAGATTTTTTGATGATTAATACAACCATTGTAAATTTATACCGATGTAAATAAACAATATTTCAATGTTTTCATCTCTTCCTGGTTTTTTTTTTTTTTTTTTTTTTTTTTGGGGGGGGGGGGGGGGTTGGGGAATAATGAACATATCTACAATAAATAAGGGCCTGGCAGATATCATAGTAATCATAATTTCATGTTTGATTTTGCTCATATCTTTAATCAGATATGCCTATTGATACTGCTATTTGATAATGATTTATTCAGATTACACATTCATTACATTCTAACTTATACTGTACTATCTAACATGCAAAATGGTATCATGCACGTACATACATGTATGTGAAACACTACTCAACAAACATTTGAAGTACACATGTTCCTCAATTTCAATGGCTCTATCTAAATCCATGCTCTATGATTTCATACAAGATATGGTGTTGCTGGACATGTGCATGAAATGTTGATTTGTATTTGAATATGAAATACATGAAGTTCCACTACATACTGTACCTCTACAGAAAGACTAATATCATGTTCCACTTTATATTCTATGCAAAATATATGATCCTTTTCTAAAAACAAATTCTAGAACCAACAATTATGCAGCTTATAATTCTACATCTTCTTTTCAGTAGTTTCCTTTATATCTTACTAAGCCCCAAGCTCAACAAATAACATTATTCCCCCCCCCCCCCCAACCCTTACAAACTGTTAAAGAACAGCTATGCACTTGTTAGATAACCAGATGACCCACTGAAAATATTGTGCACCATTAATTGTGTACCATCACCTCAATCATTCACCAATTCTTTGAAGATAAACAGTTACTGCTAACTAACCATCAAGGTTAATACACTACTTTAACAAAATAACAGAACAGTTACAAAATTGTTAGATAACAAATGACCATGGCATACATTAAGTACTACTAACATATTCCATCAGTCCAGACTATCCCTGTTTAATTGATATTTAAGTGCAACTATTTTTGAAGAAAAAAAAACCCAACAAAATAATACTAATAATAGGAAAATACTGGACTAAGCAACAAGGTTAATACTTCAATAACTTAATCTACTGTTAGAATTAGCATGTTATGTCTTTGTTCTAAGCTTGCAAGTTCAAAAAGGAGTAACTAAACACTCACCCAATCTATGTCATCAAGGTTCAAATCATCCTGTGCAACACAGCACACACAACATGAGTGGTAGAAGGACATTAATCACACAAAAGTTGAGACATGGAGTGAGTGACACAGTGTTATTGTTATAGACCACAACAAAAACAAGATTAAATATTATGTTAGTTATTAGATATATGGCAAGTAAAGGACATATTTTATATTTTACAAGTACCAAGTACAATACGTAGAAAAGGAAAGAGATATATAGTTTGTGGTTAGTATTTGGGAAAGTTGATTATATTCAAGAAAGTGAATCAAACATAAGGCATGAAAGGTGAGATTAATTTTAAAGAAAGTAACCAATTCAGTACCAAAAAATCAATCAAGAAATACAATTTTGTTGAGAAAGCATGCAACAAGAATCCAGGTCCCACAAATTATAGATGATGAAAACCATGAGTATATGTTAACATGAAAAAGAAGTTTCCAATTTCAAATAAATCAAATTAGTCAGTACAGACAAAATAAAGACAGATTGAGTATATGGACAAAGCAAGACAAACAGAGGAATATGTTATTGAGACATGCAACTAACGAAAAATTCATTCAATGAATAATAATTCTGGAACACATAAATTTGTAATATGGGAGATGGATTGAAATGCAAATAGTCATTACATAATATATCAGAGGCGGAATTATTGGATTTCTAGTGTATCATACATCTAAACAATTCACAAGCATCTATCGGTAACTAATTCAATGTGGATTTAGGGTAAAGTTATATCAAATGCAAAGGCACGTCAAACAGTGCAATTATTGCTACAGGTGGTATAAAATTTTAACACAGGTGACCTTTAAAAACATCAAATTTACATTCATTCAAGCCTTTGATTTTTCATTTGCAGGAAAATAAGTCATTGTATAGCACTAGCCTGTGATTAGGTGTGAATCAATAGCAGTTTCTACTGTGCATACATCCTGAAGTTCATTCAAGTAGGTTGGATAAACACTGTTATGACTTTTCATCTCTTTTTCTTCTTTTTTTTTTCTTAAAAATTAGCTAATTCAAACAATTCAAGCCAATTCAAGCTTTTTCTGCTAATTCAGGCTAGCTTTGCAAATTAATGCTAATAGAAGACTACACTAATACTTCTAGCATGGTATGAAGACAAGTTTGAATGAATTACTTACCATTTTTGGCATGGAATGCATTGTGATGATGAGATTGGTTTGGACAGGATGGATAGCAACTCTACTGATACAGCGGCCTGTCAAGTACAACAAAGTAGAAATCAAATTTCATAAAAGATGATATGATATTTATGACACATTAACATTTTGCAATTCAAAGCTGCTGAGACAGTCACTGGTCTGAAAACTGCCAAGATACTGGTAACTAGTATTAACTAGAGACCAAATACATGTGGATACACAGTTTGTAAATAGGGGATTTTGCTGATTCCATGACTTTATCATCACTTAATTTTCTCCCAATTAACATGTGACTTCAGATAGGTCTAGTGAACTTGATTATTGGTATAGATGGGTAGTTAAAGTTTATTAAGAATACAAAAACAATGTTACAATTGATTATATATATCAGTGCTATTATCATTTACATGACTATTTGAGTTCAGGTGTAATCACACCTGTGGAGTCTTTGACATATCAATTACAATTACAACATCACCTCCATAATGGTTTTATAGAGCTGAACATGTATACCTAAAACTGGTACAAGTAAGCTGCCAATAACATGTATAAATCAAAGACAGGTTTCTTACTTCAGCTCTTAATCTGAAAAACCCTGCATCAGCATCCTGAAGTATGAGCTCAACAATAAGATGGGATTTCCGAAAACATTATCTACAATCATTATACTATGAGCATGATAACCCACCTTGTAGTATAGGAGTGCCAGTGTTCATGAGTGTGTAGCCATCACTGAAAACAATACTTCTCTTATTGCTCTCCAGCTTACCTCCTACCCTATTAGCTAATTCTTCATCTAACAGAACAGTAAAGAGCTGTGAGAAAATAAATTGAACAGAGAAAGAGAGAGGTGGGGGAGGAAGAAAGAAACAAATAAAAGCCGTATCTCTATAGTCTCTACTCTACCATACTTCATTGAGAAAGGAGTCTGGCTAACCTAATATCCTTCTCACCAATTCAAAAACATTAACAAGTATCACAAGAATACATGAAAAATATCACCATACGGTATCATTTAGCCAAGAGAAAACAACAAGGTAAAATTTGCATATATTCAAAAGACAATATTCCTATCTTTAAAAATGATGTTATTTATCATTCATTACAGAATGAATCAGACTGGTGAATCACAGCAAATCACTTTATCATACAAAATAACATTCCATAAACAAAACAAGAGAACTTGTGTTCATTTGGGAGATCCTCTTCAAAAGGAAATAAGATATAATTGGCAAATAAAGGATAACAAACTTGAATGCATTTCAAAGCTGCATTTTTACCTGAGTGACTTTCTCCATAAAGCGATTGTAGCGTAATGAGTTTGTCTCTTTCTCTACTTGAAGCTCAACATCCTCTTCTTTGGCATGGCTCCCT
Source organism: Echinometra lucunter (assembly GCA_029962745.1). Classification (NCBI taxonomy): domain Eukaryota; kingdom Metazoa; phylum Echinodermata; class Echinoidea; order Camarodonta; family Echinometridae; genus Echinometra; species Echinometra lucunter. Next base: position 13,213,892 of record CM057151.1, read on the forward strand.
ATGAAACATTGTCAAAGATTTTGCCAACACTAATTATTTTTAAAAAGAAGTTAACATAGCACATACATATTATGTTCTCAAAAATGCAAACTAAGTGTTCCACTTGTGTCAAGACACTGCAATATTGGTATCTTTTACTGAATGCAGCAATACATTCCTCATAAGTGAGCAACATTCAAGCACAGGCTGTAACTATTCAGGTTTTGCTTAAAAAAACAATTGTGAATGCATTCAATTACTGGGAATAGTGCAGTTTCTAAACTTTATTGAATCTTCGATGAAATATTTCTTCTTTTCAAGCAGGCATCTCTCTCTTTCTACATCGATTCATATCTCATTCATGCAACATCAGGCAAAAGCATCAATGAAAAGCTTCTGAGGAACAGTGTTTTTATCTATCTTGCTGGTTGTACAACACATGCTCAAGCTCAATGGTCAATATCTCTACTCTTTCTTAACTTCAACCAAACATGTAACACCATCTCTAACCAAAATCCTAAACTTAACCTACAACCAAATTGCCACTTGACAATAACCTTTTAACTCTGGTAAAATAAAGCCCAGAGCAAATGTCTATATACTACCTTCTGTAATCTGTCTTCATATACATGTATCTTCATCATTAGTCTTACTCTCCTTTTAATCGTCTAGGACTCAGCAGACAGCTTTGATGGTAACCTATGAAGATTATCATGAACTTACCTCCTGAAGCCATAGCACCATCTGGAGGATGTTGCGTCCATCTTTCATTCCTATCAATCTCTTCAGTTTGCACATCCCGATCTAGGTTGTCATCATTGCACTGCACAAAAGCCTGGGTTAGGATGAGGTTGCATTACTCGTCATTAATTTTCTTGACCTTTCCTCTATAATCTAAAGCTATGCAGATCAATTCTCTATCATGGTGTCACATGACCACCAGATAAACGTTTTTACACTAAAAGATACATTGTTGTAGGAGTTAACACCCTCCTAGCTCTCATCTAGCTACATTAATACTGACTACTCAATTCAAAGAATTCCCAATTGCTATCCAGACTGGTTAAGTGGGCATAATCATATACAGATTGAAAAAACTCAGTATGCATGTACACACAGAAAACACAGACATTCATCTTGTAATGGATCCTCGCAAGAACAACTCTTTTTGGTAACATATCTGCCTACGACTGGCATTTGAACTAAGAAAAAGATAACATATAATGTTTTGAATACCTGTTTGGTGTTTGAGCGACCAAAGCTGGCGATGTAGCGATCGTACTCCCTGACAGGGGGCATGTCAAAGAGGTCATAACCTGTCGTGTCAAGGTCAATCAGGTTCATGAGTTCTTGACCTCTCTTCTTGGTCCTCTGGGATACCTGGTCACTGATTTGACGCTGCTTGGCTGCCACGAAGTTGATGAAGGTACGTCCCGTACGAGATGTTGTCGGTCTAGTGTTTGACGCTACAGAAGAAGTACAATATACTTGTAATTTTTAATTATACATAACATGAAAATGCATTGCAAGTTTTGTTTTATAAAAGGTGGTTATATATCTATTCATGATATGAAGATGTGTAGGGCTGACTAAAATACTCCATCACAAACATCTCTTAAGCTGCTGTCTTACAATATGTTTCAGAGAATCATGTTAAGCTGGATTGCTCATCCATCTAATGCTAGCATACTTATGATGTTGATGCACAACCAGAAATAATGCTTTCAGAAAGAATAACAAGAATATACACTGTAAACCACTAACTTTGGCATGCAAAAAACTTTTGCTGATTTTCAAAGTGGTCTACATGTAATCACATCTAAGAGCACAATGCAACTTTAATAAGAAAAAAGGTTAAGAATAGAATTTTTAACATGCCCACGTCCCTGTTTCGCTAAATTCTTAATTTTTCTAAGGTACAAATAATCCTACTGTCAATCAGCTGATACATCTGCTACATGTATTTTCAAAGTGTTAGTACTGTCCTGATTGATATTAGGATTATATCTAATATAGCAAAATAAAACTTACCACTAGACCTTTCTGATCTTGAATCACGCTAAAAGAGGAAAACAAACCATACCACTATTTATATGGAAACTTCTGTTTACATGATACAGTATTTAATCAACATGTACTTTAAATGCACTTCAAACGGATAGCCTGATAATTTGGCATACTCATTTCACACTGCTTTACTGATTCTTATATTCCAACTCCGACATATAACAGTCATTCAAAACTGAGAATAATGAAGAGTACTTGTATGAATACAGATTGATGTTAGTATACTTCTCTTGTATCATTTTCTTTGTTCCAAAGATCTTTCCAGTATAATATGATTGTGAGCAATGATTCTGGTTTTGACATAACAAGACACTTTAAGAGTCAATAAATTAAATCACAGCCTCTTGCATCAGAGCTTTATGGACCAATAGAGTACTAAGCATACACAGGTAAGCATTTACCACAGAAGTTCCATTTTCACTACAAAGAGATGATTTTAGATGAGTATTTACTCAACCAGACAGACCTCTTAAAGGTAATCTTTATCATGGCCAATCATGATCTTTTGCATGTAATACGAAGATTCATTTTCCTAAAAATGAAGAGAATAATGTATGTTGTTTGGGTATGCCTACTATAGCACTCCCTTATTTTCTTTGTTTGAAAGATAACTCTTGCACTTTTATTTTGTTTCCATGCTTACTTGTATCTTTCATTCCACACTATTTGGGGCTATTTCTTTCATTCCTCTGAATAGTCTGCAAATTACTTACAACACCTTAAAGCCCATGAATTCAACATGGATTATAAATATACTTGATATACCTTAGCTCACTGCTGCAGAAATGAAAAGATATAACCTTTAATCATCTTAAGATACATTTATTTCACTTCTTGCACCATATCATCAGAAAGTTAACAAACCCTTGTAACTCATTTCCTTGGAATTTTGTTATGTTTTGCTTTGTTGTTGTTTTTGCAATAATTTGCTGGCCAGAACCAATCTGATGTTCTGATAAAACAACATAAAGATATCTCAAAATAATGCCACTAACAATATGTTAAAGGAAGGTCTTCAAAGCTCTCTTATAAAGTTACATTTTACAATATTTTATCACTCTGCTGGAAATTCAAAGTTTAATTCGAAGGGTTTATAACATTATGAGTGATATGTTTACTAAGCATTTGAACCACTTACAGATTCTGCACTTCTCCTCAAAGCCTCATTTTCTGCTGCCATCGCTCTCCTTAGGTTATCTATCTCATTTGACATCTGACACAGATAAAAGGATACAAAGAGAGGGAAAGAAAAACAACTAGACATGGATAATGTATATGGTTAACAACAAAAGTATACCAATAACTTAAATTTCAAAATTAGGAGAGCAGAATTCATCTCAAACCACAAGTATCCTTGCCTATTCTACAACAGCAACATGAATTTATTGTTTACACATTTTTACATATTTAATTTTTTACATATCTTTGAATTTCAGTTCAAAGTACACACTATTATGTTACTGATCATTACCATGATATATCACATAGTGAGTGATTATCCATCCCAGCACTGCATCTGATCATTTTATTGATAACTCACGTTATACTGTATCACATACACAGAAAAATTGTATCAAGAAGATGGTATCATTATTCAAATTGAAATTGTAACTTAGAGATGTGATTTTGTAGATTTTTCCTTACAGATGATCTTGAAATATGGTATATGACTTCATATGTCATGCAAAGATAATATTACTCTAAACAACAATAGAGGATATGTATCAAATGTATTTTCTCAGTCTTTCATCTGAATTTTATGACTCTTTCATCTGACTAATTCCAGGATCAAAAGACCTGCTTTAATCTAACAACAAAAGTAATATGAAAGGCAAAATATTTTGCATGTAAATTGTAATGACACCTGATTTTAGCTTTGCAGATATAGAAATTATATCATATCTGATAAGGCATGTCCAGAGGGAAATTATCAGAGATCAACTTACCACAGGATCATTGTCTTCTTCATCTTCGTCGTCATCATCTTCAAAGTCATCGTCATAATCCTAGAAAGGTAAGGATATAAACTCACACATAAGTGATTTACCAAAATATGTATGTTAATATGATACTACTATACTCTTTAGCAGTAGAATGTATAGGGCAGCTTAGTACAAAGTAATGTCATTTGAAAATTCATCTATAACATTTTGGATGAACCACGATGTCTCCACAATTCTGCGATGTCTCCACAATGTACAGAAAAATGGTTTATCCATCTTGCAAATTTCAAATGCATCTCAAACACTGTTTTGATAAATATTAGTAAATATTTCACTTGTGAGTAGTGGTGGTAGTAAATTTTATTGAATAACTTGTTTAGCACAAGGCTGATCTGCCTTGAGGTCCATATGAAGCGAGGAACATTGTTTAAATGTCTATATGCTTACTTCAAAATCGTCTTCATAGCCATAGTCTTGATTAGAATCTTCCACTTGCTGTTCTTCCTGCTCTTTATGAATCTCTTCTCCTACATCATCCTGTAGAAAAATAGTTACAAACAAAAAAGATTATACATACACTAATCAAAATACCTTAAGAATTGAATAATGATATAGAAAGCAGAAGAAAATATCAATTGACCTATGAAAACATGATCAATATGTGCATACACAAACTGAACCAAATGCAATACATGACAACTTAAGACCTTAATATCTATATCCATTTTGGTTTCTTATTGAACTTTCAGTTTCAAAGGATAGTCCTAATAGTTAATTCATGTCAATCAAACATGAACAAATGTGTGAGAACTAAAATAATGGAATATGTGTAACATGAACCCAGTAATGCAAAAAGCTTAGTTAAGTTAGAATATAGTATGATGGGCAGAAAACAACGCCAGTTGTTATGTTTAAGGTTTTATACTATAATGACTAGAAGTATTACCTCAAAGTCATCTTCACGTTTCCTTTCATGTCGGCTCCGCTCCCTTTTCTCTTCCTTTTCTAAACTTTCATCTCGGCCATTCTTGTGTTCTGATCTCCTTCTGTCATCTCTCTCCTCTCTACTTTCCTTCCGATGCTTGCGTTCTCCACTCTTCTCCCTCTTCCTCCTATCATCAGATTCATCCTTCTCCCTACGTTTCCTTCTTTCACGATCACTATCATTACTTTCCTTTTCTTTTCTTCGTTCCCTGTCTTTGTCTCTGTGTTTTTTCTCCTCCCTTCTTTTCTCTCGATCTTCCTGTTGAAAAACAAAGGTGAAATGACCATGACATCTCAGGATGGCTATTTCTGAAGGTTACATTATTGTTGCCATTTGAATATACCTGTTAATTCTGTGAAAATAATTTGAGTTTGGAACCCCATATATTTTCCTAGGACCCCAGCAAAAGAACTCTTGCATGCCTTGATCAAAGGGTTAAGAATAAAACAATACACTTCAGTCAAAGTTTTAAAGTAGGGCTACTGAACCACATTTCAAGGAAATTCCAAAGCATGACATTATCACATGAAAATAATTATTTTGGATATCCATAAAACATTTAGTTGCAAGCTTAGAGTTCAGTAGTCCTATCCATTCATTAAATGCAAACCTAGCCTACATATACATACCTTATATCATGGGGCAAACATTCGACACAGAACTGAATCTAATTATGCTACTAACATCAAAAGAGTGCACTAACTTTGAAATCATCTGCACTGTCACAGAAAATAATTTAGAAAGATAAGGATATTCTGATCAATAGATAATTGCTACTAGTCACAATTAATCTTTAACCTGTTAAAATACGATTTGAATTTAGCATAACATCTCATTTTCCAAAGACCCCAGCCCGAGTTATCCCAGGCTTTGTATTCAACTAGCTAAAGAATTTGTTTTATCAGATATGTGCCTGCTTTTATGAAAGTAATTTGTATTTTTGCTATCAACCTACATCTTTGGATCTGGATTTTCCCCTCTCTCTACTGCCATCATCTTTCTCTCGTTCTCTCCTTTTCTCATCTCTGTCTCTGTGTCTTTCCTTCTGCCCAGAATCAGTCCTTCTCTCTGCACTTTCCTTGTTATCACCTGAAAAAAAAATTTAAACAATACTCAATGAATGTACATAATGTCATGCAAACATACCCTTAAACATTTGTTAAGCTTGTTCTAGAAGGTATTTACTTCTAACATTTCTAATCATAATTTGCATTGCATGAAGTAACATGAATTCAAGATCCTCTTGTTAAATGATTTACTAAAAATATAAGGCCCATATGAATTGTGATCTCAAAAGTCTGACCTCCTATCATGATATCTTGTTCAGAAGTCCCGACATTATAACAAAAACTATATAATCTAGAGCATGCAATTCTAGTGTATATACCAGTAGAGAAGAAAGGCATGAAGTTGCATCTCATGATAAAAAAAGAATTGGAGAGAATAGCTTAAGAATAAAATAGCATCTATATGAACTGATTTTGACTAAGAACAATTTTTCAACCTTGCAGGTACCATTCCCAATAGTATACTATTACTCCATTTCTTACCATGGTGTGATTTTTCTCTTTTCTCCTTGTCTCGATCCCTATCCTTCTCCCTATGTTTGCTTCTGTCCTTTTCTCCTCTGTCCTTCTCCCTAGAAGATTCGCTATCACGATCCTTCCTTCTATCTCTGTCCTTTTCTCTTCTATCTTTCTCTCTTGATGATTCCCTTTCACGATCCTTTCTCCTTTCTCTGTCCTTCTCCCTGCGTTTCTCCCTATCTCTATCCTTCTCCCTATCTCTGTCCTTCTCCTGGGATCTTTCCTTATCTTTATCCCTGTGCCTCTCTCCATCCTTGTCTCTGTCCTTGTCCCTTTTACGTTCATGTTCTTTATCTCGATGTCTCTCTTTATCCTTTTCCTTGTCTCTGTGCTTGTCTTTATCTTTCTCTCTGTCACGGTCTCTGTCTTTCTCCCTGTGACGATCCCTATCTTTCTCCCTATCACGATCTCTATCTTTTTCTTTATGCCTCTCTTTATCTTTATCCCTAAGCTTCTCTCTGTCCCTTTCTCTGTCACGGTCTTTATCTCTGTGCTTGCTTTTCCCAGATGAACGAGCATCCTGTTACAACAGAAAATATTCACATTTTGCATGATAAACATTTGGGGTAAAAATCACTGGTTTCTTTCTATATAATGTAAGAGTTGCATTTTTCTAAAGGCCTTTTAAATTCATAAGGATAAGCATACAACAATGAAACATACAGCAAAGAATTAGACAAGGAATGAGAACAAAATACCAAATGAAAGATTGCTGAGATTACAAACAAGGACCTCCTGGATTGGTACTCTGTCGTTTGTTGATGACTCCACTTCAGGAATACTCTAAGGTAATGAGAACTGTAAGTTTCTAGCTACTGATAAACTTAAGTCAATATAACATAAAGATATTTCGGAGCACATAAAAGCTGCCCATGATTCTTACAAGATAAATGGTAAATGTTGCTCTTACACAATAAGTATTCCCATTACCTTGATAGATTCAGTCAATTCCTTGGCTCCCCAGGTGTCTTCTTTGCTCTAAAATAATATGAACAAAAGGAAAATACCCAGAAAATATTTTCAATATTGGAAATGTAGGAAGGTGAGATAGATGTAGATCTACTTCCTTAGAGTAGAAAAACAAACATTTTGGTAATTATGTTACTTGATTCATGGACGTATTATGAATGGACAACTGACAGTCACAAGTTCTTTGAAGTACCAGTTCCGCCGCTGGATTCAATTTACATAAGTACAATGATTGTCACCGCCTTCTGATCATGTGCAGCTTAATGGAAACAGGTGTTTGGACATGTGAACACCGAAAGTTCTACCCCCGTGGTCGAATGATGGGCGCTCTACTCTCATGACGTTAGGCCTACTCTAACTATACACAGTGCTGTCACTTCGCAACAGTGCTGCACAAGCCAGCATTTAAAACTGTTGAGAACTCATGACAAAAAGTGTGATTACACCACATACGTACTGTAGCCATAGGGTTTTTTTTCACTAAAGTTAATGTAAATTTTAGTGAAGAAACCCTATGGCTACATTACGTACATGATGTAATTGCACTTTTTTGTCACGAGTTCATAGTCATAGGGCCAAACGTGTATTGGACTGTAGCAAACATTCAGCAGTCAAAAACAGACAACAAACTTGCCCTAAGTAAGATTTTTTTTTTTTAATTGGCTAGATTATCTGATTCAGGGACTCTTTAACTCCTAATATGCCACAAATTTGGGGATTCAGAGTTGAAAATGAAATTTTGGCTTAATTGCAGAATACCCTACCATTTTCTAACATACATCAGTGCTGTTAGACTCGAGTATAGACTCGGACTAGGTCCCAGAAATCGTGACTCGTGACTCGGCGCATGAGTCCAAGCAGTAAAGGCCGTGCCGTGTTGCACCTTTTCTAAAGTATTGACATTCAATACATTTTTGTTTGTATTTTGTTGCTTGATGAATGAAAATACGTATAGGCCTACTGAATATTGAAATAAAAAATAGTAATACATATAATCATGTACAGTACAATTTAGGTAGATAGAACATTAATACAATAAGCAAAACAATGCATTTGGGATTGATTGATAAATAGAATTAATATAAATATATTAAGAGAATTCATCTGAAGTATTGGTATCTATTTTGATGGAGGGAATTACAATGATCATTCTTTGTAAGGAGGTCCTTGGGACCATGAAAATTGCCTCAATATATCAGGATTGAAAAAAAAAATATCCAAGAAATATAAAGAGTTGGAACCAGCAAAATTATCGTTATAAAAGCGATTTGTTATATCTGAACTCTCTATTATGAGGTTCCAGTGTAGATGTAATTTGTTTTCATGTTGAGGAAGATGTCCAATGTAATGTGAACTTAACTTGTGACTCAGACTCGATTTTTTTTTTACTCGGACTCGGACTTGGACTCTGAGGTGATGACTCGGACTCGGTTTTACAACTTGGACTCGGGTTTTACAACTCGGACTCGGACACAGCACTGACATACATGCATGCATGTATGCCTCGTTCTGAAAACAAGTATGCATGTATAACACGTTGGTAGGGTATTCTGCAATTTTTCCGAAATTTTAAATATTTTCCTCTCATGTATGATTTTCTACCATGCCAAAACACCTGGCAATACACACAAAAGGTTCAATAGCTTTTGTGTGTATTGCAGTGAGTACAAGCTTATCTCAGATAAGCTTGTACATGTATAAGTGTGAGTTCTCAACAATTTTGAAAGCTGGCTTTATTTAACTTAACAGTTAACGCACTCACACTAGTGCTCGGTTATACTAACCTCGCACAACAGACGTGCCGTAGCATGCAAATTGCTGACAATATGACAGTAGTGTTCGCAAGCTCCGAGTGTGATGATATTGGCAAAAAACAAATGAAAAACCAACCCCCCCCCCCATCTGCCGATGCAGTGACTTCATGTACAAAGTTGAATGCAAGTTCCTGCTGGCCTTCATTCGACCGCAAGGGAACACCGACGGGCGCCAGAACTTCCGCGATGGACAACCATGTATGGTGCGGCGCATTTCAGCGGCCCTCATACGCATTGACATTGCACGCGCGATGCGCCTGGTCAAATGATTGCCAGGGGATATCGAATTAAGGGCATGAAACATAGCGATCTATTTGGTAAGACTTCCTTTTTCCGACAGCCACCCAACATGCAACGTGTGCTTTATTGATTATTCTGTTAGGAAATTTGGGTGGCTGTCGCAAAAGGAAGTCTTTCCATATATTTTCATATTTTCTAAAACTGTGTGATGTATTTGAAAAAAATAACATTGTGATAAAAATAGTTCGATATATTTGACATGAATTTATGTAGATATGATTTTTTGAAAAGTAAGTCATGTAAGTTCAGCTGCATAAATATTGCAGAAGCGGCCGAATTTCGGGCAGCTTACTCTAACAAGTTAAATACAGACCGAACTGAACGAGCCTTAACTTTACTAATGTTTTGGTAAAAATTATAGTGCAACGGTACAAAATAGCATTGTGTTTTCAATTTATTTCAGAAATACCCAACTTCTCAGGGCCAAGGAAGACAAACCAAATTTTACTAAGCAAAGCCCATAAGTCAAGGGTCGTCAAGCACTCAACACGCACCTCGAGATAGCTCCGGTCTATCTGTTTTAAATCCACTTTTTTTAACCTTTTTGTTTTCATCATCTAAGTTTTATTTTGTTAACACCGTATTTTTAGCGTATCTAAGTATCGTGGAAATCGTCGATTTCGCGTTTTTATCGATTTATAAACTCTAAATTTTGATCTGTTATTTTGTCTCAACGTGTATTATTTCTACGTGTTCATCGTTTTCGCCAGTGCAATAGACTTTATGTGTACGTGCAACATCGTCTGTTTGGATAGTTTTAGCATCAATTCTCCGGTTTTTTATACAAGAGCATCTTTTTATCACTGGACAATACATCACAAGCCTCCCTTCGCAATATTCTGGAAATATCATGGGGGACTTCAGCATTCTTTTCGCGTTTTTGACTGTTCTCTGCATTACTTCATTGAAGTCAACAAACCCTTCTGAATCTGCAAATTTCCCGCCAGACGCCATATTGGATCGCCATTTTGGACCCGCCATATTAAGTCGAGGAAACTGGGCATGTATATGCTTGTGCGCACCTCCACTGGACCTGCACGCTGATATGCCGGTGAGTCTGTTCCATGTTTTCTACCACCAGTCTTCCTATAAAATAAATGCCTTACCGAATGTGATTAAAGACTTAGATAAAAACAAGATAACTCATTTGAGTCTACTTTTGCTATTGCTGGCTGGTGATATCAACACAAATCCTGGACCTTACCAGCCAAAATATCCTTGTGGTATTTGTAGCAAAGCAGTAAAGTGGTCACAACAAGCCATTGAATGTGAAGAATGTCATGTATGGTATCATAAACAATGCATCGAAATGAGTAACGAAATGTTTGAAGTAGTACAGAACCATCCCTCTTATAGTTGGATATGTTGCAGTTGTGGCCTCCCTAACTTTGCATCGTCGATCTTTGACTTTACGGATAGCTTTCAACTCTCAAATCCCTTTGAGCCATTGAATGCATCCAACACTAATCATGACTTGCTGAATATAGATTCTGATCTGAATGATGGGGCTCTTCCCCTACACACCTCAAGCCCTAAATTGAAAGTTAACTACAAACCTTCAACAAAACTGGCAAACAAAAATAGTAGGCCAAAAGGGAAAAGTAAAAGTAAAAATAAATCACTTAAAGTGTTGAACATGAATTGCCAGAGTGTCAAAGCTAAACGGGAACAGTTCCATGCATTACTAGCATCCGAGCAACCAGATATTATTGTTGGGACAGAATCGTGGCTACATAAGGACATAAATTCTGGGGAAATTTTTCCTCCAAATTTTCAAGTGTTTAGGAGAGATCGAACTGATGGTGACTCGCATGGTGGGGTTTTTGTTGCAGTTAGAGACAATATGATAGCCACTGAGGAACGAAGCTTAGCAACTGACAGCGAGAGTATTTGGATTAGCATTCATATCAAGTCAACCACTCCACTTTATATAGGGGCTTTTTATAGATCGCAGACTACAAATGCTGATTACATCAAACTTTTGGACCTTCCACTGAGTAAAATTCCGCAGCAAGCTTCAGTTTGGCTGTTGGGTGATTTCAATCTTCCTGATGTGGATTGGGAGAACTTTAGATTTGTCCCAGGAGGTTCTTACCCTGGTCCAAGCAAGGCGATGGTTGACATGGCTTTGGACTACAATCTCTTTCAAATGATCAACAAACCAACTAGGCTCAATAATGTTCTTGACCTATGTTTTACAAACTCACCATCTTTTGTATCAAACATAGAAATTATTCCAGGAATAAGTGATCACGATGTAGTTGTTGTTAACATCATGGCGAAGCCTAAGTTAAGCAGACCGGTTAAACGTAAAATCTACTTATATAAGAGAGCTAATTTTCCAGGCATAGACGATCGTCTTGCTGCTTTCAACACTAAGTTATCTCCGGAGTACATCCGGGACAAAGACATCGATGAGCTGGTTCGGGAGCTCAACCAAGTGATCGGAGAGGCGATGACAAGTTGCATTCCTTCTAAAATGACTTCTTCAAGATGGAAGTTACCGTGGATCAGTCATACCATTAAGCAAAACCTCCACAAAAAAAAAGAGGCTTTACAAGAAAGCTAAGAAGAGCGGTTCCGCAGTGGATTGGAAAGAGTTTACACTCCTACGGAGGAGCATAGACAGAGAGATAAGAAGAGCTAGAAACAATTATATGGAGGACATCATTGGTGGCTCACTTCAAACCAATAACACAAAGCCCTTCTGGAACTACATAAAGTCAATCAAGAGGGAAATACTTGGGGTTCCTACATTGTCTGTAGATAATGTCAAAGTCACATTACCTAAGGATAAAGCAAATGCTTTGAATAAACAATTTAGTTCAGTATTCACACAAGAAAACCTGAAAAATCTTCCAGATATTCAGGATTCTGATGTTCCGGATCTGCCTGACATCATAGTTACACAGACGGGGGTCGAAAAACTCTTTAAAAAAATCCAACCCAACAAAGCTTCTGGACCTGATGCCATTCCGGCAAAGATATTAAAGGAGTGTGCAACGTCATTGGCTCCAGTATTAACGAAGATCTATAAAAAATCCCTGGACTCTGGACGCGTACCTTCGGTCTGGAGAGAAGCGAATGTAACCCCACTCTACAAGAAAGGTGACAGGAGTGAGGCCAGTAACTATCGACCAGTATCCCTGACTTCCATACCTTGTAAGATCCTGGAGCATATTATTCATCATCACATCATGGCTCACTACGACAAGCATGGTGTACTTGCGGATGTACAACATGGATTCCGCAAGGGTCGATCATGTGAGACACAGTTAGCAGCTCTTGCAGACGACCTAGCCAAGGCTCTGGATAATAGAGGTCAGGTTGATTTAATCATCATGGACTTTAGTAAGGCCTTCGATTCCGTGCCACATAAACGCCTGCTCAGAAAACTTCATAGCACAGGGGTTCGCAAAAACACCCTCCAGTGGATTGATTCGTTCTTAACAAATCGTCACCAGCAAGTAGTCGTTCAGGGTGAAACCTCAGAAAAGTGTGAGGTAACATCAGGCGTCCCGCAAGGGACGGTCCTCGGACCCCTCCTGTTCCTCGCATATATCAACGATCTTCCTTCTGGGATGCACTCCAATGTTCGGCTTTTTGCAGATGACTGTATTGTATACCGAGATATACATGATACTAGGGACACAGAAATCTTGCAAGGGGACCTAAATAAACTAACTACATGGGAAAAGGATTGGCAGATGTCATTTAATGCCTCTAAATGTTTTCAAATGAGAATCACACATAAGAGAAAACCAATCCAAATCAGCTACAGGCTTGGTAATGTCACATTAGAAGAAGTGCAACATCATCCCTATCTCGGTGTGGAGTTATCAAGGGACCTATGTTGGTCAACTCATATTGACCAAATCTCATCAAAAGCCAATAGGATGTTGGGACTCTTAAAGAGAAATCTGCACTCTTGCAGTACTCGTACAAAGGACATTGCATACAAATCTCTAATACGACCAAGGTTGGAATACTGTGCAGCAGTTTGGGATCCACAACACAAATCAGACCAGGACAAATTAGAAAGGGTTCAACATAGAGCGGCTAGATTCACTTTGAAGGATTACAGTAGGGAATCTAGTGTCACCAAGATGCTACAAAAACTAAAGTGGGACACATTGAAAGTCCGCAGAAGTAGATCTAAGGCTAGACTGACAACTTTGTACAAAGAGACACATGGATTTGTACCCTCCAACATATCAGCCCACCTTCAATCTCAAAACCCAACCAGTTGTAGATATCGAACAAGACAAAAGGGAACTCTCAAATACAATGTTATAAGAACAAATAAAGACTGCTACCGACACTCCCTGTATCCCAAGACCATCCCAGAATGGAACCTTCTCTCTGAGGATGTCAGAAATTCTAAAGACGTAGGAGTATTCAAACTCAAACTTGAAAGTTTGGACATCAACACCCTTGTCTCCAAAGCACATTACCAAAATTAACTGTGTTTAGCGCTTGACCCCCTAAACCCAAACGTACGCGACAACCAGATGCTGGTGATTGTACGTCAACGGACAGATACAGATACAGATACAGATCCATAATATTCATCAAAGTAAACGTCTGGGACTAGGCCTACAATAAAAATGACCGGGCGTCGATATGCGACAGTCAGTAAATATGAACCAACCTTCCCGGGCATCTTGCATAATCTCCAAACACCAACAGGTAAGAACTAATATCAACATAAATTATTAGGTGAACAGTTTTCCAAAAGACGTCGCTGAAATCACATAATATCGATTCGATGAGTTGGTAATCAATTTCATTGAATACTCATGAAAATATGCAGAATTGTATACATTGGAAACATGTCCTCACTCATTAGCCGTCAACAAAATCTTTAAAAAATAATCCAAAATAAAACCAAATTATCAATAATTTCATTTGAAAATAATTATAATACCTTTTCAATTTTCATTTTATCCAATAATAACCAGTTTGGAAGGAAAGTATAATTATTTTATTGTTTAAATAGGAATGAAACCATATATTTTGCCATTTCGGAGCTATCTCGTCTCCATGAATAATCAACTGACACAGCTGTACAGTCACAGAAATAGTTTCTGTGGACAGTACACAGCGCGCGACATCAATATCGCCGCGCGCCGCGCCGTAAATGTATTTCAAGGCCTGTCGTATAAACGAAAACGACTATAAGAAAGCAAGTCTTAACTGAAGTTTAGTTACGGTATTTCAAGGTTGTAATGTATACGAGACAATATTGTACATCTTGCGGTATGTCTGAGCGCAACTCGCTGCAATACTGCATTGCCAAATTATTTTCAATCAATTTTGCTGTTTTTGTTGTTGTTTTGTTTCTAGATATGATTTAAAGGACATGAGCCATCAAAATAATGAAAAAGAGTTTTATAAACATATTTCTTAGGTTAATGGGGCAAGGACATTCATCCCTTCTTTCGGTAGAAATCCTTTCCATCTCAGTGTTGTTAGGTCATTAGTACTGCATGTTTGTTTTTCAATCCTGTAAAAAAAAAAAAAACAAGTACACTTTTTTCAAGCATACTCTGCTACTTTATACTGGGAATGAAAAGGAAAGTGAATGAATGAAATCTTTAAAGATTGCCGATAATCCGTTCTCTTATGGCGGCTCCAGTTGCATAGAATATAAACACCATGACGCAGGGGCGGCGCTTGGGGCAGGGGGGGGGGGTAGCCGCCCCTTTGCATTTTTATGATTAAAAAAAAAAGGAGAACAATAAAAAGAAAAAGAGGAGTATGCGGGAAGATAGGACAGGGTCATACAATAGCCCTATTTAATCAAACTCACCTGTTGGCCAAGGTTAAAAACAAGAGAAATTGCTCCCTTTCAAAAAGGGCCCTGGAGGGGCCCTGTAAATACCGATTATCTTATGAGATTTTCGGGCCCAAGTCAAACCTCATTTCCTATAGGCCTAAGAAAAGATACTGACGTCATGGACTTGTAAATATTTTGTTGATCTCAGTAGACTTATTAATGAAATTCGATGATGTAACGATGATCTATTCAGATTTACTTTGAGAGATGGTAATTTCCAGTTATATTCTTTACTATTGTTTAAAAAAAAGCTGAATAATGAGATGTTCACGCTTAAGGATTGAGGCAGTAACAAAAGTTGTATTGAAAAAGTAGTACAAATTGGTCAACTGCAGGGGGAAAAAATCACTCATACCGTCTTCTAAATTTATAGGGAATGCATACGTTTAAAACTGTTCGATGTATATAGTAGAATCTTTAAGTTGGTTCCATGCCACTGAACTCCATGCTCTATATTTCCTAATTCATGAAACTAGAGGACCATGTGCTTCGATAGGTGTAACAACCCCCCCCCCCCAGCGGCCGCGAAACGTTTGTTTGTGTGTGTGTGTTTTTTTTTGTTTTTTGTTTTTTTTTTTTTTTTTTTTTTTAGGGGGCGGGGGGCCGACACCCAAACAGAAGGAGTCCAGGAGCAATATAGGCATCCATGGGTGTCGATTTGTGTTCGTGGTGGGGGGGGGGGGGGGGGGTGATTGATGCTGAATATCCTCGGCGAGGGAGCAATTAAAGCGACCGAGCGGGGAAAGGGTGTGTGTGGAGTTCAAAAAGTAAATGACTGCCTATAAGCGAAGTCTAATTCTAAGTCTATAATCTACCGTCCGACAAAGAATTTTTTTCAAACAATATCGCGGAGTAAGATCCTCATTACTTGAATGGAATGTTAAGGGTCCTCGATTTATTTATCTATTTATTTATTCTTTTAAAAAAATTGAGTTGACAGCCTTTTGAGAGTATGAACCACCATATGTTTATTATTTCGCGAGCGAGCGAATCGAACTTGTCAAAAATTCCAAGTTTCTTGTTACAGAAATGTTATTTTGTCATAAAAATACACTGTAGGCCTATGAGATTATTCAGATGGTATATTTGGAAATTTTGCTGCAAAATATGACTATTTTAGCATCTCGCTGTTGGAAATTTTGCTGCAAAATATGACTATTTTAGCATCTCGCTGGTCCAACTGTCCAAACCACCCCGTTTCTGCAATACGAGGGAGCAAAGCGAGCGAGGAAGAACACATTCTTTTGACGACAACGTATTATTTCATCATCAAAAGTACACTATAGGCCTATATCAGATATTTGAATTACATAATTATGGCCAATTTGCTTGCATGCCCAATTCGTTTTCCTTCCCAATCTATATCTGTATCTAAATGTTTCACGAGTGAGCGCAGCGCGAGATGAAAAATCTTTCACACGCCTCAAGATATCTAAATAGTATATCCGATCACGACGAGCTCTTTGGCTTGCCATCTTGCCATCCAAAACCATCTGTTTCTGTGAGCGGGCGAAGCGAGCTACCGACCCCCCCCCCCCCCCCAAAAAAAAAAAACAACAACAACACAACAACACTATTTTCTTTCAAACGTAGAATTGCCATCAAAATAAACTAGATGATTTCGATGATGTACATCTTCCCACAGAATTCGAGGATATACTTTGACACCTAGCTGCAAAAATATTGTGATATTCGGACATGTTGCTGAGGGATTAAGAGTGCTGCGCTGCTGCTCGAAAATATCATGTTTTTAGATTTTATGAGAGAGCGTAGCGAGCGAGCGAGAGAGAAAAAAATGGATTTTTAAAATAGAAGAACAGGCAGTGTATTGTTACTCCATTATCATGATTTCAGTAAGTACATACATTAATCAGCATCTTCCTTTCTCGCGTTTAGGCTATATGGTCACAGGAAAATATCTCCTAAAATACTCTTCTATTTTAGGTCTTCTTGCCATTCGACACCTTGCATTTATATTACTAACATTTTATGACTTGAAGAATAGTATAACTGTAGATAGATAGACAAGATGCATACCAATTTCCTGTCATAAAGATAATACTTTATAACCGGCATCGGTTGAGATACTTAAAATGCCACCGAACGCTTCCAGGTTTTTCTTTTTCTTTCTTATTTTTTTCTTTACTCCTTTTTTCCCTTCTTACTTTGCTGATTCGAAAAGGGGTTGCACGTACGGTCAGGACAAAATCTCAATATGTCCAGAACTAGACTACCCCGCCGCCCCCCCCCCCCCCGCTATAGTGAGGCTGAATTTCATTGTATAAAGTGCATTTGAACATGAAAATGCGCTAGAAAATGCATTATATGATTATGATTTTCTTCTTCTTCTTCTTCTTCTTCTTCTTCTGCTGCTGCTGCATGCTGCTACTATCGTATTCAATTTCGTGTCATTTTCCCCTTCAAAATGTGACGTTTATTGTACTTACACCACCACCACCCCCCCCCCCCCCGTTATGCGGTGTCTTATCTGATATACCGACATGGATGTGTGATCTTTTTTATTTTTATTTTTCACTTTATGAGACTGAAAACCTCGGCACAAAATCGAAACTGTGTGTAGTGACTTTTATCTTTACCTATATAAGAATTCCCTAAAATTATATTTTCCCATGCATTCTCTTTGTCCCCTTTTACCTTTGTAGCTCTATTTCGTAGCCCTACATTATTTCACATTTCCTTCGGATAGCTATGAACTTTTTTGGTGAATTTTAAGCTTCTTTCGTTTTGAAATTCCTTTCCTATTTATTTTACTTTCCTCTTTTGTCTATTCTGATTAATTCTTTCATTCTTTTCTTATATATGTCTTTCAGTATATTTTTTCATACATTTCCATTAAAAAATATATATATGTATTTCACTTATCAAACAAATTGGTTGCCCCCATAGAGTTAAATCCAGAGTACTACTCGGTGATTGCCCCCAGCTCCTTTCTAACAGAATGCCAGTAAAATCTAATCCCAATAAAATCAAGGCAGGTATTTCACAAGGATGTGTGGTTTAGGGGGAATGCCTCTACTTACAAGATTTTATCGTGAAAAACTTCATTCAAAAACAATAATGCAAATTGATAAAATCTGAAAGGGGTTCTCCCTCAAATTGCGCACCTCTGTATCATCACTAAATCTCACACGGGGATTAGATTAAACATTCATTATTATTCATGAGCTACTGGGAGTTGACCACTGCGCACGCGCGTGCGCGTACAGTCGAGTCGTCGATTGTACTTGTGTAAAAAATTAACCAAACCCAATGCACTTCTGCAACACACTCGGATTTGAGCTACGCAATGATACTATCAGTCCCACATATAGCTAGATGTACTAAAGGCAAAGCAAAACCAAAAGGAATAAAACTGCACCCAATCGTTCAAAGGAATCAGAAAAAAGTAAGTTATATTGATGTTTATGATTTCATTAATTTTGAAGTTAATGTATATTTATAGTACACATTTTTCTTCGAAAATTGTTAATTCAGAGAATGAAAAGCTGTAAATGGGCACCAGATCGAGTTTGACCGCGGTGCAGTTCCGCATCCAAACCTCGAATCGACGAGGCAAGGGACCGCAACGTGAGATCAGCTCCTGCGACTCGGCGGAGCGAAGTAAATTGAATGGTGTGTGTAGAGAGAACTGGAATAATACTGTGCACTTCCGGTTCGGAATGGCAATGGTGTATGGTGTGACTAATGTTGATGTTATTTTGGTAAAAAGATGTTCATAAGTAGTGTCTCATCTCATTCTCAGTATTTATAACTGGAGATTCATTGTTTGAATTGTGTTGTTGCTTCCTTTTCTGATAATAAATCAATTTTGGCTGACAGATATTTTAAATTTTTAGCGCTTTTGTCAGTTTGACATATTAAAGTTAGCAAGTAATTATTTTCATGTTTTCAGTGATGTTTCTATTCTTAAATATTGGCATTTTACTGAGTGGAAGTAGCGAGAACGTCGTCGCGAAATTAGCGAAAATTAAACCACAGCGAAAATTTCAAGTAGGTCTAGGCCTAGAGTCTAGCGGTATACAGTAAACAGTTTAGATCTAGTAGGATCCAGATTTTATACTTCATTTACAACCTCGCTGTTTGGCATTTGCCATTAATGTGTACGTTTATGGTCGGGAGGAAAACTTGGGACTCCGGAGTTCTAAAGCTATGCGGGTCCTTAAAGAGTAAAGCTACGCACTCTGC
The DNA here is from genome assembly GCA_029962745.1 of Echinometra lucunter. Taxonomy (NCBI): domain Eukaryota; kingdom Metazoa; phylum Echinodermata; class Echinoidea; order Camarodonta; family Echinometridae; genus Echinometra; species Echinometra lucunter. Next base: position 13,233,580 of record CM057151.1, read on the forward strand.
AAATAAGTGTGATGTTTTGCATTGATTGTGCCAAACTTCCGATTAGACCGAAGTGTTCTGTCTCTAACAGTTGTCGTTAGCCTCTTAATAATGGTAGGGTCGGCACTCCTCCTTTTTAGAGACATAAATGCCCTGTAGCATTGTGCATGCAATCTCATTGTGCTGGGCAGCACAACGAGAAAACTACCTCAAATCATCGATTTTTCCCCCTTTATTCATGAATGTAATAATGTCATTATACACTATAGAGTATATAGCTTACCGATTTTATGATTTATTCCTTTTAACTCTCCATTTTCACTTTTCAGGTAAATCCAGGGTCCTAACGTCCGCCTAACGTTACGTCCTCTCGGTTGAAATCTTGCAGCAGCCAACCTCTATCTCTGTTCGCCTCCGCGCTTTTCGCAGGGAGATCAGTGAATTTGCGACTCGCGCATTTCAACCGTATTCAAACGATCGACCAATACAAAACAACAAAAACGTTGTTTGTACGTATATGCCTAAACGTATGTGGTCAATCGTTTGAAAACGGCTGGTTGAAATGCGAGGAGTCGCGAATTCGCTGATCTTCCTGCGAAAAGCGCGGAGGCGAACAGAGATAGAGGTTGGCTGCTGCAAGATTTTCAACCAAGAGGACATAACGTTAGGCGGACGTTAGGACCCTGGTTTTACCTGGAAATGGAGAGTTAAAAGGAATAAATCATAAAATCGGTAAGCTATATACTCTATAATGTATAATAATATTTTTATATTCATGAATAAAGGGGAAAAATCGATGATTTGAGACAGTTTTCTTGTTGTGCTGCCCAGCACAATGAGATTGCACGCACAACGCTACAGGGCGCTTCTGTCGCTAAAAAGGAGGAGTGCTGACCCTACCATTATAAGAGGCTAACGACGACTGTTAGAGACAGAACACTTCAGTCTAACTTCCAATGTGACTAGCCTGGAAGGATGCCGGGCCATGGAGAGCAAAAAAAAAAAAAAAAAAAAAGCTAATGCTACTCATTATTACACTTCATGGAGCCTGGCATTTTTTCCTATCTACAAGTACCTAACATAGTCATAGTAGGAGTTTGGCCAGTTTTAAAAACCCGAGGAAAATCACTTTCCCAGCGGCTGATGCTTCTGAGGAGAATGTAAAGATACATCTATTCTACTCACTTGTTAGTTCCTACACTTCTTAATCTAGAAAAATTGATATTGCTGTAAGGTTCATGTATAAAACAGTAGAAAAAAAACAGGTTCAGAAACTGGGTAAAACTAAAAACTCACCAGTGTTTATCATGTTGAAATGACTTCTTTTGTAATGCAGATTGAAAATGGCGGCTGTTTGGCGCATGCACTTTTTGATGTGAGCGATGCAAGATAATTGATACTTTTCGATGTAGACGTTGCACAGGCAGATACTCTCACAAAATTTCAAGTGATGCTATTATACAGAAGTATTCAAAAGGCATGCCTCACTGTTTCAAATAGCCTCCACATGGTAAAAGTAAAAAAGGCCTGTTATAAACAAGTCCACACTTTATTTTAAAAATGCTTTCTACCCGTTAAGCACTGAGCCCGAAATAACTCGGGCTGGGGTCTGTGGGAAATATGTGTTATAAAAAACTTGTAATCCAATTGAATTGTGCTTAACGTGTTAAGGAAGTATGAGAGAAAGGCATAAAATTGTACAATTTGTAGGTCTACAATGTATTTTGAGATTTTAATTTTGAATGTATTGATGATATTACTTCAGGAAATGTGAATTTCAGACCCTGTTTAATCACAGTTGGTCTGGTGGTATGCATGAAATACCAGTAGTCTACCAGATTTGACAAAATTTTGAGAAAATATCCAAAAAATTGTAGTCTTAATGTATACATGTATGTATTTTCCATTTCCATATATTCTTTCCATGAACTATCTGGAATTTGATATCCAGGACTTATTCCATATATTGACTATACTGTGCGAATTAGGTTTTCAACTTGGATGTACATTGTACGTATGTACATGTACAATACCATAGGATGCCATAAAAGACTAGTGTAGCAAACCCCCTCGAAAATAAAATTTTACAGAATACAATCCAATTAAAGGAGAAATCAAACTTTCTGGGAACCATTATTATCCCAGTACATTTAGCCTGTAAGAAATTCATGGTAAGCAGTTCTATCAAATAACTTCCTGTAGCTTTTTTTACTTGACACTTGATCAAAGACTTGCTAATCCAATTCCAAAATAACCCTGAGGTGTAATTTTCGTGGACCGGATGAAAAACACAATTCAGAAGGATTTCTACTTCGGTTCACTTCAGTGAAAGCTCATTTGAAGTTGAGCGAGTACTATTTGATATTTATATGTGACTGACTGATTCATCTCAACATGGCCCCAGTTACAATCCAGAAAATCTAAACAAATAAAAGTAGAGTAAGACTTACATTGTATATTAAGGGTTTTCTGTACATGTACTTTTTGTGTCACACAAAGTAAATGCACCTACAGTATACTTGATATGATGTTGGTTGTTTTTTTTTAAGTCACTTATTGAGAGAGTTATAAAGATAGGATAAAGTATTAGCTTTTACTATGTAGTTGTGATGTATGTGGATGACACAAAATGATTTGATTTGGTGTATAATTTGTGATATCTGTAAAACAGGTGAAAAATCAAAATCTGGGGGAGCTTGTAAAATCTGTTTTAAAAAGTTTTGTACTGATCAGTGTGTCTTACAAATCAGTCTTGCAGTCTTGATTTAGCTGCCTTGATTAGCTGGCTTTAATAAAGAGTAGTTAACCCATTTGTAACAGGAATTATTTAAAGCCTAATTTGATCAGCTTTTATTCTTCAAATTGGCAACACCAACATTTTTATTTTATTGCTACATTTTCCTTATAAAACGTCATGTATCTGAAATGAATATAAATTGACAGAAATTATGATGAGAAGTTAAAAAGTTGCCAATTTGCAGGGGAAACGGTGATTTTAAACCTTCTATCACATTGCCAATTTAAGGAGTTTAATGCTTATTTTCCTTTAAAAAATTTTCAGCATCAAACAACGAATATTGACGCAACCAAAATGGGCACAGTTTGTGTAGAATTTTTTACTCTTTCTGCTCATGTATTTGGTATGATTTTTAGGGCTTTGCATCAAAAGATATTAGGCCAAACCACAAAATGTGGCCCTCTGTCACAAATGGGTTAATGATGTGAGAAAGTGGATAATTAAGATTGTATCTACGCTAACTTTACTGTCAGATTTTATGCATTGTTATTTATCACTGCATTATTCTTTGTGGTGCTAAAATTGATGTGTCAACTGGGCTACATGCTAAATTTAGTGTTGAGTCAGTTTAAATTTGTTGTGGATCATAGTCTGCTTTTCAGATGCAAGCTTTGTGGGGGCTATGCACTCAAATGTTTAACTTTTTGGTAACTGTTGACCATAGAAGTGGGAAATTAATAATTTTGTCAACAGAGCAAATTTGCAATATCTGTTATCATAGTATTTCTCTTTAGTGCACCATACATGTAACTACATGTAATATTATAAACCTATATTCATAACTGTAACTCTAGAATTATGTTTTGAGGTTTCATAGTTTGTGAAAATGGAAACTTGGAAATTGATACAAACTCCTAGTTGGGATCATCCTCTCAAGTCTCAACACTTTGAAATGTAACATGAATTCAGTTTTTATTTCACTTTCCTGTAGCTGATACTATCTTTATATCACTTGTCCGGATGTAGAGGATCCTTTTACAGGAAAATAGAAAACCTATATGAGGTACTGTGTTTTCAACCTCAGACTTTGCCAGGACTTCCATGTAACTGAGACTGAAGGATGTGCAGTTTTCATGTTTGTAGGAAATATAGAATGGGTAAAAAGTAAGCCCCTTTGGATTTACCTACCTTGTAGTACATGTACAGGTACTGTATAAACCAGACCCGTGGAGGGAAACATATCCATGTACAGAGTACATGTAAAATGTAACTAAAAAATTAGACTTCAAGGAAGACTGAAATTAACACTTATTCATGCAGATCTACATTTACATGCTTTATATGATTGATGAGTCTTGTACACTTTGTTATGATGAATTATATTTTATTCTGCTACTACTTTTCACTGTTGATTTTATCATGTAGATTCTCTATGTAATGACCAATAAATTTTATTGAAGATTATTTGGAATGCCATCAGAAATTATAATAAGTATATTATATGTCTGAATATCTACACTGCAGACCTTTCAAGAGCATACTGAAAAAAAAAAATCTCTGTGCTGTACTTGAAGGGATGATTCATTGTGGTGAACCACATTTGAAATGTTTTGTTTTCAAAGTCAAAACCATTCAACTTTAGAAGCCCTTGTAGGCCCCAGAGCTTTGGCCTCTGATTATTAAAATTAGCCTGTTCCATGAGGTACATGTATACCTTTGAGTAATTATGTTACTCTTCTTGTACATCAGCATGTTAATCATTCACTTAGTGAGCTGTTGATATGATAGGCATCTTCCTATGAGATTTTTTCATGAAAGGTGGAAATTTTTTGTACTTACAATTTCTCTCCAAGGTAAACAAAGGTAAAAAAAGAAAGAAATGAAAACTTGTTGTTGTCCACTATCGACTCTGTCATAAAACAGAGATATTTTTAGCATTTTTGACTTCATACGATCAACATACACAAGTACGTACATGTGTAATACTTGTTACAAAAGAAAAAATGTTAACAAAAACTGTTTTGATGCTCTCTTGAGAATACTTTACCAGGGTAAAGAATGCTAGCACTACAATACATACTATTTACGTGTACTTGCTGGCTGTATAATAGATGGCAGTATGAGGGATTCAAACGCAGACCATCTGATCCCCTGTCTGGTGACACAATCATCCACCAGACCCCTATAAGGATAGTCATGATGTGTACAATGTACATTGGAAGTTTCTGCCCAGACAAACAATTTTTTTTTTTCACTTGATGGCAATGGTTTTGGTTATTAAAAATAATTGTAAAATTTAGACCAGGCCAATTCCACCTCCCTGTTTGAGCATAGCAGATATGGAAATCAGCAGAATCACTCTTTTCCCATTTGAAAAGATGTCTTTTATAACTCTTGAAATGTGGAGATTCAAATAATCCTTTCTTGTCCATACAGTGCAAGTTAAAGGGTAAGTCCACCCTACAAGTTTCACTATTTCAATAAAAGGAGATAAATTTGAAAAGCATTTTAAAAAAGAAATGAGCAAAATTGGTCAAAGAATAAGAAAATTACACTCATTTACATATTCTAGTAAATTACTCTCGGCTCTGCGAAATGGCAACACTGATGACATCATATGTTAGCAGGTCTCCATTCACTTTGTACATGAAATTTCACATTTTCTCAATTTTCTTGGAAGTTACACATTTTTTTACCCCATAGTCAAAGTATGTTATGTAAAAAGCAATTCTTCTGAACATACATTGACTATGGGGGTTAGAAAATGTGTAACTTCCAAGAAAATTGAGAAAATGTGAAATTTCATGTACAAAGTGAATGGAGAGCTACTCGCATATGATGTCATCAGTGTTGCCAATTTGCAGAGCCGAGAGTACATGTAGTTTACTAGAAAATGTTAATGAGTGTAATTTTCTTATTCTTTGACCAATTTTGCTCATTTCTTTTTTTAAAATGGTGTTCAAATTTATCTCCTTTTATTGAAACAGTGAAATTTCTGGGGTGGACTTACCCTTTAATTGATCGCTAAATATGGATTTGGTGCAACAGTAAGCACATCAAGGTGATCTTTGTTGAATTATTGATTGCTGGTCACTTGTAAGCCACATGATATACACAAACTGTAAATGATTCTATACATGTATGTTTGTACATGCACATGTATAGTATGTGGAAGTAAGGATATCCGAATGAAGACTGGACTATTGTGACTTAACAATAAAAATCAGAGCTTTTCAAAACTTTATGATACCTTGTTTATTATTTGCATATAAAACCCTAGTGATGAAAATTGGTCATATGTAGTTTGAGATGGTAGGATCATCTTCAAATATAGCTTAAAGTGGAGTCTACAGTTTAATCCTTACATCCTGGATTAGGTAGCTTTGCCATCCTGAGTCTGCTCCAAAATATTCCTGGATCAAACCCACTTTGATTTCGTAGAGATTTTATATTATGTTCTTCAAGACTAGATTATTTTATCACTGTAGAAATCATATTTCTGTACTTTCTAATTTGTTTATGCTCATTGATTCTAACTACTCTTGGAGATGGATATTTTTGTGGTACATCCATGTACATGTATACGGTGCAGGGCCGTAGGTCATGGTGAAAAGAACATTTATATAATTTGCGTACAGTGATTGTAATACTACATGAAGGTACAGTGCTCAAAAGTACTCCATAATCATTTGATTTATATGTAAGCCTTCATGTGTATAATTTGCACATTCATGTACATGTGCATATAGGATTAATAACTGTTATATTCTAATCGGGAGTTACTGCTTTCATCCCTATCTTTGCACATCATGTTCAGCCAAGCAAACACTATCTACAGACTGTATCTCCCCTTTACATGAGTGTATGTACATGTACATGTACATGTCCATTACATCAGTGGTGTGAGTCTATTTGTGTAGACTACCTGACCTGTGAATAAATCCCTGTGAGATGAGTTAGGTTGTCCTTCCCATTGCGGTGCCCTTATAAGTCCAGCCCATATTTATTCCTGATTCTCCATCTACTTACATTCTCTCAATGGGTCCTCATTTAGAAACATGTTGTTTTTAGCTCACTCTGCTTTCGTTGGAAGCAGGCGACCGTTGTGTTATTCACAGACCAAATGCAAGATAACGAAGTTCCTCCACATGCGTCTTCTCTGACTGCATGTACTGTACATGAAGGATGCTGGTCTATTTATTAAAGGAGAATGCAACCTAGACATCAGTGTGCTTCCAGTGAGTGAAGAAGAACAAGAAGAGTAAACAGTGAAAATTTGAGCAAAATCGGACAATCTGTTCAAGAGTTATGAACTTTGAAAGTTTAAATTTAATCTGTATTATAGGATCCTTAAATTGGTAACTTTGCCAGCATCTGTGATGTCATCGTGGACAACTCTCCATTCATTTTGTACACAGAATTCGACATTTTCTTTATTTTCAAGAGAAATAAAAATTCTTTTGATTTATTGTTTGAGTATGACATGGCTATATCAATTCTGCAAGCAATATTAGGAAGAATTATATGGATTCCTGACCTGAAATTTCATATAAATCAATTTTTTGGAAAAATTATGTACAAAATGTATTGAGAGTTGTCCACAATGACATCACAGATGCTGGCAAAGTTGCCAACTCAAGGATACTCATAATAGGGATTTACTGAAACTCTCAAAATTCATAACTCTTGAACTGATTGTCCGATTTTGCTCAAACTTTCACTGTTTACTCTTCTTGGTCATCTTTATTCACTGAGAGCACACTGATGCTTGGGTTGCATTCTCCTTTAAACACCGATGTAGCATGCATGAGCTCTGAAAGTCTAGTGAGGGTGATTTAGTCAAAGTAGACAGTTCACAAACATTTGATGATGTTGTATCACATGCCAACATCGTGAATGAAACTTTACTTGGGAATATACATGTAGTACTGTTAAGAGTACCGGTATATTAGCTTACAACCATACTGTACATTTATACATACTGCATTAAACTATCTGTAAGACCATTGTTTCACTTTTGACTTCTTATTTGCCAGACTAAAATGTACATTAAAGTGTAATACATTAAATGCAATGAAATATGTGTTTGATTTGTCACTGAACTTTGCTCTAGTATACATGTGTATGTGATAATACAAACAAGTTCTGTGCCTACTTTCCAAGTAAATGTGTTCTACATTACATGTACATGTACTTCATGTGCATGACTACATGTGCAAGTACAGTTTGTACATGTATACCTGATATGAATTACACCAGTTTAATACACATTATGCGCTCAGATGTTTTCGTTATATTCTGTTGCTCTGCATTAATCATTTTTGTTCTTTAACCCATTCGTGGCAGAGGTCCACATTTTGTGGTTTGACCTAATAACTTTTGATGCAGAGCCCTAAAAATTATACCAAATACATGAGCAGAAAGAGCAAAAAATTCTACACAAACTGTGCCCATTTAGGTTGCGTCAATATTCGTTGTTTGATGCTGAAAATCTTTTAAAGGAAAATAAGCATTAAAATCCTTAGATTGGCAATGTGACAGAAAGTTTAAAATCACCGTTTTTCCCTGCAAATTGGCAACTTTTTGACTTCTCATCATAATTTCTGTCAGTTTATATTCATTTAAGATACATGACATTTTATAAGAAAAATTTAGCACTAAAATAAAAATGTTGGTGTTGCCAATTTGAAGAATAAAAGCTGATCAAATTAGGCTTTAAATAATTCCTGTCATGAATGGGTTAAGAAAGGCAGCTTTGGAGTTGATTATAAAGACCAGAAACAGAAGTGCCTAATACCAACACAAAATTTTCCAGGGTTTCATTTTAAACTTTGGCCTTCATAATTTAGTTGTAGGCCTTAATACAGGTACAGAGACATGCAAAATTCCACATAATGTAGATTCCATACTCATAGTGAGCTGTCTGTTACCCTTTTTGTACTGTGGCCCAAATTTGGGGTGCTCCCGTGCATTTATACTTGTACTGCCATATATGACCACTGAGCCATTATGATGTCATAAAAGATTCGTGTACCAGTGTCCAGTTACTCTTTAACATTATGACATCAGTTACATCACAGCCTTTAACAAAGAAATGCGATTGCGTCACTTAGTTCAGACTGCCCTGAAGCACTGCGACCATCTATACTGAAGTTGGGGCACCCCTGCCCCAAAGCTTTTTATACTGGCCAGTGGGCACTGGGGTGCCCAAGGACCGCTCCTGGGGTGCCCCAATGCCCAGTACATGTATAAAAGGGATCAGAGCTCACCAAACTATACATTGCAACATACATTGACAAAGTGCAACAAACTCTGTATTATCGATGATTTGTAAGTTATTGATACCTTTGCCTATGGGATTTTGTACACAAATAAGCGTGCAATATAACAGCGTTATATTCCAAGGTCGTGGCCATATAACGAATTACGCAGTGGCAAGAAGAGCGAATCTGACCAATCAGAAGCCTTGTTTTATGTAACAAAGTTATATAAATACACAGGGATAGCGACATAGAGCCCCTAATATAGAGCAAAATGGTTTTTTGATGATTGGGACTTTAATTTTGATCTGAATTCATTACGTTTTCTGTTGTGTTTGATTTACATATACATGTATGTGTAATGTACTAACCATACTTTCCTCAAATTACATGTACATGTAGTTGTACCCCAGCTGAACTGCATCTCACATCATCCACTATCCATAGTACCAGTGTGGTTGCTATTTGATTTTTTACTCCCTGGAGGCTGATTGATATTGATCATATGATTGGCCCGCCATCCTCTCTGCACACTTTCCAATTAAGCGAGTTACATAATTATGTAGACTCTGAGCTGCACTGCCCATCAATAAATGAATCAGGCTAGCATTTGGAAGAAAGATGACAAACTGCCATGTTTCCTCATAGACAGTTAATTAAAGGTACACAAGAATAGATGTAGTTCCCACTCCCAGAAGGTTCTTGAGGTCCTGATATACATGTATGATGGAGACACACTATTTTAGATGCTTGTGGTAATACTTTTTTTAAGGTACAGTGTACACCATGTACATGTATGCATTTAGGCCTGTAGGGCAACATGTTCCTCTATATTTCATTACAGGTTTTTCTTATATTTGAATTGTATGAAAAAATGAAGATAACAAATTTGTGGGGCTAGCCAGTAGCTAGATTGTAGTCCAGTATAGTAGATTTGTGATGAATTTCAAATTTTGTGACCTTGTCTGAAAATGTGCTAGAAGGCTTTTCATTTTTTTTGAAGCTGTTTTGTCTGTGCTTTATCTCAGTTAGACCCAGCTTAAATTTGTTTACATTTAAGTGCTATCAAATTGATGGTGGTTGGTACATGTATGTGGCCTTTATATATATATATATATATATATATATACATGTATATATATTAATATTTCTATGTACTCGTTTCATATATTTTGTAAGAATATCGGATCCAAAGTAAAAAATCTTGCCCAGACGGTAGACCTTTAACTTTTGGGAAGAAAGGTAATACATTTACTTGTTTTGGTGTGAGTTTTCATAGATACTATTCCCTTTAATATTGCTTGCTTTGATGGTATGCTTGAGGAATGCAAGGGATGCTGGGAGGCAGAGGTCACAAGCTAGTATGGGAGAGAGGTAGCATAAAAATTAGGCTACATACTGTCTCCTTGTGAGTACTACATGTACGTGTACATGTATCTACATGTACCATATTTTGTACTTGGGTAATTGATAGAAAAGTTGAGATTGTTATTGTTTTAAAATACATGCACATGCACATGTAGTACAAAGATATCAAGCCGTTATAATATGACAAGGTCAGCAGCCGTTGTAATAGTCTACATGTATTTTCTGAATGGAATTTCTTTTTAGTACATGTACATGTACATGTACAAAGTGATTGGGGTACATGTACATGTAGCTACATGTACTTTTTGTGTATGCTGTAAATTGGAAAAAATTGATTAATTTTTTTCTGGGGCTACTTTTCGAGCCCACCCACCCAAATTTCCTACATTGTATTACAGTTTACATTGGACCCTATGAGAATTTCAGGGACTCTAATTCAGTTTTCCAGGGCTCCTTTTGGCATTTCGGGCCCTTCGGGGGTGAATTCGCCCTGAGCCCTCGTGTATTTTTTTCCCTGCTGTAAATCTGCAATAAAAATAGCTTCAGTTTGTTAGCTAAAATAGGTTTGCAACTGTTTTGCGACACCAGTGTCATTATTTTTATTTTTGATAACATTGTCATTTTGCAAATACATGTCATGTGTGACAGTCAAGTGCATGTACAGAACGCTGGATTAATTAAGATGATACATGTACATGTACATGTACAGTGTAACATGATATTTAAAAGATTTTGAATGATTTTTGTTTTATTGTCTAAATCAATTTGGGGGAAAAATAGTATGGGGGAAAAAAATAGTAATTTTGTGAACGTACACAGTCAAATATTTTAAAACTTTATTTAAAAGATAGAAAATACATGTATGGCAATTCATTATGTAGAACTACGTGTACAGTAAGGCAATTCATTATAGAACTACAGTACTATTGTACTAATGTTGTAGAACTAATCTTATGGTGCATCTGTAGGCATTGGCAATATCTTTTTAATGTCTTTAATATACTCATGATATGCATGTCAGTGAAACATAAATTGAAACCCCTTTTACATACAGCTTTTGTAACTGTTAATGGTTAACCTCACTCTAAAAAAGAAATGCTGTGATCAGTCTTGAAAAGATGCAACCCTTGGAATTGAAACAAGGATCATAGTCTACTTACTTGCACTGTGTGTTGAATCAGATAAATATGTTCTCATATTGCTCAGCAATCAGTACAGATCTGTACTCGAAGCTAATCTCCCCATTACAGTAATCCTAAGCTTATGATTTGCCTTCTACAGTCATGGCATATTTATAGATGCAGCCAGTGATAACTGTAATAATCCTCTTCCCATCATCAGATTTGATCCAGACTCATAACAGTCTGGATTTCAGCCTTCAAAGCTTAGACATTCCTCTTAATATTACAGTATACACATGTAGCCTGCTATTGCATAGATATTTTGGATCAGAAATTAATCCTTTAGTGATTGGCTTAAAGACCTTCATGTGATCATTTGTATTTTCAGCTATTTCAGAATGTTGGCATGAAGGTTTACGATTTGGGAAATGACGTCACTTTTATGACAACATTTTCCAAATAGTATATACTATTTGTGAAATGATGTCACAATACCGAAATCTATGCGCGAAATAAAATATTCAGTGGGCATACAAGAGCTCGAGTGTGCACCATGGGTAACTCTCGCGGTGTCACAGCTACTGTGTTTCTCAATTTCTGATCACTTTGCAGTTTATCCGTACAACGTTTAGTGTAATAAAGCATTCGATAAGACATAAGTTGATAAGTATGAAATAAAGAATATTGATTTGATGTGATTTGACTGATTTGTTTAAACAAGGTAAAAGCCCAGTCCACCTACTTGACTGATTTACAGTGGGATTGTGTATCAATTAAAAATAATATATGAATACATGTCAAACAATAATTACATGCACAAAATATAAGAAAATAAAATACATATAAAAATACATATCATTTTTGATCCAGAATATAAACCAAATATACTCTGCCATAATTTCGAGTTTCTGGTTAAAACTATGGGCCTCGGTGCCTCCAATAGTACTATTTTGGAGTCACCTCTTGCCCATAGTTTTAACCAGAAACTCTCAAGGCAAAGTATATTTGTATACTATTTAAAAATGAGCTACATTATTCTGCATTTTTAAAGTCACCCTTAGCTTGTTCGATTATGATATAACATGAAAGCATGGAAATCAATATATAGTTAAACAAGGGCGTATACTACAAGTAGACAAAACAAAAAGTAGGAAAAAGTGAAAGTGAAAGGAAGAAGAATGTATATTATAAAGTACATGTAAATGTATACTTTTTAGAAATCATTTTGCGATATGAGCATGTACTTACTTTTGTATACCTATTCTGGTATACAGTTTGACTTCTAAAATGAGTTTCTTGCTTGTTTTGTATATGTGCAGTGGATGTTCAGCTCTGTACATTATCATTCACCAGTTGAACCAAAACAAAAAGAAGCAAAAAATGAAAAGGAAATGAAGAAGAATATACATTCACAAATGTCCATATACACACATGTAGAATGTATTGTACTTGCTGTTGGTAAATCAAATTTGGAACAAGAATTTTCAAACACGACTTGTGCATCTATAGGCTTCAGTTTACATTTATATGGAGGCCTACTACTGTTCATTCAGTATACATACATGTACAAGTTACACATGCCTACATTCTGTGCAAAGTTGACTGTTCAGGAAATGTTGACCAGAACATGTATCAGTATAATATGCCTACATGTATCAAGTTCTCACGGCACAGTGTACATGTAAGTTAGACAAGTACCATTTCCTGTGTAAAGTGTGGGGGAATCACATTTACATGTACTTGTCATATGATATTCTTAGTACATGTACATTGTATAGTAATTCAGTATCGTTATGACAGAGACATGCGCAATGTATGTATATATGTAGACTTGTTATCAGTCTTTTTTAGGGTTTTGTTTCTTTAAATTTAATAGTGGTCGCAGAAAAGTAAAAGTGTAAGGAAACTGAAGATACATACAAACATGCAGGCTTGCTGAGCAAAGGAAATTGCTATACTGCCAAGTCCGTTTGATAGTGTAGTTGATTTTTTTGGTCATGTACATGTTGCTTCAATATTTTGTGAAGACATTGTGATACACGTACTGTATATGTACATTATGTACATGTAAGTCCGATGCAAAGATATGGTGTCTTGTGTTAAGACTATTACATGCCAGTAATGAAGTAGAATTTGATCCTTGCCTATACATACAGTCATTAGCCTGCTTTTAACACCTAATAACACCAGGAGAGTATTATGAACCCTCCCCATATTCACCAGATGTGTCCATTGTTAGAGGCCTTTATGTAGAGTTTATGGTATAGATTTATTGACATGATGTGGCAGTCAAGCATGTAGCCATGCAAACCAGCATGCAAATATGCGCGCAAAATCAAATATGAATAGCATCAACCTACACTTCTGGAATGGCGTACGATTTCCTCATTGTTTTATGCTGACGTTAAGGTACGTAAATAACTTCTGCAAATTAACCACAAATAGGATTTTGTTCATGATCTGCAGTACATACATGTATTGACATTACTGCACAGTTACATACAGTACATGTATTTCCAAGTGCAGTGCTATTAACCCATTCGTGACAGGAATTATTTGAAGCCTAATTTGATCAGCTTCTATTCTTCAAATTGGCAACACCAACATTTTTATTTTATTGCTACATATTTCTTATAAAACATGTATCTGAAATAAAAATAGACAAAAAGTATGATAAGAGGTCAAAAAGTTGCCAATTTGCAGGAGAAATGAGTGCCAATTTAAGGATTTTAATGCTTATTTTCCTTTTAAAAATTTTCAGTATCAAGCAACAAATATTGACGCAACCAAAATGGGTACAGTTTGTGTAGAATTTTTTGCTCTTTCTGCTCATGTATTTGGTATGATTTTTAGAGCTTTGCATCAAAAGTTATTAGGCCAAACCACAAAATGTGGACCTCTGTCACGAATGGGTTAAACTTGAGTTACGTTAAGTGAACATCATCAAGAACACATCATGTACATTTGCGAGAATGTTATTGTCTGATTTGTCTCTTTATTTGTCTGGAAGAGAGCTCATCACTCAGGTAGGGTATAACAATACATAATGTGAAAGAGGCTTCCCTCCCACTTTCTCTCCTGCTCTCTCGCTTTCTCTCTTCATAATATATGCTTTTTGATGGGGGATTCGTGTCCCCTCCCATGTCCATGTAGTGTACAACCTCCCCACTAGTCCCAGACTGCCCTTCTGATGTGAAAGAGGCCAGCTAACCAGGTTGGTCATCAACATTCATGTGAGATGAGCAGGTTCATGCAGGGATAGCATCTGCTACTCATTCATTAATGCCACCAATCAAGGGGGATGAGAAAAAGGAAAATGACCCACATGCTGCTCCAGAGCCAAATCCATACTCTGTATCATACATTGTACGGTATACAAGTTTTATGAATAAATGTTTTTATAAATCTGTTGAATGGCTTGTTATAAAAGGCCGGGTAAGTTCCGTGTAAGTTTTGGGTAAATTCCGCATGAATGTCTGAAGCTAGCCAGCCAATTTTTCCTATGGTGTCTTTCAAAGAAGCTAACAAAAAAAAATCACATCTATACAATAATGTATACACGAGTGGGCGCATTATTATCTGTCCACAACTACAGTTTGGGGATGAAAGGGAGTATTCGTATGTGGAGGCTTTCCAATCAACACTGGTGGCCATCGAAGTATTCTAGCTTTTCATTACCGTATAAAGACTGTTTACATGCTGATGCAGACGTAGTATGCAGAAAACAACTGCAAAATATGTGTTATTTTACCACTGCAAAGAAAATACTGAGTTGTAGTTGAACTTTGGCATCTTTTGAAGTTTTTTTTAACACTGTTAATGTATGTTTTGAAATAAATGCAGAAAACCACTGCTAAATATATTCCATTTTGTCAATTGTCTAAGTGCTTTATTATTATTTTTTTAAATTATACTTGACTGCCCTACCCCATCCCCCTGCTCCGGGGGAGGGGGGGGGGCAAATCAGTGATTGAATAGTATTCCATAGAAAATGAACTCTATTTTCGCGACCAATAACCATGCATTACACAAGGCCTTGTTCCCCAATTTTAAGAATCGATGAAATATTTTTGCAACTCAGACTAACCTGTCAGATCTATTACATATCTAATAACATGAGGGATCCCCATGTATTCCCATTATCCTTTGTGAAAATTTAAAATTTTGTTCCAGAGATCCACCACTTTCAAAATCATCAAATCAGGTTGTTAAAGACAGCATTTCCCTTGTATATTGTGAGATCAGATGAGAATGCGACGTAATATTGAAACAGATTATTTGAATTTTAGTAAGATCAGATAATCCATTCAAGAGTTACGATTTTTTTTTTTTTTTTACTTTCATAAATTATTTGTATGGTCCTCTCAGCTCTCTAGCAAAGAACTGTAGCAGCACAACGATTCAAAGAATTCTGAAATAGACATTCACACAATCAGGGCCATACGCAGAAATTTTTTCCTTGGGGGGGGCAAGACGCGTACAAATTTTCGAAGAAACATGAAAGTGAGGGAGTGAAGCGACCGAGCTAGGCACGAGGGCGCTTTTACATTTTTAAAAGTGAAATTGAACGATTTGGTGCAGTTTTTCGGTGGATTTTATGCAAATTTTCAGCAAAAAAATGTGAGTTTTCAAAATTTCTTGGGGGGCAACTGCCCCCCTGCCCCCCCCCCCCCCACCGCTGCATATGGCCATGCACACAATTTCATTTTCCTATCTATAGTCCTAGACTTTACAGAGAAATATTACTGGTATCCTCAACATATTCCACTAAGAATTCAAGAGGACAGCACATCGAATTTTTTCCGCATTTCTCTGCCCCTCAAAGAAATAAAATCATAACTTTCAAACTGGTTGGTTTTAATTTTATATTCTAAATTTCAATTTGCCCATGTGTGTCTGTGTGTGTGCATACATCAGGGGCGGCGCCAGGATTTTTCGATAGGGGGGCAAGACGACCTAAAGGGGATGTCATTTTTTTCTTTCAATTGAATAATAGTGGTGATATAGAGTTACAAGATCCATATCTGTCTTCCCCCCCTGTAGTGCTGCCCCTGGTATACATGTGTGTATGGTCGGGGGTCCTAAAGCTACGCGTCATAAAGCTATGCGCAATTGCAACGGGCTTGTTATAAAAGATCGGGTAAGCTTGGCCTGCTTTAGCCCGGCCGGCCCCCCGGCACGGCCCGCTCGTGTATATGGCAGAGTGATCTAACTTTGCGCAGATCCAAACTTCGCGCAGATCCAAACTTCGCGCACAGGGCCATATATCACAAACTAGAAAAGAATGTGAAAATCTGATAGCACCAACGGAAAGAGCAACCTAAAATTACTCTAGAAGTTACCCTTTTTTGAAATTTGAGAGGGAATTTTGAAATTATTTACAAAAAAATGGGCAAATTTGGTAGCGTTTTGCTCCCTTTCTGCAAAAAGCTTGACCTGCCGACAAGGGTCTAGAATTCCTCTTTTCGAGAGACGATGTCATCAAAATTGTAAGTAAAATATGATATCAAATGATTCAGTGGCATTTTGTCTTCCTAATAATGCAAATATCGTACCTTTTATGGATCTCTATTTTGTATTTATCACTTGTGTGATTTCTTGTTAGCTTATTCTTTGAAAGACACCATAGGAAAAATTGGCTGGCTGGCTTCAGACATTCACGCGGAATTTACCCCTAAACGTACACGGAATTTACCTGGCCTTTTATAACAAGCCTGTTTAATTTAATGGAAATTGTATCCTAAATGAAGGAGTCTGAAACATAATATTGGCAGATTCTTACTCTTTGGTGCCAAGAACATGTATTTCCTTTATACCAGTACTGAAATGTAACAATATCTACATGTACATGTACAAGATCTTCACAAGTCATGTACGCTGTAATACTGAGTTCTGCTGGTGACATGAGCTTCAAGTGGTTGTACAGGTATATTGTTTTGTTATCTTCAGTGTAATGTACTCTACTGGTACATATATTTGCTTATTATTACTTTAAAGAAATTAGATACGGTGTTCTATGCAGATTACTAATGCACAAGTATGTACTACAGTTTTTATTGTGTGTGAATATATTTCTGAAATGTCACATATTAAGTTAACATTCCCCAAAACTCCAAACCACACTTCACTTCTTCCATCACAAAGCTTAGTCATGGAGTTTAGTGCTTCAGACATTTGATAGTCCAGGGCCGTTAAGTTTGAAAAGGTGCAGGTCGGTTTTTGATATGAATGTGTGGCAATATGATACTTTTAACCAGAGACTCTCTAATGAAATTGATATTCGATGCATCAGGTATTGAATACTTCCAACTTAAGGGGCATGTTTATGGTACTGTACATGTACTATACTATAGTTTTCCTCTGCAGATTGGAAAATACATATGTATGTCTATGAGTTACAATACATGTACGTAGTCATACACCAAACAACATTGCAAAATTGGGGGGAAATAGGGCAGTAGTAAACGGAACTCAAGCTCCTTGCTTTAGAAAAGTTTGCATAGAACCAAGGATTTTTTCTTTCACTTTTCTTTTGCTTTGTAATTGTCTTCTATTCCGACTTTACACATCTGAAATATTAGCAGTAATTGCTGGGTAATATCCTATCAAAGAATATATCTTTGCAATTTTGCTGTTATATTTTTGACATGATTTATGATTATATAATTTTGGTTTTCAGAAAAATTAGACCAGTCCTGTAGAGAAAGTTAAAAGTGAATGTCTTTTGAGGAAAGAATATTTTTTATACAGTACATCATACATGTACATGTACATGTAAGAACTAAAGTTGATTTAAAAAAAGGAAGATTTTTGTCAGAAAAGTGTGAAGTTGCTAAAGAGTAGGTGATGTAGCCTACATATGATTTGATTTTGCTATCTATTTTGGTCTTTTTTAGAAAGTGAATGATGATAAAAGTTGACATACTGATAGGTATGCATGTAAAATGTTCATGTAATTGATGGCCTACAATATCCGCAGTGTGTCTTGCTATATCACAAGGTCATTGCATTGATTGCATAGTATTTTGCCAAATACATACAGCACAGGATTTTGATCTGCCTGGTGAATATATTCTGTAAACACAATTAAGTGCCAATTTTGATCAAACAATAGAAGTTTAGAGCTTTGATGTTTATCAAAATCTTCAATCAGAGTCAGAGCTTGGGGGAAAGCTGTGCGTCAGCAGTTTATGAAGGCAGAAAACCCCTAAAAAGTTTGAGGGGTTGGTGTCTCTTGTTCTTCTTACTGTGTAGAGGATAGGATTGAATAACAACGTCTGCATGCAGGCTGACAATTTTACAAGCAAGTACTCATAACTTCTTACTCAGAAATTGTACATCGTCTGTGTGAAATTATGAAACCGAAGGTGAAATATTAAACTATGCATGTACATGTAGGTACATGTACATGTATATACTGTCAGTTAGGAGTCAGAGTGATATTATCTACATGTATTTTTAAAATGATTGAGTTTATAATAACCCTTCTGGTAGATGTACAAGTACATGTTCATATAACTTTCTGTACTGGATTGTCAAGGAAGGAAATGAATAATGATTTTTTTTTTTTAAATCAATTTTTTTTTTAATACATGTAGCTTGCCTAAAATTTTATCTATATTGCTGTTTAATGTTTTTTGTAACTTTTTTATTATCAGAATTGAAAAGTAATGAAATGAAATAACATTCATCTGTTAGAAAAACCACTTTTTAAGTTAATGCCTCCTTTTTCAGTAGATTCAGTGAACTTGAATACATGTACAGCAGTACTTGTAATCTGTACTTTTGTTGTAATTGTGCATGAAAGCCCTCTAAGCAATGGCCTAGATGTTTGACAGTGTATGTTAACCGGTTCAGTAAACAATAAACTCACTATTTATTCTCTTTCGTTGCTCATGTACATTTGAGTACTGTTTACCATAAAGATCTAGGTTGTTTACTATTTGATAGTCTATTAAGCTCTGTGTCATTAGACACTCCAAAAAAGATTCAGGAGATTTTAGTCTTTGAAAGGTGTGCAAACAAATTGGTTTAATTTGAATTGTACATTGATGTTGAAAGCTTGTTTGTAGCCTTCATTTGCATTAAAAACCAAAAAATTGTCAAGGGTGGTTTCATATGAAATAGTTTAGTGTACTCAATAGACATGGACATATACAGTTGTAGTGCATGAAAAAGAAAACAAATTGTAGTGTATGCTGAATATGGCTTTGTGTACATTATGTATCAGCTATTAGGAATCAGTCAGTTTTGTAGATGTAATTTGTTGCCTCTCTTTGTTAAATATTCCACTAAAAAGAAACTTCACAACATCTCAGTTTGCTACAGTAGTATCTTGCCATTTATTACCTGAAAGCAAGAAAATCTGATGGAGGGTTTATAGTGTACATGGCATATTATTACAGTTTTGGTCATCTGTTGAATTCAAATCAAATGTGTATGGCTCTGCAATAATGTGATATTCAGCGAGCCACTGACTGTTAATAGTTTGCATAATTTGAAGCCAATGACTGTACACAGATATTTAATCTCTGCAATTACACGTAATGACATAAACATATGTTGATTAATCTCCCCTCTGTGGTCTCTCTGTTGAAGTACGCTGTACATGTACATACATTATCTTTCTTCATAGTTCATACACAAGTGTAACTTCACACAAAAAGCACAGTGTAGGCGTAGGGTTACAAATGTAGATACCTAGATGGCTCTTCACTAAATCCTCCAATTTTCAAAAGCAATTAAGTTGCTGATGAAATTACAGGTGAATTCTAAATGCCTGTAGGCAAGTGAAGTGTACGATTTTTAAAATTGATGTTTATACATATGCAGGCCTAGAATACATGTACACATGTAGCTACGTACAGTGTTCGTTGATATGCCTGGGATTTCATTGCAAAATGTATGAAAGGCACGTTGTTCGGCGACATATAAATGCAGTACTAGAGATATTTGAATAATATAGGACTACATGTCTGTGTGTGTTCAGCGTAGTAAATCTTATATCCTACATCATAAAAATTCTCTTGCAAGGATTGGCCAGGAATGTTTCACGTGACATAAAATACTTTCACCATGAAGATAAAATGAATACTGCGTGACGTCAGACCTCTGTATAGTCTTTGCTATCCAGTATTTTGACATCGCTTTTTTTTTTGTTATTCTGGATATTTCAAGCTATTGACATCTTTTTGTGATGTCACAGTGAGCTTTCGGGGTGATTGAGTGTGGCGTCATAGTACTTGTTTTGTTCTTTTGTGATTTCCTAGTGTGCTTGCACATTATACACTTAATCAATTGTTGAATTTTGAATGTTTCACCATGTTCACCACTGAATTTGTGCCATGTAGAATATATGTAGAGCTACAGTTGATAATAAACTAACAAGCAATGGCCTTTTTTGTGATTTTGGGCAAATGTGAATTTTTAAAAATAAAATCCATCTATTCTAGGCTTTTTCTTGTAAGACATGTACCATGCACTCTTTTCGAGGAACCAGTTGAAATTATGAATTCTTCGTTGACTGGCATAGTTACTATGTTCTATAAAGGGGCTGTGCTCCTCAGAAAAAAAGTGCTGTGCCATTCACCTCAGAGAATCCATAATTTCGTAATTGTGATAAAATTTTATAGTATTATGTTATGGAATTATGACCATGAAATGATAAGGAAATCATTTTACTTGATATTTTCTCTTATCCAGGCTTTAGTAAGGTTTTTACATGTAGCTTGTCTTTGTAATCAGAAGCTGAAATCATGAAAGTGGTTGCTGTAATGGGACAAAATAGTTTGGTATTACCAAAATTTTTGCAGAAAGTTGTGTGAATCAAAGGAAGGAAAATTGAAAGGTCAATCATAATTGAATACATGCTTGTAGAATGTAAATACAGGTATTGGAATGCACTGTACACTGTGCAGTACGTATCCTGCTCTCTGATTTTGGAGCAGTGTACTATCTGTCATTTCCTGATAAACTTGTCAAAATCAAACTCCATCCCAGGAACTGTGTGTCAGTGGTATAGATTTCACCGTGGAGATATCTTGCCCAACCATTTTCATTTCCTTCGTGAAATTTGCTATTCCTGGAGAGGTCAAAATAGTTGTAGAGTTTGACCCCTTCTGATGACCTGCATGTGTAGAGGAATGCCTAAAATGATCAATAACAATAAATACTACAGAATGGAAATAGTTTCCAGTAGCTATTCAAATGTCAAAATAGGTGGAGTGGAGCAAGTTTTCTCAAGGAGGTTGGTTTACTTTAGGAGGTAGAATTTCAAGAAACTGGCATCATCCTCAAAAGGTTGGCCAAATTCGACAAGGCAATAGTGGCCTTTACTTCTGAATGGATTTTAATTTTCTAAAGTGGGCTATACAGGCAACCTTGTAGATCCTGGATATGTATTTGTGGTATATTACCTTGAAACTGTTGAGTAGTATTATATTCATATCCTGAGGGTAACACTTTAACATGTATATGGCCAAATGAAATGAAAATAGTTCTTTTGGCTAGGTCTTCATATTGGACAGCAGGGAACCTGGTCAAAAAGTTGTGTTTTTTTTATTACAAAATAAAAAAATTATCTTAAGTACAGCATTTGAGATTCAGACTGCATAACAATGTAAAGTGCAGGCAGTATGTGTTACATGTATTTATGATCCATTTCTATTATTCTCCTTTTAGTTCTTTAATTTAAAAAGTAATAAATCCTCCAGACATAATTTTATGGCCTCTAAAGCTGGATATATTTGCTCTCATCCTTGGACTGCAGATGATTAGGTGTGAGAATCAATGCATGCATGCATGTCTGACCAAAGATTCATCATGGATCTTTGTCAAGCTCCTTGGGTTTGACGACATCACCTGTAGTGCATCTGAAGATGGGAAAAATTTAATCCCAAATCTGTGTTTGACCTTGGGCGGAGGTTTGATTGCATTAAGTCCCAGGCCCCTCGCGATGATCAGTCAACCGAGATCGGAATAATTTCTTCCATTTCACTCCTTACCCCGCCTCCTCAATTCACGTCGTCATCCTGCAAATGTTCTGAGGATGCTTCCTTTTGACTCGTTAAGTTTGCCTTTCTCTTTTACCACCATCACATCCTGGAGTGCATCCAGCCATGCTTGCTAGCTATATTTGACATTCTCTGTTGCTATGCATGACATCTTATGTCCACCTTATAAAATTCCCATCCTGCCCCTCTCTGATCCCAATTACTGCCACAACTCCATCATCTAATAGCCTGTTCAGACAGTGGGGAATTGGTGCAAAATTTATGTAAAGAAAGGTATGAAATATAGTAAGAGGCATACACATATGAAAAAATTAAAAGTGTTGCGTTGAAAAAAGTTATGGTATTGCTTGATGAACCAAGATGAAGACTTGCCAGTCAGGTATCATAACTTTTAGAGATAAGCCTGCCCAGTTACATACATGGGGAGATGCAATACAAAATCCACACTAGAAGTGGACCCTGATTCCTAATGATGCTCAAACCTTCTTTTGCTGTACGAAGTTTTGTCATGCTGTGTTTTCATTGTACACTGAGTTGTTCTATGACATTCAGATTAGGAAAACTATTAGTTTACATGTATGGCTATGCAGGTTTTTGTATACATGTAGTTAATGTTGTAACCCGCACCCGTTGCGGTACGGGTTAACCTGCCGGTATGCCCCCGATCACGGGCTGCGGGCCGGGCCGAGTTCATTCTCAAACCCGCAGACCGTCATACGAAAAAAGGGAGAAGTAACGACACATAATAAAAACATTAAAAATGAATATAAAATAAATTACAAACCTTCCCAAACAATAAGTAAAATATGGCAGAAAAGGTGTACGGCAAAAACACAAGAGATAGAATAGATCAGAAATTAGCGAGCTGGGATGACCGGAATCTAACAACAAATAAAAATAGATATCGATAGCAGCTATCGATGCGGCCAAAGTGCGCGCGCGAAATTAAAACTTACGGTACATACGTCGTATTATCGTGTGCGCACGGATTTACTTGTGATATCGAAATGAAGCATTTCTTACGTGAGACGGGATCTTGTTTAGATATGGGCGTAATGCTTTCAATTTCGAGATCACAGCGGACCCATTTCGTGGTACAAAGTCACCCCAAAAAAACATTCTCTCCGGAATAAAAGGCGAATTTGCAAAATGTAAGTAAATTCAGTTCACTCTAGGCTAGGTTAGTAGTTGGCATATATTTTCCTGATTTGAGCCTGTATAGTGTGGGGATTGCAAAAATAATTTTCATTTTTCAAAAATAAATTGACTTGCGGGTTAAAACCCGACGGGTCAGCGGGTCCCGCTTGCAAATTATTGGATTATACGGGACGGTACGGTTCGGGTTTTCACTTGCGGGTTACAACATTACATGTAGTTGTATATTGAATTTGCTAGTATGAATGGGGGGCAGCTCTCTTCCAGTATGCCTCCCCTCCTGGCATCCCTGCGATTGATTACTGTTTGCTCATCTGAGCACAAACACGAGCCATCATCCATAAAATGTAATTTATAAGACGAGATACCTGGATCATTGATGCAAGATGAACCTATCCTCTCCTCCTTTGGAGTGAAGTTATTTAAGCCATGTGGGATGGGTCATGCTATCTTCAAATTTGTAAATATTGGAGAAATAATCTCATTTAATACTTACTTTAAGGTTCCGAAGTGAGCTTAAAAAGAAGAAGGGTTGAAGAGCACAAGATTGGGTCCCTGCTGTCCAAAAAGAAAAAAAAAATACAACAACAATATAAGAGCTTTCATTATACATATCCAGTGTGGTTGAAGATACATGTAGATTTAACATCAATTGTATGAACATTGAAATACAACAAATGAATGTTGACTCAAAACGCCTCAGGCAATTGGTATTTTGATACATATTTTGAATATTTCTACCCTCAAATTGTCCAACTTCTTTTATAAACTTGTCTGCACTTTGATCTGCATGTATATTTGAATTTCAACAATGAATTGTAATGTACCTCATTTTAGTAGCAGTTTTTGGTTGATCTCATTGGCTTGTTTATTGTCTGTTTTTCCACTCTAGGGTATAGCATAAATGTTGGTCACAAGGTACAATTCATTTGGAGGGAAATAGTCAGGTGTTAATCTGAGTGCACTTCCTTGGCAATAAGTTTTATTCATTTATGGCTGATGACGTGGGTTACTTGTTTTTTAATCACCAATTTATTTAGCATAGGAATGCTGTGAAACTATGAAAGCACTGTTGAAGAATACTGGATTCCACTCCTTCCAAACTTGATTTGCAATTTTATTATTTTTAGCAAATTTTCTATGTTCATGATAGAATTAAAACAGTAATATCTTTTAAAATGGTAATTTTGATGTATTTTTCTGTTTATTCATGCATGTATGAGTTTGACAAGTTGACATGTGAGGATGTACATTAATCTTTTGCTATGATATACACTGTACAGTATTTACTTGTATACACATGGGCCTTATTTTGTGAAAAACCGAATTATTAGCCAAATTGCTTCGATTGTTTTCTACTTTGAAATGGTCTGGACTATCTAAAGGGATTTAGGGTCACTATCTGACAGTTTATTTCAATTTATGCTCACAAGTCTGAAATATGTGACTGTTTTTGGTTGTACAAATCTGGATGTACAGTACATGTAAATATACCATGCAAACATTTAAAGGGTAAGTCCACCCTAGAAGTTTCACTGTTTCAATAAAAGGAGATAAAATTGAACAGCATTTTAAAAAAAGAAATGAGCAAAATAGGTCAAAGAATAAGAAAATTACACTCATTTACATTTTCTAGTACACTACTCTCAGCTCTGCAAATTGGCAACACTGATGACATCATATGCGAGCAGGTCTCCTTTCACTTTGTACATGAAATTGCACATTTTCTCAATTTTCTTGGAAGTTACACATTTTCTAACCCCCATAATCATTGTATGTTCAGAAGAATTGCTTTTTACATAACATAGTTTGACTATGGGATAAGAAAATGTGTAACTTCCAAGAAAATGGAGAAAATGTGAAATTTCATGTACAAAGTGAATGGAGACCTGCTCGCATATGATGTCATCAGTGTTGCCAATTTGCAGAGCCAAGAGTAATTTACTAAAAAATGTAAATGAGTGTAATTTTCTTATTCTTTGACCGATTTTGTTCATTTCTTTTTTAAAATGCTGTTCAAATTTATCTCCTTTTATTGAAACAGTGAAACTTCTAGGGTGGACTTTCCCTTTAAGAAATTTCAAATGTTGGCTTGAAATCACTTGTAAGACGTCTGCTTGTACCGAAGCCATAGAGGATGACTATGCAGTACCTTGTGACTCATGCATGACAGCACTCTTCTGTGTCATGTATACTTTCACTTCACGAGATTCAATCTATGATTAGTCTTCTGTCTAGCCTTACCTTGTTTGCAGTGACTTACACACTAAATACCTTACATAAACAATACTAGAAGCATGGATAATAAAGAGATTGTACATGTATGCAGATTAGTGAACATATTGCTGTTTTCAATTTAGACAAGGCGGTTGTGATTTCAATTAACCGAATTGTAGAATCATCGGATATATATGTGCAGCACCAAAGACCCTGAGTCACGGAAGGATACCCCAATATTAGTTACTTGCAGATCATGAAGGCTAGAATATCTCAATAAGAAACTTGTGTGAAGGCTAGTGTTACTTTTAGCTTTCTACATCGTACATCATACATGTACATCCTTGTTTCTGTTTAGAGATGTACATGTAGGCTTAGCTTGAAGTTTGAATGATGTGTCACCTTGCAGTTGTCTTTTCTCTATCTGATTAGTGGATCAGAAGGCATATCTGGTGGGAATTATTAATTTAGTTGGATCAGGAGAAAAGATGTACTGTAACCTTTCTGAAAAGTTATGAAGAATTTAGTTTATGATGTCATTGGATACCTTGGATCATTATACAGTTATCCAGACTGAGGAATACCTGCTTCTTGATTGACATTAGGGATATCTTGTCTGTGATCTCTCTGAGACCTCAAATGTCAACATACACATGTACATGTATGCCTTTTCAGACTTGTTTTGATATTCAGGAACGAAAGGTATATTAGTATTGTTTTTAATTTCTCTTTTTAAAGTACATATTTGATGTGCCAGTTGATTATCTTGTACAAAATAAACACAAACATGCAAAAAGAAAAAAAAGTGAAAATGTTTGATCCTCCCATTCTTATCTTGTTATACTGCTTGTGTCTTTAAAACTAAGAATGAATTCACTTTTGGCAAAATAAGACTGAAATTTAGAACATTATGTTCTGTAATCTTTACATGCCTGCTGACTGCCAGAAGAGTGTAATTACTCCAAACACTTTACATGGTGTTAACTATTAATACCCATCAGGCTCTAATCAGATGATGTACATCATAATGTACAATGTAATATACAGTTTGGGGACAATATTGATGACTTGTCTAATAAGAACCAGGCAAAGGCCTTTCACAAACTGAAAGTAAAACTAACAAGAACAGAGCCTGATACTGATTTGAATCGTCATAATAGTTACATGTAGGTTCTCATTGCTGCCATCCACTGTGATCGGGAAGTATGTGTTCATTGTGAAGTGAGGATGTAGAAAGATGAGAGAATTATCTCTTGAGATTTCGAAGTACTGTTTAGATTTATGGCATCAGATTTATTTTGCAATTCTTCTTTTTCGGAAATGTTGAAAACTTTGTTCAGTGCAAAAGGAAGCAGTCCAGGTTTTGTTGACACTTTTCTAAGTAGGCCTTCTTGTAATCTCCTTTTTTGGGGAATTCCCTATCTTAAGCCCTCTATACATTGTAAATTTTTTGTAAAGACTTGGCATGTTTCACTTGTTTCTCTCTCAAATATTTAGCTGTGTTGCTTCTGCATGATTGCCAACTGACAACCAGACACACAGAATTGTTTGTCAAATTTTTGTTTGTACTTCAGTCTTCAGACGAGCTAAAATGTGTGCATGTCTCCCTTTAGCCCTTCAACAGTTGAATTTGTCTCTCTTCTTATTGTTTATGCTACCTGATATCTTGGAAATACAACTGCAGTAACGTCTTATCTTCAAATCTCAACTGACTAAAAGTAAAGATCATAGTATGTTATACCACAATCATTCTAAGATTTCCTTAAAGAGAAGCTTGAGGTTCTGGGAGGAGATGAAAGATAATTTGTTAACTTTCTTGTTCTTTTGTTGTCAGTTAAGAAGAGTATGGAAGTGTATCCTATTACCAAACACTTTTCATAGATTCAGTCATATCAAATACAATATTCTCTAAATCTTTATCAAATTTTCACCATGAATAGTCAAATACCTACAGAAAAATGAAGATGTAAACATTTTTCAAAAACAAGTAGTCTTTGATCCGATATCACCTTCCGATCGCACCCCTCTCCACATATGTAGCGTTTTGGTGACCTGAAAATGGAACTACCGAACATGCATTTCCTTAGGGAGAAAGTTGGACAATGTACCAAATCGACAATCAGCTAGTTTGAATATTTTTTGCTTTTTGAGAAAACAATGATATTACAAAAGTGTTTTTGCCTTGTTTTTGTCATCTTCCTGTTGAAATTTCCTATGGGAGAATGTTGCAGAGTTCCAAGAGTAGGAAATTAATTTTAGACATGTAAATGCGCGCGTTCGGTAATACAATGCTGTTCAGTTATACAATTACTGACTATATCATATAAGAAATCTCCTTGGAAAAGGATTTCCCTTCAAATGCATTCATAGAAACAGCTTCAGTGTTTTTCCTGAAAATGTTTTTAAGCTGTTTATTTGCTTTCCTTTCAGAATTGATTCTTAACATTTTTGTGATTTCGAAACCTTGGGATATGCACCAGACTACATGTAGAGTGAATGGAATGTTTTGTGAGAATGAGATCAAGTGATAGTGTACTTGAATGAGTCATAAAGCAAATGACTTATTCATGTCAATCCATGGTTAAGATTTGTTTGCTCTGAATATCACTGTGTAGCTTGGAAAAGGCTCATGTGGATTTACACTGGTTCCTCAAACTCAAGTGATTTCTTTACCCTTCTTCTGTACTAGTACTTCTTGCCATACCATCAAGAGCACCGAAGCCAAGGTACATGTACAAAGCTTTGTATTGGTATACAAAAGTAACAGGGAGTCCATTGTTCTTAGGCCCCAAATCTTCTTTTCAACATCCCTCCCCCTAATTTAGCTCATACATACATGCAGAAAAATATAGACCATAACATTCATACTTAGACCCGCATTGAAAAATAAGTAAAGAAAAGAAAAGAAAAGAAAAAAAGTTTTGGTGGATCCCAGCTCTACTTGCTGCCATACAGTATACAATCAGAATTTTTTTTCTTATTCTCATTTAGTTTATTGTTAATTAAAACTAACAAGTAAAGATACATTAAGCTTGAAGATGTGACAGTACATATACAAAGTTTTGAAGTCCTTTGGCTTGTCATCTTTCTGCAGTGTATATTAGTACAATATACGTACAGACTACTGTACCATTTACTGATAGTATGAGTTTGATGTTCACTTCCCCTTATCCTATTGTACATTGATGTCATATACCTGGACGGTATAAAGCATGACTGAGTAGACAATGCTTGTTCACCAGAATTAACTGAATAGACTGAAAGATGAAAGGGTATTTGTCCATGGTGTATTATAAAGCAAGTGGAATCAGATCAAAAAAGTAAGGCAGATTGTTAAAATGGTGTTGAATGCAAGGCCTAAAAATAGTCTGTCCTTGAAAATTCTGTGATTTCAGGAAAAAGGCAAAATGTGTATAGAATTGTGTATGTATTGAAGGTAATCGTGATATTTTTTCTTGTGCTTGAAATTGTCTATATATGTTGGTGTGTGGATGTGTTCCTCCATATGTGCATCTCTCAGTCACTTCAAATAAAAAACGTGAGCCAAGGTAATCCAATTCTTCACAGGTGCAATCACAGGTATATCTCTTGAAGATCCAAATGTTGTTCAAGTTTGTATATTATTTTCTCTTAATGTTTCTTCCTAATTTTCCCCCTGCAGGTTTGTAATTAGCTCCGCTTTGAATCCAGTGCTACCCGTGTAGTCGCCTCGTGATGGCACTGCTCTCATTGAAGGTGCACATCGTCCAGGCGAACAGCACCAAGACTATACAGTTCAACCCCACCGATAACGTCTACGATGTTTGCCGTACCATCAGGGATAAGAGCACCGAAGCCAAGGATCAGGCTGGCAACCGTGAGTTACAACCTTTTGACAGTTTGACCAAATTGAACCATTTTATTGAGGTTGAAAGGATAAAATGGAAAAAGACAGAAAGGATAAAAGGATAAAAATATTATGCTGAACTTTTTTTTGTTGTGCAGAATGCATTGAGAGAGAGATGGATTTTCTGGAAATATTATTGATGCATCCTATTCAATTCTAGTTTTGGAGTGATTTTAGAGTTTAGTTCTGCAAAAAAAAACCATGAAAGATCGAAAGTTTATAAGTTAAAGACGTTTGATCTGTGGAACATAAATCAACACAGACAAAAATGTAAATAAGGCTCTGCTTTGAAAACACTGCTCATCCCCCCCCCCCTCAGAAAAAATGTACTTGCTATAAATAACAAACTCCTTGTCCTTTTCTGTGAATCATTGCTGACATATGTTTTAATAATTTGCAATTTTTTTTCTCTGATAACATTTTCTGTTATCCCACAGCAAATGAATTTGGTCTGTTCTTAGCTGATGAAGATCCAAAGAAAGGGGTATGGCTGGAGCCAAACAAGACTCTAGAGCACTACATGCTGAGAAGTGGGGTATGATATAGACATTTGATCTAAACTTCTTAAAATAGGGCCTGTATATTTGCAGTAATATTACATTATTATCAATCAGTGATATTCTGAGAAGTACTCATATGTTATCTTATTTGTTAGTGAGAAGCATGTCAGTTGTCATTAGAAATTAAATTCAAAGAGAATAAACATTTACTGTTGCTTGAGCGGAGGTCTCTGAAAACTATATGATATAAACTACCCAAATATTTACGACTGTCCCAAATATTCTAGTACAAACCAAAATGATAAGCAAATTGTAACTAAATGTACATGTAAATCCAATTTCATTTGTGGCTCATTCAGCATGCAGTGTCCAGAGATATTTTTTTATTCTTCAACAGTTCAGGCCTGCTCCATTAGTTTCATACCATGTAGCCTACATGTACGTGTTCTGTCAACTCACATTGACAGCTTACATACAATTCTAACCTTATAACAACTGTTAGCACTGTCTCCCCATGTATGTTACATGTATAAGAAACAAACATTGTGTTTGTCCTCATTTTTGTTTTTGTTTTTGTTGTATCACATTGTTTTTGTTTTTCAAAGCCCAAAATTGCTGTGTAACCTCTCGAGGTAGAACAGACACCAACATGTCAAAAAACCTTTTTTGTTCAGGGCTGGCAATTGTTCAAGAACACAAAATATGGTGGTGATTTGCCAAACAGTAGTGCTGAATATTTAAAAAAAAAATGAAATGAAACAAAATGCAGGAAATAGGAACATCTGCCAATTAAAACCTTCTGGTTAGAACTGTGTGATGTTGAAAGCACATGTATTTGATACCTGTTGGCAATGTTTCTGATCTTTCCCGTACTGCCTACATACATAACGCCTACATGTATGCACACTTGTACATTGACACATAACATATCTTCTATTCTTGAAGTCAAAAACTTTACAGCCATTACAACCAATAATCTTCAATTTTTATAAAGCAGTTCAAAAGGCAGCAATAAACTGTTGGATTATTGTTTATCAGCATCCATCAGTATTACCAAATTTATCTGTCTTGACACTTAAAACATGCTCATAACTTGAGAAAAGATAGAATTTTCTTTGCTCTTTTGTCCATCTCTTTTGTCAGTTTCCTAACTGACCTTATTGAAAACTTGTTGTTTGACTATCTGAGTATGAAATAGCTTACACATACATGTAATGGTTTACTTTTATGTCTGCCCACATTGTTTTTTCAAAGCAGTGCTCTCAATATTGTCCTCAAATCAAATCAATCCAGAGAACCTAATCTCCCATGCATGCTCATGTAATAAACATGCACATAAACATGTCGGTTACATTTTTGGTAGGTTACCATAACTGTTTCCACATGCATTTGTTGTAGGTGGAAAATATCATGGAGTTGACTTTCTATGGAAACCCCCCCCCCCCCCCTAGATTGTTTTTGACAAGAAGACCCAACCCCCAGGGCTGTAAACTTGGAAGAATGAAATATTTGGTTGTGGCTGACATTGTCTGTGAATAGGGAGGGAGGTCGAGTGAGGTCAGATTCTCAGGGAGGCTAGAGCAAATCTCTGGCTAGAACTTGCCTGCTTGTCCCACATATGAGAACTTCTTATATTCAATTTACATCTTATGAACAAATCATGTGCACATTCACTTATGTTTTTTTTTTTAAGTTTGCCATTACTTTATATAAAAAAAGATATTTATATTTATAGGCCTAAATTATAAAAAGAAAGTATTGTATTTTTTCCTTCTCATGTATTTTTATTATTGTCATTATTATTATTATCATTATTATTATCATTATCATCATTATTATTATTATTATCATTATTATCATTATTATCATTATTATTATCATCATTATTATTTTTATCATTATCATTATTATCATCATTATTATTATTATTATCATTATTATCATTATCATTATTATCATTATCATTATTATCATTATCATTATTATTATTATCGTTATTATTATTATCATTATCATTATTATCATTATCGTTATTATTATTATTGTTATTATTATTATTATTATTATTATTATTATTATTATTATTATTATTATTATTGATATTATCATTATTATTATTGTCATTCTTGTCATTATCATTATTTTTGTTATGTAAACATAAATGCATTTAATATGTGCATGTACATTGACTTTGTTTGCATTTTCATATACAGATAAATACACACCAGTACATGTAGTTGGTGAAAATTGAGAATGGAGATTTCGAGCAAATTAAAAATAGATTTCTGTTAATGTTCTCCTTTGTGATATTTCCCACTTATCACTTTATTGTTGAGTTTGATAGATACTTATTTATTCCCCTGTCAGTGTTACTTGACAAGTCTTGACTCATTGTAGTTCTCAGATTGCCGCTGAAGTGAGGAAATACAAAGAGAGCGTTTTTGTATCATTTAGAGCATGACCATTTCTTCAAGCAATATACAGAAATAATAGACAAAGAAATAAAAGCGAATATTGTGAAATGTAATGGGGTTTTTCTTTTATGGGGGGAATTCCAAAGGCGCCATATTGAATCTCTTCCTGTGTCCCTTGTTTTCATGATGGCATTTAGGGATCACATTTTGACTCTATTCCAATCAATCTTCCATCCAGATTGTGATATCAAATTGACTGCTATGATGCACTCTTCACTGTATACGGGCTTTATGGGGAGGTCGTTTGGAATGTTATAGGCACAGGTGTAGCAATTTTTTCCCTTAATAGCATTTATGCATGCAAGTAAGTCTATGATATTTTACATTTAATACACATGTACATGATCCCCTGAGCAAGCTGACAGTAAGACTATCAGTGAAAATAAAATAAAGTTGGGGGGGGGGGCTACATGAATAAAAAGAAGGTAGATGATTTAGAATACAACATTCCAATTATGAATTATGTTTAATCAAGCTATGAACTTCATCCTACATAATTATACAGGAGCATGTGGAATCTGTGGTGGCCCTGAAGTACGCTCGACAACAGGCCATGTGCGACGTGAATTTTGCATCCCGGGTCATGAATTTCGCATCCCAGTTCATGAATTTCACATCCCAGGTCCTGAACTTCGTTTCATGGGTCATGAATTTCGCATTCCAGGTCATGAATTTCACATCCCAGGTCTTGAACTTCGCGTCACGGGTCCTGAATTTCGCGCCACAGGTCACGAATTTCACGACTGGGACGCAAAGTTGGCTGCGAAATTCACATCGCACATGACCTGTTGTCGAGCGTACTTCAGGGCCACCATAGGAATCCTGTAGGCATGCTACTTCATGCACTATTCCCCTTACCATCCACTGTGTATTATATCGAGGATGGTACAAAACTGGATTGCAAAGGAACATTTGATGAATGGCAACACAAATTGGAAAGTATTTTCAACCTGACCTTTTCCAAGAATGATGCTGACTCTATTTCCACTTATTCACGATGAATGAAAGAAATGTGAAGGATTTGTATCAAGTGTTAGAATGAAATAAGGTTTTGAAAGCACTTTTCTAATTTGTGTCCCTGTTCCCTCACTTCACAGTAACGAGAGTAAAACTGGGTGAAGGGTAAACATGGAATGGAAGAAATTAATAATCATTTGCATTCAAGGAAGATGTGATACTAATGAAAATAAAATATATTTGCTATGCATCATGATTAGGCAAAGGGTGAAGTGAGATTTTTATACCAGTTACCAGGTATTTACATCACAGAGGCTTAATTCAATCATTGTAAGTAGGAGTACAGGATTATTTATAATTATTGGAAAGAAAGATGAAAAAAGGAAGATTGCAAAATGATACATGATGTGACTGTACATGAAGTAGTGTCATAGTAGAGACATTGTCCAATATGTCTCTGCGGAGACACCAAATTCTATTATAACAAAACTTTTTTTGTAAAGTCATATCAAGACACCAACTAGCGTAGATTTGAATGTTGCATTGATTAACAAAATATGAAATTGTCATATTTAGTATGATACATTGTCATACATGGAAGTCTACTTTGCTTTTTGAATCAAGTCTCCCAGCCATGACTGTCAAACTCCTGTTTGGTTCAGTGAGTGGGACACTTTTAACTGAAACATCTATTCTTTATACAGACATTGTAGTATTGAAATAGTATGTGGCATACACTTTTAAAGTATACATGTACTGTTCAGTGTACCTGCTGAACCACAGTAGGCTTTCACTATACAATTGAATTATATTGGGTTGTTCAGTGTTCGGCCTACATAATATAGATTGTACATGTAGGCTGAGTGAGTCAGTGACATACCATGCGTGTGCCTGGTACGCCTGGTATGTCA
This sequence comes from Echinometra lucunter, assembly GCA_029962745.1. Classification (NCBI taxonomy): domain Eukaryota; kingdom Metazoa; phylum Echinodermata; class Echinoidea; order Camarodonta; family Echinometridae; genus Echinometra; species Echinometra lucunter. The sequence goes on from CM057151.1 coordinate 13,268,157, forward strand.
ATCGTTGCTACAGGGTGGTAATGAGAGACCTTGGTTAGAAGCCAGGAGGAGGAGGGAGGATGATAGTGGTAGTAGATCTAGGTAGGAAGATGATGCCATCCAAAATATGTCTTCCTTCCAGGAAGGAACAGTCTTAAAGAGGTTGGTTATGAAAACACCTTTCGAATGTACCATCCAGAAAATTGTCCGTCTTCTCAGGAAAAGATTATGAAAGAGTTTAGCTGTTTGGGAATTCTTTTGAATATAGGCTATTATAGGGATTCTTAGATCTTGGTTAAGGCAGAGGATGATGGTTGTAGGCTGGTTTAGGATGAAGATGATGGCATCCCCAAATTGGTCTTTCTTCCTGGAAGGAGTACAGAAGTAGGTGAAGGGAAAACTCTGGGAATAGCGGTACATGTCATGAATATGCTTATGTAGGAAAAAAGGACAAATAAATGAAAACAAACAAATAATGATAAAAGAAAGGAAGAAAAATAGAAAACAAACAAAATAAAACAAATGAGCAAACAAACAAAAACATTCTTTCACATAAAATGTCTAAGACTTTCCTTTACTTTTAAAACTTAAATGCTATTCAAAATACATGTACATGAAGACAAAAAAGAAGAACCAGGAGGAAGTCTGAAGACATAATTAAAATCGAGGAAGCAACATGTACGGTACCGGTTTACACAGTGACTCGAATCAGGGGTCAACACGCGACCC
>CM057151.1:13269364-13332850 GCA_029962745.1 Echinometra lucunter
ATATACAGAAATAATAGACAAAGAAATAAAAAGCGAATATTGTGAAATGTAATGGGGTTTTTCTTTTATGGGGGGGAATTCCAAAGGCGCCATATTGAATCTCTTCCTGTTGTCCCTTGTTTCATGATGGCATTTAGGGATCACATTTTGACTCTATTCCAATCAATCTTCCATCCAGATTGTGATATCAAATTGACTGCTATGATGCACTCTTCACTGTATACGGGCTTATGGGAGGTCGTTTGGAATGTTATAGGCACAGGTGTAGCAATTTTTTTCCCTTAATAGCATTTATGCATGCAAGTAAGTCTATGATATTTTACAATTTAATACACAGTACATGATCCCCTGAGCAAGCTGACAGTAAGACTATCAGTGAAAATAAAATAAAGGTGGGGGGGGGGGGGCTACATGAATAATAAAAGAAGGTAGATGATTTAGAATACAACATTCCAATTATGAATTATGTTTAATCAAGCTATGAACTTCATCCTACATAATTATACAGGAGCATGTGGAATCGTGGGTGGCCCTGAAGTACGCTCGACAACAGGCCATGTGCGACGTGAATTTTGCATTCCCGGGTTCATGAATTTCGCATCCCAGTTCATGAATTTCACATCCCAGGTCCTGAACTTCGTTTCATGGGTCATGAATTTCGCATTCCAGGTCATGAATTTCACATCCCAGGTCTTGAACTTCGCGTCACGGGTCCTGAATTTCGCGCCACAGGTCACGAATTTCACGACTGGGACGCAAAGTTGGCTGCGAAATTCACATCGCACATGACCTGTTGTCGAGCGTACTTCAGGGCCACCATAGGAATCCTGTAGGCATGCTACTTCATGCACTTATTCCCATTACCATCCACTGTGTATTATATCGAGGATGGTACAAAACTGGATTGCAAAGGAACATTTGATGAATGGCAACACAAATTGGAAAAGTTTATTTCAACCTGACCTTTTCCAAGAATGATGCTGACTCTATTTCCACTTTATTCACGATGAATGAAAGAAATGTGAAGGATTTGTATCAAGTGTTAGAATGAAAATAAGGTTGAAAGCACTTTTCTAATTTGTGTCCCTGTTCCCTCACTTCACAGTAATCGAGAGTAAAACTGGGTGAAGGGTAAACATGGAATGGAAGAAATTAATAATCATTTGCATTCAAGGAAGATGTGATACTAATGAAAATAAAATAATTTGCTATGCATCATGATTAGGCAAAGGGTGAAGTGAGATTTTTATACCAGTTACCAGGTATTTACATCACAGAGGCTTAATTCAATCATTGTAAGTAGGAAGTAACAGGATTATTTATAATTATTGGAAAGAAAAGATGAAAAAAGGAGATTGCAAAATGATACATGATGTGACTGTACATGAAGTAGTGTCATAGTAGAGACATTGTCCAATATGTCTCTGCGGAGACACCAAATTCTATTATAACAAAACTTTTTTTGTAAAGTCATATCAAGACACCAACTAGCGTAGATTTGAATGTTGCATTGATTAACAAAATATGAAATTGTCATATTTAGTATGATACATTGTCATACATGGAAGTCTACTTTGCTTTTTGATCAAGTCTCCCAGCCATGACTGTCAAACTCCTGTTTGGTTCAGTGAGTGGGACACTTTTAACTGAATACATCTATTCTTTATACAGACATTGTAGTATTGAAATAGTATGTGGCATACACTTTTAAAGTATACATGTACTGTTCAGTGTACCTGCTGAACCCACAGTAGGCTTTCACTATACAATTGAATTATATTGGGTTGTTCAGTGTCGGCCTACATAATATAGATTGTACATGTAGGCTGAGTGAGTCAGTGACATACCATGCGTGTGCCTGGTACGCCTGGTATGTCAATCGTTGCTACAGGGGTAATGAGAGACCTTGGTAGAAGCCAGGAGGAGGAGGAGGATGATAGTGGTAGTAGATCTAGGTAGGAAGATGATGCCATCCAAAATATGGTCTTCCTTCCAGGAAGGAACAGTCTTAAAGAGGTTGGTTATGAAAACACTTTCGAATGTACCATCCAGAAAATTGTCCGTCTTCCAGGAAAAGATATGAAAAGAGTTTAGCTGTTTGGGAATTCTTTTGAATATAGGCTATTATAGGGATTCTTAGATCTTGGTTAAGGCAGAGGATGATGGTTGTAGGCTGGTTTAGGATGAAGATGATGGCATCCCCAAATTGGTCTTTCTTCCTGGAAGGAGTACAGAAGTAGGTGAAGGGAAAACTCTGGGAATAGCGGTACATGTCATGAATATGCTTATGTAGGAAAAAAGGACAAATAAATGAAACCAAACAAATAATGATAAAAGAAAGGAAGAAAAATAGAAAACAAACAAAATAAAACAAATGAGCAAACAAACAAAAACATTCTTTCACATAAAATGTCTAAGACTTTCCTTTACTTTTAAAACTTAAATGCTATTCAAAATACATGTACATGAAGACAAAAAAGAAGAACCAGGAGGAAGTCTGAAGACATAATTAAAATCGAGGAAGCAACATGTACGGTACCGTGTTTACACAGTGACTCGACTCAGGGGTTCAACACGCGACCCGTGCTCAACACGGCAATTTTATGTTGTGTAAACGTGATCAGTGTGATCCGCGAGCCGTGTCGAACGCCGCTTTTTTGATCGGCCAAAATCGAGTCAGACTCGTCTATTTCTTTCGTGTGTAAACAGAAAGCCGTGTCAAACCCTCGTGACCTAGGTCAAACACGGAATGGTCGCATCCAGTATCGTGCAAGATAGCTCTCTTGTCCTTGCTATGCCCCTGCCTTTGCTCGATTTCCCTAGGTAAAAACTCTTTTTAGGGATCATGAAATTCTACTCTTGCTCGTAAAATTGTTTGTATATCACTGTTTGGTATGATCCTTGCATTACTCATTCTTCTATATACTTAATATAGTGCTGTCACCACGGCAGTTTATAACTAACGTAACCCAGCCTCACTCTCGTTGTTCAGTGTTTAACATATTTTGTTGTGAACGTTGTGGAAAAATGTAGTCGGAGGCAAATTTCCTGCATTTGTGACGTCATTAAAATTCTACTTCCGTTCGTGATCCGGGGGCCGTGTCGAACTCGCCTTTTTCGTTTCGGTATAAACACGATCACAGTTGCCCTCTTCGCAGCGTTCGACCCTGCTTGAGGATTCAACACTCGAGCCGAGTCCCTGTGTAAACACAGTATTACTGGCATTGCCTTTGAAAATTGACCTATTTCATGTATGATACTAACAAAAATTGAATGAAGGAGATTTCTTTCATCACTCATAAATTGTTTAACAGATGAAATTTTTTTTTTTGGGGGGGGAACAAACTTGCCATGATTTGCTTCAAATTTCCATGCATATTGACCACTGTATAGAGTGAGCATGTTACTGAACTTTACTCTTGTGCCTGGATAGAAGACTAGGTATGATAATAATAGCATCATGATAGGTCATGTACACATCCAGATAGATTCCTTGGTCATGTGTCACTGACCGGATGAAGATCTTGACTGAACAAGTTTAATACCCTAAGGAGACTTGAACATTTCCTCACTGGTTAAAAAAAAACTAAGTGTTTTTTTTTTTCCCTTCTTTTTTTTAATGATGTAGGGTACCTGTATTCACACATACATATATATATATAATTTTGAAAATGTGATATGATTTTTCCTGAAACTGGATAGATCCACATAATTAGCATTTAAGTATAACCTCTTGTAAAAAGGATTAAATTTTTTTTTTTTTTTTACAAGTACTTGATGAAGAAAGTTCACAATAATGCAGCATCTTATACATGTTGTATTGCATTTGCTATCTAAATGTACATGTATCTAGTAGTTATTGGTCCCACTTGAGAACTTGTGTTTTGTGGTGACATTTTGCCTAAAGCTAAGCAAAGTTGCAACATTTTGTGTGTAATTCACATTGTATTTTCCTTTCATATATTCATGCAGTTGAGACCTAAAGGTGGAAAATAATACCACACAAATAAATGGAATGTGCTCATGGTCATAATTGATATAGTTTTCCTATTTATTTCAGGAAATAAGGATACATTTGATATACATGTACCCTCTGATAAACATTACTTTGTAGCATCAAGAAAAGGAATCATTTGATATATCTTCTGATAATAAACATTTGCTTTGTTTTTAGCCAAACAAAGTGGTAAAGTAACCTTACAGATTGAGACATAGTTTTCATACACCACAGCTTCCTTTAGACTTAGTAGTGTGACATCCATATGTAGGCCTGTGAGCCTATGTCCATTGTCCATTCATTTTTATGATATATGAAACTTGATGATGAAACTTGATGTCAAGATCTTATTGTAGAAGACACTTCCTGCTTCCGTGGTTCATGTACATTATTTCAGTAACTAGTACTACATGTAGTTCTGTGATAAGCAAGGTCTGCAAATATTGTACAGTATACAGTGTATGTATACAGAACTTAATTTCTCTAGAAATGTGAAATTACACATTTTTTAAAAGTCAGTTCAGTTTATAGAGTTTGATATAGTGTTGTCTGCCGGTCCTTTCCCACGTTTTGAATGAATGCTAACAATTTGCCGTGGCGGCCCGCTTTGATTGTTAACAAACGAAAGAATTAAGTGCACGTTAGATACAAATCACAATCATAACATCGTTCGTACATGGCAGTGATCATGGTGATGTTGCTTACGTATCGCAACCGGAAGTAAGTTAGACCCTTTGGACAACCCGATGATTATTTGTAGATCTAGCCTATTTTCATTTCGAGATCTGGGACGAGCCTGGATCCTGTTAAGAAAAATGAAAAGTTGCTGGGACGGTTCTGGGCCGGGAATTTACTGCAAGATAACAACACTAGTTTGATACATGTACACGTATGATCCCTCTCTCGTGTAATGTGCTATAAATATCCTCAAGGTAGTAGTATTAATTAGTAGTAACGATAGTCGTGGTAGTAGTAGCAGGCCTTTATTTGATAACTTGTTTTACACAAAGCTAATCTGCCACAAATTCAATTACACAAGATTTTTAAAAATACACTATCAGGTACAAAAGTGAAAAATAAATTCAAGTAAATAAAAACATTTGTAACAATATAATATAGAGGTACTTTTACAAGTTGAAGTGAGGTTGACTTTAGGTAAACCATGTGTCTTGTGATATGGGATATGAGATGACTGTAGTGGGGGTGGGGGAAAGGGGGGGGGGGCTGGCCTGAGATTCTCTGGTGTGTTGATGAGTTACAACAGGAAACAGGAATGTCACCTTAAACTTCTGTTTCCACCTGCCTGCAGTTTGTCTGATGTCACAACACTGGATTTTTAAAATCTATATGGAATGATTAATGAATGAAAAAAAAAAATGCCAGCAATACTTATTTTTTATTTGTTTATTTATTTAGTTAGTTAGTTAGTCATCTATTCATTCATTTATTTTTAGGGGGCTATTCCAATGTAAACATACCTTGTACGAAGCTACATGAATTAATGAAAGAATTTGTTTTAATTATGTCGAAATATACATCTAAATATATATGTTAAAAATGGGGATTTTTTTGTTTGTTTGTTTCTGTAGTATAATAAAAGGGGCACCATGGAGGCTACATTATTACTCACAAAAATTATTCACCCATGTAGTAGTATACAATGCAATACAATACAATAATTCAAAGTGGCAAGCTTATAAACCATCTGCTTTTAAAGTGCTTTATATCAATTGAAAGTGACAGAATGATTTGGTACATATTTATAATGGTATATGAAATAATTACTGAGTCCTCGTGGGCCGTTATGGTTGAAACTGCTGTTACAGTTATCATAGCTCATTAATGATCCCATAATTACCTTGCTTCCTGTATGGCATACCTCTCAGAACAGTCAGTATTTGCAGACAACCTTCTGTTTCTCTAATGTTGATCGAATTTTCTTTAACATGTAATGCACTATAAAATGCAGTGGACATTCCTGTGTAAAGGTTGATACGATGTTGACCCCCTCTCTCCCCCCCCTCCAGATTTTTATGATTTAGAAGTTACAGCATATTATCTGAACATTTTCTCTCAAGTGGGCAATGAATCAAAGAACTAAAAGTCTGCTTGATTGAGTGCATACACTGACACAATATCAATCAAATTTAAGAAGAAATGAAGAATAGATAAAAGAATATGAGAAAGAGAAAAGAAGGAAGAGAAAAGAAGGAAGAGTGGGGTGGGAGGGGGGAACTAATGGTTCTTCTTGACTGTATGATTATGATTGGGAGATGTTTTTTTTTCTTTCTTGTTAATTACGATTTGTCTCCCTTATTGACTTTATTCATCTATGATGATCACTTACTTTATATCCCTTCCATGCATTATATTTCAGGATGTCTTGGAATACCGGAAAAAGATTCGTCCTTTGAGGATCAAAATGTTGGACGGCTCAGCAAAGACTCTTTTGGTAAGTGGGATGTATTCTAATAATGCATCAACTAGCGTGTACTCATTCCCCACGGACATGACATAAGGCCTAATCTAAGCTTTTTGATTAATACATCAAGGAGAAAATCTGTGTTAGAATAATATGACTGATTAGTCTTGATGAGTCCTTGAAAGTGTGCTTGCAGGACAAGTCTGTTCCAGCAGGGATTATATCTCAATGTGGCCAGCCAGTACCCATATCCAAATGGGTAAATAAAGGTCATAAGTCTAGAGCTAGGTTTAAAGTTAGGGTTATGATTGGGTTTTAACTTATGATTAGGGTTAATGCTTATGGTTACAGTTAAGTTTATCATTGAGTTTTTGCTTTTTAGTTAGGCTTATTGTTGTTGTTTGGGTTCTAGATTAAGTTTAGGGTTGGGGTTGTGTGCAATTTTTTTAGTCAGGAATTTGGTTAGTATTAAGAAATATCCCTGGAGCAGTTGTTGGTGGAGCATATGTTATTGACTTCTGAAGGCCAAACCTTTTTCTGTTTTATTCTTGCCTTTTGGCAACATCAAACAGAATGCATTTTACATTATTGACTTAGGCCAAACCTTTTTCTGTTTTATGTTTGCCTTTTGGCAATATCAAGCAGTGCATAGAAATTGAAAATGATTAATTTTTCTGCAGTAATAAAACAGTTATTGTAGGCAATGGATTACACACTGAAGTGCATATTGTGCCTGTACTTTCCAATAAGTAATATCAAGTCAAGCCAGTCAGTAATGATTTTTGGCTGAAAGTAGGATGTGGGAAGTTTTGTTATTCATCATGTTTAATGGCTGCGGTTTAATTAGTTTAATTAGAAAAGAGGAGGAGCCTAAATCAATAGTACAGGAGTTAATAGATTGCTAATAGAGTTTCCAGAGCACCATTTTAGAATTCAATTAAGGGGCTATAAATTGTAATCTGTCCTATGTGAGAGCTAACTAATGATAGCCTTCATGTACATTTATGTTGTGCAAGAGATACCTCCTGCCCATGTTTGTTGTTTTCATTCAGTTGACAAGCATAGTACTTGTACATGTACATGTTTGAAAGGAAGGAAGAAAGATCACATTTGAGAATTATTACTTGTCAAAAGAAATTGAAGATAGGAGCAAATATGTTGTTAATTGTACTCTAATTTAGGAAAAATAAATGCTCTCTAAACTTAATTGTCTAATTCTATTGAACATACGCTGTATGGATGTGTGCACATGTGTGGAGAGTATGCAGGTATCAATTAGTTCCATAAGCTATGCCCAGTTTCTGTGAAAAAGCCTATTCTCCCCAGTATTCGTGTATATTTACTTGCTCCAATTCACAATAATTTTTCGCTCAGCTTGTTCCCCAACATCACCCCTCCCAACTTTTCATAGATCTCGGGGGATACATTGTAGGTAGAGAGATAGATGTTGAAATAGAGGAAGCCATTTTACGGCAATAGTTCGAGCACTCAGCTTGTTCTCTCATATCCCTTTTCCTAACTTTTAGGAGAGAGAGAGAGAGAGATACATGTAGCTCCTTAGGTAGAGTGAGAAAGAAAGAGAGAGAGACAGGAAACTGTTTCAGCAATAGTTAGAGTGCACCCTGAGAGAATAATGAACCTTTGGTGTAGTAGCTGGGTAGGAGAAGGAAATCAACAAGCATCTGTTATATCCTGTGATGCCAGGTTTAAATGGAAACAACCCAGCAGGATCCCATTTTGTTAGAAAAAAAACTGAATTGCTCTAATCCAGCGGGCACATATTAACTCACACATGTCTCTGTGTAAGAATGGCAACAGGGATGTTTGTATGATGATACTGAAGAGAAGGAGAGGGGGAGGAGGTTGGTGATAGAATGAATTTGAAGAAGAAGAAAGAAATAAGAAAGAAAGGAAGAGAAAGAGAGATAGAGAGACTGAGAGAAAGGGGAGGAAACAGGATGCAGTGAAGAGATGTGAGAATGACTTGTGTTTTCGATTACTTGTAAGATTAAAAGGCATCTACCTCTCCTTTACTTATGAACATCTCTATTTCTTCAAGAAAGCTTTTTCTTCATCTCAGTAAGATGCAGTGGCATTTTAAAGTTATGGTTTGGTTGGTATTTACACCACTAAAACATGACTTGTGTCTTTCATTCATTTCCTTCAGATTGATGATAGCAACACTGTGAGCCAGATGTTGATCACTATCTGCACAAAAGTTGGTCAGTAAAGATGATCCATATTTATTTGGGCGTTCCGTTTTTTAAATTTCACAATTCTTTCAATTTTATAATGGTTCACTCATTTATCATGCCTCCGCCCACCAAAGGTGGGAGCCAGAGGCATTATTTATCCTGTGCACTTTTATAAAATTTCACTCTCAAGTTCCCTCAGTTAATTACAGCTCAAGTGGAATTCACTATCTGAACAGAGCAAAAAAATGATTTTTACCACAATTATTAATCCACTATTTCCAAAGAACTTCCTCAATACTACACTGATGAAAATCACATGCTTTAGTGCATATCATTTGTATATGAGATTAGTTAACCAGTGTTTATTACAGTAATTTATGGTATTTTAACATTTAAGTAACTAAATATTTAGATATATTATTACCGGTATACATGCATGTCTATTTTGTTGTTAAAATTGTAATACCAGGTACTAAGAGTAGGATATGGGGTAACATTAATCTCGTACATAGTGGCAATGGAGAAGAATGTTGCAACAATGATATATTTTTTTGTCATACTACAGGAGTGACCAACTATGATGAATATTCTTTGTGCCGTGATATGGAAGAGGATATGAAGAAGGATGGAGGAACTCTCAACAGAAGTACACTCAAGAAGGTAACGATAATGTCTTTCCTCTCTTATATTTCATGTGTTATTATGTGTGGTTGAGTTCAAGCACCATTGTCTTTGTAATATCATTGTTATTACTACATAAATCTTTTTAGTACATGTATAAATAAGGAGGAAATGGTAAATAGTTACAGTTTTTAAAAAGATTTTTGGTATGATGTGATGATGAAATTTTGTACATATTTCATGCTCTGCTGAAGGTGGCATGATAATTGGAAATCATATTTATTATTTGTTTTTGCACTATTGCCTTTGTGTCTAGATCATATTTTTGTCATTGAATGAAAAGGATTCACAGAGTGCTACCAAGATCATTTTACTGTGGCAACTGGTATAAAATTGTTTTAAATATCATATGAAAGCTGTTAGCTCCTACCAAGAATAAACCCAATTATGCATGTCTTCTTAATCACAGGCCATTACAACTTCACACATCGTGCATGAAAATTATGAGCATGATGATAATATACAAGGCAGATTTAGAATGAGATACACAATCATGCATATCAGGCTTTTTGTTCCTTACTTCTTGTTCATTTTTCAATTCATTGTAGGAGAAGAAGAAGGATCCAGGAGCATCCATCTTGAGAGATGAGAAGAAAATGGAAACTCTGAAGAGAAAGCTGCATACAGATGATGAGAGTAAGGAATTCATGTGTAGCTGGACTATAAATCTTGAATAAAAGCTTACCTATGCTTAAGAGAAAGGATTTCATAAGGATACTTCAAAACAAATTTTCATAGAGCTTCTATTAGATAATATCTTAAAAAGGAAGATCTGTTGTGAATTAGTATTCAGTTACAGTCTGTATTTGAACCAATTCTAATAATTCTGATTTGATGCTGGAAGATAATGTGCTTGTTGTATTAGATAGCAGATCTTCATTTGTTACATTTATATGTATATCCAAAGTCCACTTCCATTTAATGCATCTTTTCTGGAACAGACCAAAACCCAGATTAAGAGGACATATGCACAGTATCTGCTGCTGGTTGAAAAGAGTAGTCATCTGTCTAAGCAGAGATTAGTTATTCATTGTGTTACAAACCACATAAAAACCACATTATGAGAAGTCATTTTGCATTTCTGTACAAATCCCATACAGACTGAGGAATTAGGATGTATTGAATTAGCATTCATTGATATTACATGGATAGAAAGCGATGAAATGGAATATGCAGATGAAGATCATATAGCTGAATAATGATTTTGAGAAATTAAAGAGAATGTACATCAAAGTTTAAATAAATAGTTATTTTTACCATTCATCCTAAGTGACTGATTACCATAAATTTCATTGTTTAAATTGAATAGTATTGATCCATTATTTATATGGTAGGTAGTTTAGATTAAAATCTCTGGGGACATAAATCAAGTGATTCTGCCACAAGTGGGATAATCATTTTGCAATCTTCACTTCAGAAAGAACAACTTTAAACAGCCTTGGAAGGACCACATCAATTTCCTCATGTTTAGATCACTGTGGTCTGGTTTCTTTACCACAATATCAATCCAAGGATAGATATCATTTTTACTAGGAAGTGACCTCTTTTTTATTTATATACTAATTAGAGCACTGATTCTCTTGTCCACATCCCTCCAGTACAATATCAAAGGATTGCGGTTCATTTGCTAAACAGGAAAAAAATATTGCTTACATCATTACACAGAAGAATCGAAACTTGGCCTCCTTGTTTAGACTATCAAATGTTGAATATGCTGTTGGGATTTCCTGTTTCTGACTTTGAAAAAATTGCCTGAGCTGCAGAGGGCTATAAAACTTGTCAGTTAGCATGATTTATGGTATAATTCCGTAATTAAAAATACTCTGTATGATGGAAGCAAAGGAATAGGAGAATTAAGAAGAGTATTCAGGAAAAAAAAAATGCATGTATTCATTAACTACTGCATAATGAAAAAAAAATCTATGTGTGCCATCCCAGGCTCTGAAAGTCTTTTAAAGTCTCTGAAAGTCTCCTGCTGTTATTAGATACTAACACTTTCCCAAATTTTGTGAAAAACAAACTATTTCTAACATTGACCAGGTAGAAGATGTTACAAAATGATATAATTTTCAAAGAGTGACAAATGATTGACTGTACACTAGTACAGCAATGACAATGCATCGACATATTTTGAATGGAAGTAGCTTACATGTATATTTACATTCCAAATGAGACTTTGAAAAAGCTGTTGGTTTTTTTTGTTGTATTTTTGTTTTTATTGAAAATAGAACTCATTATCATAACATATTTACAATAACATCATATCAATACAATAGATGGAAATATACAAAACACAGTACAACACAAGACGATACAACACAAAACAACACAACACAAAGACAATGCCTCATTTCAGTCAGTAAAGCCTCACCCTGACATGCAACAAAGTATAATGTGAGAAAAAAGATGGACTCGTCAAGGTGAGGCTCCACTGAAATACAGTAATATCAGCAATAGAATAACATAAATGACAATAAACAATAAGCATACAATTTATTTAATGCTAGGGGACCAAGATTCTACATGAAAGAGAGTTACCATTTCCTAAAGTGGGAGCTCAATTTACCTTTTTTTCTCTGCTATTTCTGTTGTTTCTTAATATATTTCTCTGTTTGTTCTTGCTTGGCATTAGAACAACATCACCAGCAATCACTGATATATTTTCCTATTGATATTATTAATTTTTTTATTAGTGAATTGGCTTGATCACACGAGAACCCTAAGAGAACAAGGTGTGGACGAGAACGAGTGCCTCATCTTCCGACGCAAGTACTTCTATTCTGATCAGAATGTAGACAAACGCGATCCAGTCCAACTCAACTTGCTCTATGTCCAGGTAAAATAGTACATTTCTCTCATTGCCTTCTCATCTGATTAGAGCCTTCTCTCCTCGTCGCCTTCTTCACTGGTTTACAATCCTTTTTAGGACTTCACCCAATCTCAAGAAAGATACTCTCTACTCTCTCTCACTCTATCTCACCTTTCAATTTCTCCTCCCCCTCAACTTTCTCTACTTCCTCTAACTCACAGTCCTTTCAGGACTTACTACATGGTGGCCGTAAACCTCATCTACGTTATCAGTACCACCATGCAAACCTCCACCTTCAAAGATCATCTTCTTTCAGTATTGCATTTCTCATGGTCTGTGTTGATGGATGAGGAGATATTAAGCATATAGCTCACTTGATTTGAAGTCTATGAATCTCTCTGTATGTTGAGACAAATAAGAATTATATTGTACTGCAGACACATTATCTTATTGAGACTAATAAAAAGTAGAATGTACTGCAGACAAATGAACTTATTTGTCAGATTTGTGCACTATTGAGAAAGATTCTAATGGTCATGATGACCTGTGTTTGGGCTTCCAAAGGGCATTTTGTGCCCTAAATGTTACTAAGTATTGTGAAATTAAAAATACAGTCATCATCAGAAGTATTATTATGAGTTATATTTGGCCTAGACCAAGCAACCAAGCTACTGTAGGACTATGGACTTAGCTGCTATGGGCAAAGTCCAACTAGTCTTTTTCCATACTTTACTGGCATCATAAAAGTTTATAGTATACCCAATGATTCTTTAAAGTTGAAAGTCTTATTTAGGTTTGGATGATATCAGATAATTATGAAAGATTGAATTTTGCAATATTAATTTTTCGTTATTCTTTGTGCGTATTGGCAGTAAATGACCAAATACCTTGGACCTGCTCATATAATAAAATCATTAATAGAATCAGTATGACATTGGGTGATTTCAAGTACGGTGTTGGAGGCTGGTGTTGGTGTTGTGAGAACATCAACACCAGCCTTAACACCGAACTTGAAATTAGGCTGGTGTTGGGATTGACCTCGCAAGATTTGACGAATTTCCGGTAGTCAGTGTTGCTTTCTGGTGTTGAATGTCGTCTGCTGAACCGAGTATCACGGTTGGTGTTGATGTTTTACATGTAATTTCCCCATTCACTAACACCAGCCCCTAGGGATTGGGAAATTCATGATTTCAAGTACGGTGTTGGTGTTGGTGTTGTAATCATACATGTTATTGCTGCTTGTCCCTCGTGGAGCAGCGGCACTCTTTGCTACAGCCACTCATGACATGTTGGTGGTTAAACCCATCTTGCAGTCAAAACAACTTGGAATAATCAAAACCATCTATTTTCCTAGGAAGAGTGATAATTTTCCTCTTGGATTCTTCAAATGATTATGCAATTCGAATCCAATAAGATGTAGATTTATTAGAAATTCTGAGGGGAAATGATTTTATCGTCAAGATTTTTCGCTACAGTGTATGACGTCACTCTGTGTTGAGCTATCGATAAGGTGATTGGATCAGATCGTTATTGTCCCTCTAAACTAACCGTCGGTGTTGGAGCTCGGTTCAGCAGCCTTTCCACGCTCTCAACACCAACACCAACACCACATACCGAACTTGAAATCACCCAATGGGTAATCTATTCCATCTGTCCTTTATTCATCCATTCATCTCTGTTTTTCATTCATTCAGTCTCGTGATGCTATCCTGAATGGGACCCACCCCTGCTCATTGGAAGAGGCGTGTCTCTTGGCAGGTACTCAATGTCAGATCCAGTATGGTGACCACAATGAGAGCAAGCACAAGCCAGGTTTCTTGGAGTAAGTAGCCTTTATCTTTAAATGGAATCTGAAGATTTAATGAAATAATGATAAAAAACACCCGTGAGGATTACTAAAAGCCAATGTGCCTCCTACTCTTGCCATTGCCCTGCTGGCATACATGCTTGGAATGCTCCTTAAGGAGTGGAGATGGTGCACAATTGTGAGCAGGCTAGAAATCCAATGACCAGGGGTGATAATTATAACATTGCAAAGCACATAGTAGTGTTCATGTAATAACAGTATAAATGTAGCATATTATCATTGTTGTCATGAAGACACATAGAGTTGGTAAAATAGGTGGAAATGGTTGAGTTTCATGTTGTAAATCCAGGAAGCTTGGGCCAAAGGAGAGGAAGCCACCTATTGTGCAATTTGGCAAACATTATCATTTATCTGTCATTGGGGATGTTGGATAAGAATCAGCAGTTGTATTGTTTTGTCACATAGTGACTTTGCAATATATTTCTAAGAAGGCTTTGATTCTAGAAGCCTCTTGCAAATATGTAGCTAAACCACCAGAGGAGAATTTCCTTGATCAAACTTTATCTTTGGAAATAAAGAACAAGGAACTGAATATGCAGGATGATTACATTTCAGTTTCTTAGGAATAGCAATTAAGAGTATGAAAAATATGGTTGAAAATTTTCTTGGTATTACAGTGACATCACTCTTCTTTTTAATACAAATTTTCTCCTAATCTTATGTTTAATAAGTGAAGGGGTTATGCTTTATTGCAAGGCTGATATCAGCTGTTCATGTATCCATTCTAGTATCCAAAGCACCTTCACCATGTATTAATCTAAATATTGATTCCATACGTACATTCATGGTTGAACATATGTGTGTGTTTGAGAGGAGTCAAATGAAATACAAAAGCTACCATTTAAAAATGTAGATACCACTCCTGATGGAATATTTCTTTGGCAAGGAAGACAGGTGGATGCTTTTAGTTCTTGTCTGAAAATATGCAAACTAATGCTCTGAAGTTTAAAACTTGTGACTAAAGTTGATCAAATTTATTTAGAATAGTTATGATTATTATCTATATAGGGCATTTTAGCGGCGCATTAAAAACACATATTTCATGTCTGCATGATTTGTCTGTGCAATATCAGATCATATTGTATAAAACGCCAAATTCCCCATATGCTCATGTACAAATTTGCCGTGCAATATTATGCGATATTGCATGGTCTCTTCGCGTGCGCGCAATGAAACAAACATGCGCAATCAGGATTACAATGCACGGATACGCAATACACACAATGCACAAACGACACTTTGATGACGTCATAAAGAGGTAAGTCAAACTTGTGTGATCAAAATAAATGTACGATGGGGGCCCTTTTTAGTTGCTGGAATGAAATTTTAAATCCCTTTCCTGTTGGGTATAGATAATAATAATTATATTGGATGGCTTTATTTCATGGAATACCAGGAATATTCCACTCGTTAGGGCCAATATTGCACTCATCTTCGATTCGTGCCATATTGGCCCTAATTCGTGGAATATTCTCTGGTATCCCATTCAGAGCCATCCAATATAATATAAATGTACTGCTGGAAGAGTATGTGCTGGATATTCCATAAATAGGTATTGCCCAGTTCTTTGCTGGTAGTTTCACATATTTATATTTATGATATGTCCGGTTTTGTATCCATAGACTGAAGGACATGTTACCCAAGGAATATGTGAAAGTCAAAGGAGTGGAGAAGAGAATATATCAGGTTAGTATTGGATGGATGTGCATACACATCAGAATTGCCACATTTAACTGGAGAGGGTAAGAGTATGATATGATATTGAGTGGTGTTGAGGGTGACGTGAGACTGCATTACCAGAGTATAATCATATTGCTCCAGTTATTTACTGTGGGCAATACTGTCTTATTGAAGGCAATAAAGCCTCATATTATGCCGGAAAAAGAATGAGTCAGGTCACTACTCATCCCCTTTTTATGATATCAAGAACAATTTGCCAGTGGTGAGATGAAGGTTAATGTGTCTTTTATACTGTCTGGTGGTACATAAAGACAATAAATAGACATTCTACATAGCATTGTTTAATGTGACAAAAAATAGTAAATTTACATTAAAAAAAATGAAAGTCAGTTCAGTGATGTGGGCTGATTTTTGGCTACCCTGATCTGAAATTCATTTATTATTGCCTTACTTGAATGTCACTGAAGAATAATCAAGTGAGACACAATATTAAATCAGTCTTTAGTAAAGCTGTTAGTTCAATAATTCTTTGCCCAGATTTGAAAACATTGTTGGATGTGATGAATGCTTCTTGTGATAAAAGAGATTTTATTTTTCATGATTTTAATAAAACGTCGCATTAAGTTCACTTTCTGACATGCTGACATGCTGGTTCATCTTCAGTGAAGGTTAATACTGCATGAATACATGTAGCTTGGGCAATCCTGGTTGAATATCAGGACAAGAAGGTCATATGTAGGGAAAATCAAATGTTCATTCTAGATTTCCTGGTCACCTGGTCACCTTCTGCAAATGGGATATATGTGAAAAAGCCTTTGTGCTTTATTGCCTGTTTCAATCACCCATTACGTTTTGTTGCATTTCCTGTAATTTGATCCCAATATGAAAGATACTGTAAAAGGCAACACATTTAAATGATAAGTTTTCTTTTTTCATGTCATAAAAAATAACCAGCATGGGTGTCAGTCAGTGTTTTTTTAAAACCATTAAGCTGCCAAAGCTTCCCACAGTGATCTGCATAGGATTGCAAAATACACATATATTAGCATAATCACTCATACATACTCAGGTACCAGTGCAATAAACCTAGCACGGGGGTGGGAGAGACATGTGGATGGCACAGCAAAGGTTAATTCAACTGTTGATAATGATTATGCAGAATGTGTAATTATGCAATACAATCCTGTCTCTAAGTAGAGTTGGCAGACCTTGATTGCTGTGCTTGTATGGAATTAATTAACCTTCAGCTGACAAGTCCCTTTTCCAAGTATGGGGTCTGGAACTTGAGCCATCATGAAGATTGTTGCAAATATCTTTGCCCAGCTATGGCATGATGTGCCAAAAGTATGTAGCAGCTGTCTTTCAAATAGGTTATATGGATAATGCACAGATTAAGATGTCGGGGGAAAACCAAGTCAGCAAACACTTTGGAATTGTATGTTGATGTCCTATTTATTGTAATTACTGGTTAGGAGATTTTTTTTTTTTTTAAAGAGATTGATATAATTTTAATAAATGTAAGTGCAATCATGTAAAAGAATGCTGAATAATTTAACAATAGTTTGTGCAAAGTGGAAGTAAATAGAGTTAGGGGTTTCTCTCTCTCTCTCTCTCTCTCTCTCTCTCTCTCTCTCAATTATAAAGTAATTTATCAATGTTACATGTATCTCAAACATTAATTGAAATGAAGTTATCTCTGATGTGTTTCTCCCTTGTTTGGAAAATTCCTTTGGTCACTGCAAAGCATGAAATGAGTTTAAAGCATAAACTGGTATAGAAGTTACCTGGTACATGTACATTTTAGATGTGTTTCCATGTGTGTGTTGTCAAAATTGACATGTATGCAGTGGTATTTGATATTGTTTGGCAGGACTGTTATCAATTTCTGGGGCCCGTTGCATAAAACTTACTATAATAGTAACTTTACTATTATAGTAACTTACTGGATTTTGATTGGCTGTGGAGCAACATGACATAATCAACAGCCAATCAAAGTCCAATAAGTTACTATTATAGTAAAGATACTGTTGTAGTAAGTTTTATGCAATGGGCCCCAGGACTGTTGTCGATTTCAAGAAGAAATGATATACCTATTTTGTCTTCTTTGGGATGATGTTTACACTTAAATCTACAATTGAATCATTTCTTATATTCCAGGAACATAGGGAAATGATTGGAATGACTGAGCTGGATGCAAAGGTCAAATACACACAGCACTGTCGATCGCTGAAGACTTATGGTATCACCTTCTTCTTAGTTAAGGTGAGTCAAACTTGACATCCCAGGGCCCTGTTTCATAAAAGAAACTTTGTTATCAATAACATCTGCCACATTTCTGTGGTAAATTTGCTCTCAACCAATCAGATGCAAGGATTTCAGTAGCTTATAGCAGTTATTGCAACTTGTTATTGATAACAAGTTTTATGAAACGGGGGCCCAGGTCTGTCAAGGGCCATAGTGATGAGATGTTCCCCTCTTCTGAGTTCTGGGCCCCATTGCATAAAACTTACCATTAATGGTAACTCTGCCATCAATGGTAACTACCGTGGTAACAATGCTCAACAGCCAATCAAATTCAAGGTTTCTATGGTAGGTACCTCTGATGGTAGAATTACCATCAGGGTACGTTTTATGCAGTGGTACCCTGGTTTCTTCAATTAAGGTAAAGAAAGGAACCATAAAATCACGAAATTGTCTAATGCAGAAACACACACTGCTGAGTTATCACCTTATTTGTAGTTATGTTTAGTAAACAGCAGACATGGAGTGCTCTCCTTGCTTGAGAGAAATGATATCACCTCATGAACTTTGTTACTTCATGTTATTAAACATTTGCTGTCAGCCATTGAAGAGATGTGATGTTCACCTTAGTGAAGGTTAATAGTAACTGTTGACTCGGTGCAGACTTAAGGCACAGACACAGTACAGAGATAAGATATCAACTTCTGCTTATGCATTTAAATCATATTCATGATATTATGTGCATTAACTGTAGATCTTTCTAATTTCTTAGTCAACAATGTTGCAAACATTTTGCTTTGAATCAATCTCTCAGATATTATTCAGCACATTTTCATGTACATTTTGTGACTGACATACAGAAACCTGCTTTTAACAAAGTTAATCTTTTAGAGGAATTGTATTTTAATTGTAAATTTTTATGTTTTGTGTCATGTAGGAAAAGATGAAAGGCAAGAACAAGCTGGTGCCCCGTCTTCTGGGTATCAACAGGGAGAGTGTGGTTCGTGTCGATGAAAAAACCAAGGAGGTCAGTAAGCCATCCCATCCCCCTCTTATATTAAACCTGAAAGTAATTTGATTGTTGATGAAAGCCATTTTTATTGAAACTGAAACTTTTGCACATATTTACAGTTCTGTTATTTAGCAGCATTTCTCAAATTTCAGTGGACTTCATGCAAAAGTTTTTGCAGCTGAAAAATATTTCAAAACAGTTCAACCTTGTGACCATTGAAAAAATTTCTGCAGGTATTTATAGATTTCAGTGACATGTATATATGTCTTTTTCTGTGGAGACATGCATTGCTCAGGGAAGATGTTTGCTGCTCTATATTGGTTACCTATGAAGCAGTTGTAATCATTATTATTAACCTATACAAGGCGTTTTAAAATAAAAAAACATATTTTGCACACTACCTCGAATCCCAAACTGAAGCCACTTTGATCCTGATTCATAGCATTGGATATAGTATCCTGTATGTAGTCATTCTCATTTTCACTACAAGGCATACTGTGCATTATGTCATATTGATAATTCATTTATTTTTATGTTTTTTTCTCTGTATCTCCCTTTTTCTTTTTTATCTCTGCTCTGCTCCTCTTTCTCCCACCCTCTTTGTACTTTTATTCTGTAGATTTTGAAGTCCTGGAATTTGACTACTGTCCGACGTTGGGCTGCATCACCTAAGAGTTTCACCCTCGACTTTGGAGACTACTCCGACTCGTATTATTCCGTACAAACCACTGAGGGTGAAGCCATCGGAGCTCTTATTGCTGGCTACATTGATATCATCCTCAAGAAGGTACTACTTTCGACCATTCTTAATCTTGTTGGTTGCCTTGCTTGCCTTAACTGAATTGGTTGACCTGTGGTATACTGCAACTTGGTTGTTCCTGTATTCAGTCTTTGTGAATGTGAGAAATTTGGTAGTTGACAGGTTAAGATGTGAATTTATATAATACATGCAAATAGATACAAATTGTTAACTTCAACCAAATGTAGGCCCTACACTATGTCTTCAAACTCTTTAGGAGATTCAGGGTTGAAGAAGAAGGGGTGTGGGGGTGCACACTTATCAGTAAGGTAGGGGCACCGTAGTTGTGGAAAGATGTTGATTTCATATGCAGTGGCCCCATTTTCTTTGAGATTGTACCGATTTCAGTTAAACAGCCCATCAGTGGCTTCAGAGCTATGAGAAATAAGGTGAGGCTTGCGCCTCCCACATCACCCCCTCCCCCCCCCCCCCCTTTGGATCCTCCACTGATCATGAGTAGGTTATCAATAGCATGTTACATACTTTACATGTCAGAGAGAAGAGAATCTTTAATGCCTACTATGATTGTTGGAATTAAGTGATAGCATAAGTTTTTTTGTAACAAATTTTAAAAGACAGTTGCTTGGCCTCATTAATATCTTATGGAGGTTTCCTTTCATCGCTTTTGTGTATATCATGTATGTGCGATATATTGTTTAGTCTGTTCTTACTCATTATTGTTATATATTGAAATCAAATGGAATTGGAATGTCGACTTTTATATTAAATCTACATTATTTTCATCACAGGTGAAATTATATCCTAATTCCTTTTGCTGGTGTCATTATTTATATATCATTTCTTCTTCTAAACACCTGTATTGTGAAGGATTTAATCGTTCTCTTCCTCAGCAAAAAGGCAAGGACCGCATGGGTCTTGAAGGAGATGATGAATCTCTACTGTTTGAAGAGAACGTGAGTGCTACCAGAGCTCGTATTATCCAGCTTCAATCCAACAAGAAGGGTCACATGACTGAAGGATCTGTAGCTATGCCTGGCTTGATGAGACCTGGAGGAAATGGTAAACTTAATTATTTCCTTACTTTTGCTTGTCATGATATTTACTTTCATCAAAGATTTTTTTTTCCAAATGCAAGAATTCTTATTTTTTTTTAAATGAGAGAGATTTTAAGGTCATTTCATAGGATTAGGGTGTTGCTATTAGGGAGGTTACATGAGTGTGTATTTACAGATACATGTATGTTCCTTTGTTGTGTTTCTTAAAAAAAAAAGAATTTCCCCATCAGTGAATCAGTAAATGATTATGTCCTGATAATTTTATATTATTCATGTCAAAGACCAATTCATCATCTTTGATGTGATTAAACAAATCTTATGATTTTGTCATGCGTGAATGAATGTGGGTGGTATTAAATGAGTAATGTGAAAATTAGTTTGCACACTGAAGTAATGAATAATTCAATTACCTATTACTGCAAACAATATAAACATACTATAAAGTAAAAATATAGAGATCTGTGATCTATCAAGAAGTTCTCTCATTTATCTGCCAATGTCTTTTGCAGTTTTGAAATGGTACTGGTTTCGATATTTAGCTTCAAAGTCCTTCCACATGACCCCTCCCCTGTCTGTCCAAGAAATAAAAAATGAAAGCGAAGAGAGCATCAGTGCATGGCATTCATTGTGTTGATCACTACTCTTCAGTGCAAATCACTTTCGGCTTGCTAGTTTTAAATTGTCTCTTGCTCCATCCTCGCAAACATGGTGTCGTATGAAAGAAAAAAAAATGGCCTTTTCTGTGATATATATCTTATGAGTATTTATGTTTATGTGATAAGATATTGGCAGCTAGAGAGAGAAAGATAGAGATAGAAAGTTTTGTTTCCTTTTGTTAAGAAACACACTGTATAGATTTTCCTGATCAGTGAGTTCTCACTCTGATATTTTCGATTTGTAGCTACAAAAATCCTGAAACATGTCTTTTTTCCCCCCTTTACTCAGTCAGTTTGATATGAGCACAATTGAACCTTGGTTCATTGTTTGATAGGTGTAAACTTAGTTCTCAAATAATTTTGACATGAAATGGATGGCTAGTAGACATGCAAATGTTAAGGACCACATTTTTCGGCATCTGTGTTTGTCTTGCTGGATGAAGCTAGTCTGAAAAGCCGATACCATTGTCATTCATGTCAACCACTAATGTCTTTTGAATGATTGGATTCAAATGTTTTTGCTCAGAGAGATGAATAATTGATGAGAAATCAGGATATTGTTTGCCTCATTTCTGCTTCTAATGTTGGCCTTGCATAGGAATACATGTTCTTGAACTGTTGCAGATATTACAATCAGATCATACAGCCTACAGTGGTTCTTAGCTTCATCTGTCAAGTGTGCATGTTGTATGTATGCATAGAAAACAATTTATGTATATTTTTGTTTTCTTTATTGGGGGAAGGCATTGCTTTTGTTTAGACCTTCAAAGTAATTGCCATGTAGACTGCAGAGGTATTTGATCTGCATCTAAGCATGTGAGATAAGGATTGATCATAATCTATCATCCGTAATTGAATATTTGTATAAAATTGTATTACATGTTAAAGGTAAATGTGTTGTTTTAGTAGTTGAGAAACTTTGCTCTTCCATGCAGTATTACTCTATGTAGTTTACGTACAGCTTGAAGTTTATGGACATCCAAGGTATGCAGATTTCCTTGAAGAGATATGTTACAGATAACTTGAAAGATTTAATTTCTGGTTAGGGATAGTCTAATGGAGATTCTACCTACATAGGTAGTAGCAACCTACAGTAGATACGTAATATCAAGTAATTGAACAAATCCGAGAGTAAAAGAATAAAGGATATTTTATTAATATTTATTGAATATAACCTTGTATTCATATCATGTACGGTTGAAGTGTGCTTAAGTCCTGCACGGTGTGGATAAATAGCAACAGGTAATATTTATGTTAAGAAGAAAAAAATGCTGTTTTTGAAAGATCAGCAGTTGTCATGCCTGTTACAAATTTTGTTATTCATGGTGATGGTCAAATGGTCAATTGAAAACAGGCAAATCATGCTGTACTGGATGAAACACACACCTACATCCCCTATAGGCTGTTTACTTACATGTACCTGTTATTGGTTTCTCAGTCTAGTCATGCAAACTGGGAAAACTCTTACCCTACCCACTTCCACAACTTTTCCTTTCCTCACACTGCTGTTCATTTGTGCTGGATGTGTTTATTTCCTCCCACAACCTTTGACCTTTAATTGATGGTAGATGATAGTTATGCTTAGCCTCATTCAACTTTCTGTTTCCTATAGTTTTTAATTTTTACCATGTATATTTCATATCTATTTTGCTTGTTGGTAATTCTCTCGAATTCTCTCATGACTTAGTATTTTAGTATTCACTTGTCTGCTTCTTACCATCTATGCCCTCTCCCTCTGTCTCTTTAGATCTTCTCTGTCTCTCTCTTGATCTCTGCTTCTCTTTATGTGTTTCAATTTTATATCTATCTGTATTTTTCTCTCTTCCTCTGTGTTACAGTCTGCCTTTCTCTCCCATTAGTTTTTCTTTTTTTCTTTATCTTTCTTTCTCTGTCACGTTATCTTCCTCTGTCCTTCCTCTGATCTCCATCTCTCTTACTGTCTTTCTGTATTTCTATCTTTACATCTCTGTCTGTCTTCCTCAGCTGTATATTTATTCTATCCTCCTGTGTTTCTTTAACTTTTCAATCTGTTGTCTCCCCAGTCCATGACTCATAGTGCTTCCTTCAATTTTTGACATGAAGTGGCAGCTAAACGAATAGAAGGGTTGCCATAATGTATGATGTTAGTTTTTAGACATTGTTTATACATATACATGTATATTGTTTAAAATTTGTTATTATTAGCATAATACATTGCATTCCTTCGTTGATGCTAATATACTGTGTGGTGTAGAAGAGAAAGGAGGTGCAGTTATTTTAAAAATGATTTATTAGAGGTTTCCTGTGCATATTGGGGTTTTGTGGTCATATTATGTTGTGTTTAGTGTCCATGAACACTGAACACTTGGATAGGAGTGTGCTTTTTTCCCCAAAGTTCATATTCAAAATATTAATTGAATTCTTCCTTCCTCTTTCTTTCCTTCACTCTTGCCTCTCTCTCTTTTTGTATCTGTCTCCTGTTTCTCTCCCCTCTCTCACTCTTTCCCCATCTTTCTTTCCTCTCTCGCTCTCCCTCCTTCTTTCCCCCTTCCCCCATCCCCGTCTCCTTCCACCTTACCGTGGCTGGGGGTTTGTACTTCCTATGCTTGGTGAACTTCAGCTGGGACGTATACGACAGGTGAGATGCAGGGAGCCCAGCAGGCCATGACTACAGGCTCGGCACGTCCGCAGCATCAGCCACCTCTGGTAAGTACTCTCCTGGACAACAGGGGTAATTGCATGCAATGTCCCACACATTACCAAGTATTATGAAATTATTTATGGATTCGTGAACTGAATATGCTTTTTGAAAATTGTTCAAGATATTTTATCTGATCCAAGCTCAAGAAGGACAATTAGCTTGATACAGTAATGAGATATACTACAGTTTTAGATGTTGTTTGTATACTGCAGAACAACGTAGCTTAGAATTGCCCTTTAACAACTGTTTTAGAGCGGTGTCTGAACTAGTTTAGTAGGGTTGAACTTTAAAGAATGTTTACATGGCTCTTATGATACATCATCTCATTAGAATAAAGAGCTTGATGATTTTTTGTTTTTTGTTTTGCTTAAGTGTAAGTTTAAGCGATTTGAAAAGTAAAAATTCAAGCATTATACATGTATTTATTGTGTACAATATTTAAGTGAGATTTAGAGTTATTGCTCAAACATATTTGTGAACAGCATTGTGTTTATATTTTGAATTTTTCTTCTTGAAATATATTACATTGTTAGCTGTTTGTGTTGATTGCATGAAGCTATCATTTCACATTTCATGATGCACTGTTTGCCTATATTAATTCTGAACTGGAAATTGGAATTGACGGATTATGTGATTAACCATAAAATAAAGAGATGATAATATTATTATGAAGAATTATGCCCCTCAAGGACACCAAATTATTAAAGTAGTTTAGAAGCATTTTGTTTTGTTGTAAATGATGATAATTTGCCATGTTGATATATTACTCATGCATGTAATACAATCAATATCAATTCTATATCAATGGGGCGAATTGATAAAGCCAAAGTACACCTTCATTTAGTTTTGGTATCGATGACAACATAGTAGCACATCAGCAGTACATGCAGTAACACCAGGTTGTCTGGAGCTCGACTTTTGGATTCCCGCCAGACTTTTTTCATCCCGGCCCATGTCGTTGAGGAAATGATATCACTGTGCTCCGTTTTTGATCCCAAACATGGGACTAGGAGTCCTGACATGAACTTGTTTGAGGTAAACCGTGTACGTCATCCCACTACTCATATCATGCAATGAGCTAGGAACTCCACTGTAGGGATGGTGACGGCATGGTTTGACATTCATACACAGGTGTATGCGGAATATTGTACAGGCCTTGTAAAAGGAAGGGGAGATCTACTGAGTGAGATGCTTCCATACATGTTACATCAGCTGCCATCGTCTCTTGAACCCACCCGTGTATTTGTTTCTTGTCATGTAAAAGGATATTTATAGAGGAATATGCCTAAAAATGTTTGTGACATTCACGTGTAAGTGCATGTACTGTTATAGCTTTTGTGTGTCCTTTATTTTCAATATTTCGTTAAGCACTTACTTTTTTATATTGTACATGCATGTATATTCATCAGAGATAGTTCCATTAAGCTTTATGTTCTGTCTTTAAATGTCCATACATGTATGCAACACTGATATTTAGATGCTTATAAGCATGTTACACCTCACAAAGGCAAATTAGACAGAAACGGGTGGCTGTTTAGTGGAATGCAATTTTTGATCACTTTCTTTTGTCATTCTCCAATTTTTTTCCTTTGAAGTAGGCGAGACTAATATGAATATGCTTATTGTGACAATTCATTATATGAATATTGTAAGCAGAATAAACTTTGTCACCATTATGGCTACTGTATTCATCTTCATGGATAAGGAATAATTACCTACTTCTGTAGTAGTGGTTACCAGATATTAGCTAAATCTTATTCATCATGTGCAACAATTCAAATGGTATAAATCATGTTTCACTTTCATTATATGAGGATTAATTTATTTTGTGGCAAGAGGACCTGTTCCCATTCATACTGAAAACTCAATTCACAGTCTACATACAGGAGATGATAAGGAATGATTTTGTTGTTGTTGTTCATACAGTAGGTTTAGTTAAGAATTCAGAGAGCAGTTTAGGAATTGCAGCAAATTTTTAAAAAGCTGTGAATTCAACTGTTGTAGTTGTAATTTCATGCTCTTTATGAATTCAGGGAATAGTGTTTTTACCGATTAGTTTAGTAATTATCTCAGGGATATGTTGAGGAAGTGAAACAAATGATAGAAATAGATTTGCTGATTCATATTTATATTATATGGGATGGCTCTGAATTAGATAGCAGAGAATATTCCACGAATTAGGGCCAATATTGCACAAATCGAAGATGAGTGCAATATTGGCCCTAACAAGTGGAATATTCCTGTTATTCCGTGAAATAAAGCCATCCAATATAATTATTATTATCTATACCCAAGAGGAAAGGGATTTAAAATTCAATAAAAGTCATTTCAGCAACTAAGAAGGGCCCCCATCATACATTCATTTTGATCACACAAGTTTGACTTACCTTTTATTACGTCATCAAAGTGTCGTTTGTGCATTGTGTGTATTGTATATCCGTGCATTGTAATCCTTATTGCGCAAGTTTGTTTTATTGCGCGCACGCGATGAGACCATGCAATATCGCATTAAATTGCAGGGCAAATTTTGTACATAAGCCTATGGGGAATTCGGCGTTTTATACAAAATGCTCTGATATTGCACAGACAAATCATGCAGACAAAAAATATGTGTTTTTAATGCGCCGCTAAAATGACCTATATAAATAATAATCTGTTATATACATACACTTAACTGAATTTTTGACCATATTTGCTTATACATGTATTTAGTATACTTATAATCTCAGATTTCAAAAAAAGATTTTAACAAATGTAAATGCACATTCTAAAGCAAATCAGTAACATGGACATGTATGAGAAGGCCTTAGATAGCGTTCTGTGGTTGATAATCTCAGGAGTCAGTAGGTGATATTCCATTGTATGAGATCAGAAAGAGATCAAGTTCATATCCCAATACACACAGATCTCTTTCCTCTTTCAAAATTTTATTGTAGTAAACGTGCTTACAACATATCATGTAAATGTGCATGTAGGCACAGCACCACTTAAATCTTAGTCTGGATTCTTCATCAGATGTCAACGAGAAGCAAATACGTTTTTAAACTTTAAAGCCTACATCTAAGGTATAATGCAAGTTATAAAAATTACAGTGGTTTGTGACTGGACTCAAAAGTAATTGAAAGTAGAGGATTGATAGAGTATCAGTTTACTTTGGGCTGTTAGATTTTATTTCTTTGTGGTGTATTTGTTCATTTTTCTTGGTACCCATTTTCATATAATAAACTATTCACAGAGACTCATTTGATTTCAGGTAGAACCAATGGCCTACGTCTTTCCTCTTTTCTTTTTACGATCAGGTGAAGAGGCCTGTATGACCTTCACCCAGCAGAACTTGATGACCGATATCAAACTGGGATTTTCAGCTATAGAATTGAAGGTACCCAGACTAACCTTCTGTCTTTGCTAATGACATGCATCTTCCTTTTTGTTCTTGTAGGATCAGGCAAAGAGGCCTGGTATGACCTTCACCCAGCAGATCTTGATGACCGATATCAAACTGGGATTTTCAGCTATAGAATTGAAGGTACCCAGACTGACCTTCTGTCTTTGCTAATGACATGCATCTTCTTTTTGTTCTTAAAGGATCAGGCAAAGAAGCCTGGTCTAACCTCAGCCCAGCAGAACCTGATGACCAACATCAAGCGAGGATTCACAGCTATGGAAGAAGCAAGGAATGATCTGGGTACTCGGGCAGAGCTCCCACCACTCGGATCTGATCAGGTTAGTCAACCTCCTTTGACACGACCGATGTCATGTTATGATTCTCATTTATTGGTGCCCTTTGAGATCTTTAGTCATGATATTTTAGACGTATTAACATTTTCTTGAAGATAAAAATGGACAAAATAAATGGGAACAACCTGGTGGCAAGAGGTTGATACAGATGAGTGACAACATAAAAATTTCTTTCCAGATTATGTCAGTTACCTTTTTTTAAAGAATTCATTGAATGACGGTACATATTACAGTATATGTGTAAGATGAAGGTATTAGAGGAAGTGAGGTAAAATGATTTACTACTGGTGCTGGGGCTTTCTCATAGCTGTTTGAATGGTTGCTGTTGTAACTGCACATGTAGATGAAAACTTCCCAGCTTTTATGAAATATTTTGATATGACTAGATCCACTGCCTATCACACTGACATGATTTATTATTTTTTTTCAGAAGTAAGCCTTAATTGATTCTAAAACAAGACAGCATTTTCATTCTTTCATTTGGAAAAAATAAAATTCTAGGCCTCAAGACAGTGGAGGGATAATGAGATGGATGTCAACAAGCAGAATATTCAATCTCAGCTGAGTGCCATGGCTGCCGCTACAGCAGGTATCATCAGTGAGACTTCTGGAGATGCTGAAGATACAGATTATACTGCTGTAGGATCTCACGTCACTACCATGTAAGATGTAGTAGAAGTAGTATAAGATGAAAAGTAAGTTTAGGGTAGTAGAAGTAGCAGGAGATGGGATTGAGCTGTAAAGGACGCAGCACATTGCTGTGGGATCCCTTGTCTCTGCCGTGTGGAATGTAGTAAAAGTCAGATGGCATTAGAAGTACATGCAAGTGTAGTAGAAGTATTTAGTAGAAAGCTGCTGCTACAGATGGTATCATTAATGAGACGTCTGTGGCTGCAAGCGGCTACTTTGCTGTGGGATTCCATTAGTAGGACACTGTAAAAAATTATAAGATTCCCAAGGGTATAGAATAAGGCTAAAGAAAAAATTACAATATTGCAAAAATTTTGTACGCTCTTTGATTCATGCATGTGTCGCAAGTGCTTTTATCTCAAATGTAGTTTTCTTCATTGTGTATGTGTCTTTGGATTAAAAAAACATTGCTTTGATATGAAATGTTCAATAATTTCTTCTCGCAGCTCCTCCAACTTGACTGAGATGACTAAAGGAGTGAAGATGCTTGCTGCCCTCTTGGGCAGTGATGGAGATAGTGAGAAATTGCTTGGTGCTGCCAGAGATCTCATGGATGCCTTCTCCGATCTTCTCAAGTATGCCCAGCCTGACAGTCAAGAGGTGAGCTGGTTTACAGCAGATTGGTGATAATTGCTTTAACAATTGCTTTTGTATCTCTGACTACAAACCATAGACCCAGCAAAAGGTCTCACTTACCCATCTTGAACCTAATTACAACCAGCATTCGAACCATTATCCTTTATCCTTTATTTCTGATGACATATATTTAAAGCAAGTTTCACCAGAAAACATGTTTTATCATAGGTAGCCTAGATGATTTCGTATTGGACATGAAGAAAAAAAAAAACTAAAGGAAACTAGGAGAGGCAAATGTCAAGTATGCTCCGAAGTTAATGTTAGAAAATAACTAAAAAGAAGAGAAGGGATAGGATACTGAATGCTCTGAAGTTATCAAAGTTGAAAAGTTATGAAATAACAGATATTGAAATATGAAGAATGATGTGTGGTTGCATTCCCTGAAATTCTGTTAAAGATCATGGCCTCTTATGAACTCTCACAGTAATTATCAGTCACCCACAAGTTCCTCCCTCATATTGAGAATTTAGGTCACTTGTTTTTGTGTTACACAGTAACTCACATGTTTTGAATTTAATTTTTCAATTTTCTAGCCTCGTCAGAACCTACTGGGAGCTGCCAACCGTGTCGGAGAGACCCAGAATGCTTTGCTTCGTTGCATGGGAACCACTGGTGACGTCGATCCAAGATTCCAGGTACACAGTGGCTATGATGAATAATAAGATACGTTGCAAATGAACTGAGGGAAAGAAATGGAGAGAACAAGGGCTTGTTGCATTGCCGATCTGAAACGAATGTAACAGAAAGGGAGGAAATGTACTTGCTGTTTAGTGCAGAATGATACTTTAATGTTTAAAGTGTAGAAGAATTTTTTAATCCGAGGCAGTGAATGATTTTTTTTCCTCATAAATTGATTACTTGGGAATGCAGAACTACTGATTTATGTAAATCCTTATAGATACACAGTGAGTGGACAGGAGGCTCAGAATCCCTTTGAAGTAACCTGATAATTGAGGCATTAGCCTACTGGCTTGGTTTGTAGTTTTAGACATCTAGCTTTCAGGACTTGCAAGAGCTCTTCTTGTGAGCCATCACTCCTGTGTAATACATATTTATTCTGTCATATTCTGTGTTTGATTCAAGCTCTCTTGAAGAGAATGGTGATACTTAAATGTAGTTAAGAGCAACAATGGAAATACAATGTACCGATTGAGATTTTTTATTAGATTTTTTTCTGATATGATCGTTATTTACACTAGGATGCCTTGCTAGCCCTAGCCAAGGCTGTAGCCAACGCAACAGCTGCTATGGTACTCAAGGCCAAGACTGTAGCCAGTAAGACGGAAGACCAGGAACTACAGAACAGGGTCATCGGTTCTGCTACCCAGGCTGCCCTCAATACCTCACAACTGGTTGCTTGTACCAAGGTAATTACCAAGCTCGTATTTTGATTTCTCCTTTTTGTGTGAAATTTGGTTCAGTGCTGAGGGAGTTGAAATTTTTTGTGTTCTCTTCACACAAAAAAAAAAGAAAAGAAAAAAAATCCCTTATATCATTTTGTGAAAAACAGATTAAATCTGCTTTTATCTCTTCAGCCCAGCCAGCCACTACTGAGATAGAAGTAAAGGACAATCTTGGATTGTTGATGATGATGATTATGATGATGATGATGATGATGATGGATTGTTAATTTGTCTTTTAACTTTTTATAGAATTAAAGGAAAAATTTCATGAGCACATGCTGTAAATCTAAGCTTTATTTCCTGACTTATACATATACCTGCACATGCTGTAAATCTAAGCTATATTTCCTGACTTATACATATACCTGTTTTTCTATGTTTCTATTTATATTTAGGTGATTGCGCCAACCATTAGTAGCCCAGCCTGTCAGGAGCAGTTAGTGGAAGCAGCTAAATTGGTTGCCAAGTCTGTGGAGAATGTGGTGGATGCATCAAGGGTAAGTCTGAGTCAATATGGTACCATCATACATTGGGGTTTCACTTGACTAATCTTCTATTTTTCTTAGGAAAATGTTCATTTTGCATCATCAGAAAAAATTTAGCCACAAGTGTTGAGTGTTCAGTGTAGTGTTAAAGAGTCTTTTTGAAATGGGATTTGTGATATGAATATGTACAAATAGTTTTAATTATACTTTTTATGCCAGGTAGTAGTTGCATGGAAATGTATTACGCTTCTTACAGTAGGACAGGCTAAAGCTCACTTACTTTCATTATCACTCTAGTTGGAACAACATATCTAAGTTAAAATGCAGGTTCAGATTGAGCAGGACTGCAGCATACACATCTATAGGGAAATGGTTTTAACTTTTTGTCCCTACAATTGTGTATGCCAGAAAGTTATCAGACTTTCAGATGTGTCTTTATGACCACCTCTATGTAAAGACCAGTTGTCTTTAAAGACAGTAATTTTTCTATCCCTTCAGCAAGCTTGCAACCTTAACCAAACATCTTTTATCTCCAGACCTTTTGGTCTGGCAACACTGCTTCTCCATTTTTAGTGAGCAGTCTTTACCGACAGATATACCTGCACATCCATGTTCATAGTAACCGTGGTTTAACATTTGTTTTGCAGCAAGCAACAGATGATGAGAGCTTGTTGCAAGATCTTGGTGCAGCTGCTACCCTGGTCACCAAGGCTCTCAATGATCTCCTGCAGCATGTGAAGCAAGGCACCGGTTCTCAGAGGGCTGTGCCGCTCTACGATGAGGCTTGTGATCGTATCGTCGTGGCTACAGACAAGCTCTTCAACAGTGTTGGCAATGCTGGTGAGATGGTCAAGCAGGCTAAACTTCTGGCTATGGTAAGTGAAGGGTGTTCTTGGGATTGGGTGATGCTTATGGCATTGACATGTATGATAACATTGAAAAATAAAAAGGTGATAGAGCTGTACATGTATATTTCATTTTAACAGATTATAACATTTAACCTATAGCCTGGGGGACATTTGTTGCGATAATTTTTTAATGCAAAAAACGTGCCGTTGAAAATGGTGCACAATGGGAGGGTTTGTTAAACAGAAAACACCCACGCCCACGTGGCTCACATTTTTGTGTCCTGGTGATGTCATCTATGATATAAGGAGTCACAAATGTATTCTAAAAGTTGAAGATATCATTTTGGACATCTTAAATCCAAGTAAAACTAAAAATTGAAAATTTCGACAATTTTGGTGCTAGGGCAGTTTGTGAAACCGCTGACGAGTTAAAGTGCGCTGAAAAACTCAATTTGAAAGATTAATATTCCTTATAATCTTTATTAGAAATATTGTCAGCCAGTTATCATGAAATGCATATATCTTTTACGTTTAGGCAACATCTCAGTTGGTGAATGCTATCAAGGGTGAAGCAGAAGGCGTAGGAGAAGGAGATTCTCAGAAGAGACTTCTTGGAGCTGCCAAACAGCTGGCTGATGCTACAGCTAGGATGGTAGAAGCTGCAAAGGTAGACGCGCGTCCTTGAACAGTGAATGATAATGAAGACTTATGTGTATTAAAGGAAGAGAGAGGTGAAGGTCATGCAGAATGATGTCTAGTTTTGCAAAGAAAGTTCATTGGGTATAGGAAAATGGTGTTTCTCATGAACATGCTCTCTGAGCTAAGATAGCATAGAGTGCAAATTTTATGTACAGTTTTGGTAGCAGAAAGAGAATTGGCATGAAACGAATTAAGTATAGTCTCACATTGTCCTCCTTGCATAGAAAGATGCGTGTGTGAAGTGGTGTGATATTCCATTCATGATTTCCGGTAAATTTTAGTATAAATGTCTGAAAGGAACATAATGGAACGTTTATACTCTAACCCAACTGCTCCCTGGATAACATTCACAGTGCTTTGTTGTGCTTGTCATACAATAAAATTCCTGTTGGTTTTACACGTGTGCAGGCACTGTGTAGTGCATGTTGGCATTGTTTTCGGGGACCTGAAAACTAAGTTTTGACATTTTGATTGTAAAATACACGCACTTGAATTTTAATGTTATATCCTTGATTATAGTTTTAGGATACAATCTTTCATATCATCTGGCAATGAATTGAAATATTGAAGGTTACTTTTTTTAGATTTTCCAAACTATACACTATCTTCAAGTGTCCATTGTTCAATATTTCTGTTGTGTCCTATGCATTGATTTCATTAATAAATGATGTCCTGCCATCCAGGGAGAGTTCATTGGATACTGCAAGATGGCATATCTTATGAACATTCTTTCTTGGTTAAGAATGCTATCACATTTCTTACATACAGATATATAGATACGATATCATAGAATTTATGGAAGATTAGAAGTGGTGAAAAATCTTTTAGTAATGGTTGTGTTTTTATGTTGTTTTATTCTTTCCTTTAAAAAAAAAAAAAAGAATTGTGCCAGTCATCCTAATGATCCCGCACAACAGCAACGTCTGCGTGAAGCTGCTGAAGACCTTTGTGCTTTCACCAATGCAGCAGCCAACAATGCCATTAAGAAGAAACTTATTTTCAAGCTTGAGGTAAGCAACATCTCTTGATATAATTAATCCTCAGTTTAGGAGTGATGGAAGATATGCAGAAAACATATGACGAAAATGTATTTTGAAAGTGACAACGCTGTTTTTTGATAGGTTCATGATGATTAAATAGACTGTTAAGAGCCAGAATTGCATAGACACACAAATTTACAGGAATTAAAAGTAAAGCTCTGTGGCCTCCACAGAAGATGTAGTATTTTAGTTGTCAGGAAATTAGATAGCATACATGTACATCAATTGTATTTAACAATTTAACAGATGTACTATATTTCTGCTCTGTTGTGAAACCATTTGTAGATTTAAGATTATGAATTTATTCCTTATTTAACAATATAATGAAGTGAGTCAAAGATTGGTATATCATTTCAACAAGCTGTGTTTTTCTTTTGTTTATAGACTTCTGCCAAACAAGCTGCTGCCATGGCAACCCAGACCATCTCTGCAGCACAAGGTGCCGGCCCATCAAACACCAATACTGCTGCACAACAGGCTCTCATTGATGAATGCAAGGTAAGTTATATCCCAAGCAGACTTGGTATTACCGTGGAAACTCAGTTTAACAAGGTCCTTGGGACCATCAAAGTTACCTTGATGTATCAGGAATCTCATAATATGAGGGTTAAAAAACAGTAAAATGTTAAGAGCCGGGACCAGAATATTACCTTGTTATATCAGGAATATTGTTATATCAGATCTCTTTATACTGAGTTTCCACTGTACCATGAGAAGTCAGTGATTTGTACTGGTGAAGGGAAGAAATGTTTGATATTAGGAAGAGAAAGGAAAGATGTATTTGTAGCTGTTGGATTAAAAAATGAGGTACCACAGGTGTGCATTACTAAAGTCTTTTGTAGTACAGTTGCATTTATGATGATTCTGAGGATGATGATGATGACAGCATTGGGATGTTATTACACTTACATATAGCTGCCCCATTGATGATGGATTAATGATGAAAACAATTTTAGGGTAACATTTTGGAATGTGTTAAAATAAATGTGAATATTGATAGACCACTTTATGAGTACAAACTGGTATGCATGGTGTGAAAATATAGAATAATAAGACTCAATTGTCAGTCACAAATAGGCTATTTGTTTGATGATGTGGAGTACTTTTGTTCTTTTCTCTCTTTATTCAGGTTGTTGCTGAGCATCTTCCAGCCTTGATCCATGGCGTGAGAGATTCTGTCAATCAGCCAGATAGCTCCAGGGCTCAGATCAGCCTCATCAATGCTTGCCAGAACTTTATCCAGGTAAGCATGATGGTAGTGCAAGGAGAAGTGATCAGTTGTAGTCATAGCGTTAGTTGTGAGAGATTCTGTTTAGCCAATCTGTTTACCTCCTTCTGTGCCACTAAGTTTTTTGAGCAACTGTCATTCATGACCTTCCAAGCCTTGGAATACATATGACTTTTTCTAGGAAATGAAAATTGAATATGGAAGTGAATGGTAGTCCAAACAAAATGTTGATCAGTCACATTCATGGATAGATTTGCCACCCGAAGCATGGAAGAGGTAAATGATTTTTAGTGATTCATAATGAGTATCAGTTATAATCATATTGGAAGTAGTGAAGGAGGTGCTGTTGCATCAATAATACAAGGAATAGTATCAGAAGTACCACCACCAGCAGCTGGAGTCAAAATTACATTAGGAGTGAAAGATTCAGTGGCATCAGCATTATAAGCAGCAGTAGTTTTTTTTCAGAGCTAAATAATATTCATTATAGTATTCAGCATCTTCTTGAAAGACAGGAGTAGCCTGTGGTGAAAGGGCTTCTTCAGCTGCAGCACCTTCTCTTTGGAATAATTTACCAACAATTTTGAGAATCACACCATCCTTAGAAACCTTTAAATCCAAGCTGAAGTCCCATTTCTTTTAACAATACTGGTACTTGACACTATGATACTCATCCAGACTGTTTTATCGCTTCTATTTTTTCTTGTACACCTAGCCTAGGAATAGAATATTTCTAGATAGATGGCACCATACAAATGCCTATTATTATTTATTATTTACTTTTTATATATGTTGATGAGAAGGAATGAAATTATGTGATATGGTAGGAATATAACGGTCAAACAAAATTACTGAATTGCCGTTCAAAGTGAGTCAAGTAACCACTTTGTACCAATGTTGCCCATTCACTCATGAATTTGAAGTTTATAACATTTTTTTTTCATTGTTGACAGCCTGGTAACAAATTAGTGACTGCCTCCAAGCAGGCTCTACCCACCGTGAGTGATCCAGCTGTCGCCATGCAGCTTAACAACTGCTCCAAGAATCTTAACACTGCCCTTGCGGAGCTGAAGAGTGTTGCTTCTAAGGTAAGGCTCATTCTTATAGATTCCAATGTTTGCAGCATGTTGCTAAATATTTTGATATTTCAGTACAAATGGACTATATTTTATTATTATGTTTCTTCTTTAAATTGAAACATACATTATTGTGAAATTTGATTTGGGTTTGTAACAGATTGGCAATTATCTGTGTTAAATTTTCACTGCCAGCTGCATAGTTTGCATGTATTTAGGTACTTTAGACCGCAGGTTTCAGTGAAAAAATAATCAAGGAATATGAAAAATATTGTTGTATTTGTTGTATGAGAGTTTCAAGACTTGTATTGTTTGGATTATTGTAAAATTGTAGTCATTTCAAAGAATTACGTACTTTTAGAGAGAGAATTTTCGTCAGACATTGTTAACAAGTTTTACACATAATAAGTGAAATGAAGTAATTGTTATTGAAAGGTATATTTACATCTTATTCTCCAGTATTCTCTTTTGAGCTAAGGTACTACTTGTAATCCATATGAAGACTTAACATAATTCTACTGCCTTTTATATATGACCTTGGGAAGCATTCTCCATAATGTATTTTAATTTTCCTTTACAATACTTTTTCCTGATGATTTAATTGCCATTGTCATGGAAAATATACCAGTATGCTAGCAGTATGAGACATCAGTCTAATTAACAGCTGTTTGCGCAGTTGGGATTAAATTCATTTTGACAGGTTTATTTTTCTATGTGGCTTTCCTTTATGGCGACAGATTCCTCCCTACCACCTTCGCATTTAAAGTCAGATCTATATGAACATTCATATTTACCACTATAGATATGCACTAAATGTTAACTTTTTCATCATTTGAATCATTGAATGTTTTATGTTTTAAAGTCCATGCTAGCCTTGTCAGGTTTTATGATGTGATATTTAATGCTTTCACTAAAAATGAAGGTCTTGATAACTGATTCAGACTTTGACAGGCACTTGAGACAGAAATATACTTGAACATGTATTGTGAAAGATGTTTGGTAGATGTAGAATATTCTGTTGTACATGTATATTGAAAGAGAAAGTTAGGCATAACCAGTAACCAGGCTTTATTCTCAGTTTGTATCATAGTAGAATTGCCCTTGTTCAATACTTAAACTTTTGCTAGTGGATTTTTATTATTTTGGTTGGGTTTTTATGCTTTGTTGAGGGTGTAAGTCCATGTAGTTTGAGAAGTTACAGCATTTAACAAATTTTCTTATATTTATTGTGAAACCAATAGTTGTTAAATTCTATATTTTCATTCTTGATAAACATATACATGGAATATGAATAAAACAGCATTGGTACAAAACATACTATTATATGAACAAAACAGATTTATGAGAATGAAGGGTCAACAAAAAAGAGCAAATAGCCTTATAGTACATTGACCCCAAAATTAACAACACATAAATTATACATAATCAAGCCTATAATGAACAAAAAGAAGGAGGAGGTCGTCCTTTAAATCCTGCATGAATGACTAATGAACAGTAGTTGTGTACATGTTCCAGCACCATCTACCAGGCACCTACTGTACACTTTGCATGTGATGAAGGATGTAAAGTATCGTGATCATTCTTCTCAAATAGCCCTCATATCCTGGATATCACAAGATCAGATTTCATTTTCGCATTTTCTCTAGGACCAAGCAAAGACTGACAGTTGCTTACCAGCCTCATATTTAAAGCACCGTCACAGTGATTATAAACCAGAATAAAAGTAGTGGCAGAATAACAGAGTACTGGAAATTATAATAGCAGCAATAATTGCAGGCAGAAGGCTATGGCTTGCCTAGATGTTTTCCACCAAAGTTTGATTGTATGAATTCTAGACCTGTGGAAGAATTTCCTGTGGAATTTGTGGTTCTTAATCTTGAGAAAATGTGTCATCAAATCTTGTGACTAATAAGGTAGAAGGAGCTGTGATTTTGCTCTTTCACACAAACTTCTTCACTCAGTGATAGTGTGAAAGATTGGATATATTTTCCACACCAATTTGCCAATTTTTGAATGGATTAAGTATTTCCTCTGATGATAATGACACTTTGGAAGGTGATTCAGTATTAACTTTATTTGATATTGTTCTTTTGTGCATGTTATGTTGTTACAGCCAAATTAATGAAATCAATGCACAATCAGGCATAGTGCTTCACTTGATTATTACTATTGTCCCAGTTACTGGATTCACATCTTCACATTGTGTGCACCACCTCCAATTCTGGATCAGGGAGTATTCTTTGTTTGGTCATCTTGGATGTGTTCATTCATATCTTACCCAAGAACAGTTAGTGCTCTGGATCATGTAGGGTTTAGAATAGGACCATGATCTCATGACAACAATTATCATCCTACAGGAGTGTTTATACAGCTTGTTGAGTGACATTTTATGTGTGTCAACTGTCATACATTTGACCTGTGCTCTTTGACCTTTTAACCTTTCTTAGGCCCAAGAGGCGTGTGGTGCTATGGAGATTGACAACGCCCTAGAGACGATCCGTGGCCTGGAAGATGAGCTTGATCAGGTGAAGAAGAATGCCCGGGAGGGTAACTTGCATCCTCTACCAGGGGAAACGGTAAGCATCAACTAATGCATGGTCTTCTTTTGTCTTTGTGCATCATGGTTATCTTGATTTGTGAATCATGATAGCAACTATAGCTAACAGACTGAGATATTTTGTCTCTTTGTGGGGGTTCCATTGTACTACACATGCTCCAGCAACAACTACTGCCAGGCCTATTTCTTCAAAGATATATGGTTGCATTTAGGTTAGGTTAAGGGTTAAAGTTAGGTGTAGTTTGGGGTCCACTGGTGAAGTTAAATATTCCACTAGTATTAGAAATTGACCATGGAGCAATTGTTATTGGAGCTTTGAACTTAAAGTCGTAAGTACATGCCCTCAAAGAAAAGCCACAAAGTTCTGACGTGGAAACTGCCCTTCTGACTATGCTGAAGATTTTGCAAGATGGAAAGGTGCATTATAGTATGCCTGCATGATAGACCAGCTTACTGAGTTACTAAATGATAAATAACAATAGTACAGCCATTTTTAGTAACTTTCCACTCAAGCTGGCTGTACAATGCACAATGCTTGCTGATGAAACTTACAAGCAGATATTAAGTGCATTGTGATTTTATTTCTTCTCCATCTTCTATAAGATGAAAAACTACTCTGACCCTATCATAGCAAGGACCTGCTAAAGACCACAGTGTTTTTGCAGTTAATATTTATAAACATTCACTGTCATTGTACGTTCTCTCAAAGAAAAGCTACGTACCCTCTCTCTCTCTTACTCACACACTCTCATTGATATTTCAAGCTTTTTCCTTCTCATCTTCTTCACTTCTCTTTCTATGGTATGAAGCCTTCATTGAAGATGGGTTTCGTCTCTGGGTTACATCTTTTTA
Source organism: Echinometra lucunter (assembly GCA_029962745.1). Classification (NCBI taxonomy): domain Eukaryota; kingdom Metazoa; phylum Echinodermata; class Echinoidea; order Camarodonta; family Echinometridae; genus Echinometra; species Echinometra lucunter. Next base: position 13,308,672 of record CM057151.1, read on the forward strand.
AAAAAAAAGTTTAATAATCATCTAGTTTGCCAAGACTACTAGTTTATCCTTGCTTTCTCATTCCTTCACATTACTGAAGCATTACAGTATAGTTAGTCTACATATTGGTCAACAATTATTTACTACATGTTCCCTGTTTCAGGTTTTATCAGATGAAAAGGAATGGCCATATACAATCACAATATTTCTAAATTATGAATCAGATTCACATGATGATATAAGGGATAATATTTTATAGTCTATTATTATTATTTTATGATGAATACAATTGACTGGGATAACATAAATTTTTCCCTGCATTGAAAATATTTTATTTCAGTTAGTCCTATAGCTGTATAGAAATTCATGCTTTCTCCATTAAAAAAAATATTTTGAAGTAGAAGTAGCTCATGATAAATGTATTAGATGGAGAATATTGGGTATTTACAAACCAGTGTTATTTTCAGTGGAGCCCAAAATAATTTTCGTTAGTATGTAGAAGTCTTTTAGCAATATTGCACTGCAATGTAGATGGCCCTATCCATCAACCTACCATTTCAACTAACCAAACTCACACAAATGCTCTTTCAATCTTTCCACTTCCCTTTTGAATGATATCCTTACCCTCACCCCCACCTTACCCCATTCCTTCCAATAACCACACCCCTCGCAGTCCGAGTCCTGTGCCTCCCAACTCAGTGCAACCTCCAAGGGTGTGGGTGCCTCCATGGCTCAGCTTCTGACAGCCGCTGCCCAGGGCAATGAGAACTACACTGGTATGGCTGCCAGAGACACAGCCAATGCCCTCAAGAATTTGAAAGGTGCCGTCAGGGGCGTGGTCGCCAGCACCAATGATCAAGAAGTACAGGAGGGTATTGTAGATCATGCCAAGGACGTCATGGACAAGTCTGCCAATCTCCTGGAGGAAGCTAAGAAGGCACTGCAGAACTTGGATGACCCAGCCAACCAACAGAGACTTGCACAGGTTAGCATGTAGTGGAATTCTGTGGAAAAAATATATCGGGGTAGTCGCAGGAAAAATTGCAATATAACCAAATGCCTTTCAAAGTTCTTGATTTATCTGGATTCACAAGTTTGGTTTGTTAAAATCACAAACATAGTTATCACAACGTAGCCTTTTTTGGCATTCAGGAAAGTTTTTTGCCCAGAAAACAGTTACTATAAACAATTTGTTTCTAGTGTTTTAGAAAACTGTCGTAAACAGATGAATAATTAAATTTTGGTTCTAGTCAGAATCTTTTTGTTTTTGTTTTTTTGCAATTTAAGACCACACTATCAAAATTTTTATATCGATGTGCTTTCAATTTCAGATTTGAATTTGACTCTACTCAAAGTTAATATGTGTATCTGATTCGAATCCAGGGTGACGTTATACGGTTTTTTTTGTTTGAGGGGGGTGGGTTGTTGAAATTTATTCTTAGCAGGTTTCACTTTTCTTTCATATTGATTTTATACATATTACATCAATTTGTTGTATGTATTTCCAAATCATTTGGAAATGTACAAGAAAAGTATCTAATGGAATGAGTTAGATTTTGCTACTAATGAAACTGAGCTCAAATTTAAAATCTGAAAATATACATCCATCAGATTATACATAAAAGTATGTAATAAAGTTATTAATCAGATTCATGTGTGTGATAATCATGACAAATCTGTTTGGATATACACTGTACATAAATCTTGTACTTAAGTAATCAGTGGATAGAAAAGGATACAAAGAAGAAAAACATGAGCTGTTTGAAAGATTTATTCTAATGAACTGTTTAAAAGACTTATTCTAATGAATAGCATTCCTATAAATCTATTCATCCACAACCTGATGATGATGATGATGATAATAGACCTCTTTACTTTTCTTTTTTTTTTTTGATTGGGGTCTCCATTCATATGGAACTTACAATCCATGGTAATTGTCAGACTCTGAAATGCCCTAGATGAATTTTTGTTTGTTGAGTTTTAAAAAATTACACTGTGGTACCAAGACTTTAACAGACATTTTGTATAGGGAGGTGCTAAAGAATCACTCTCTATTCAGAGGGTACTGACTTTGGTTTCTGTTTCATTTTATGCTACCCCTTTACCAGGTTGCCAAGGCAGTATCTCTTGCCCTCAACAACTGCGTGAACTGCCTCCCAGGACAGCGTGACGTAGACAAGGCCATCAAGGCAGTGGTAGAGTCCAGTAAGGGACTCATGTCAGGCAAGGTAGGTGGGACAAGCATGATGTCCTCACTGCATCTATGGAATGATTTATTCATAATGCATTTTAGAAGTGTGCTCATGGCATGACTTCCCTTTTTTTCTGCATCTTGATTCATGTTATTTTAATGTTGATTAGACCATTTTGTGAGGATGTCTTTGACCTCTTCTGTGCCACAGAGTATACGTAAATTGTCAATATTGAACTTCAAGAGTCAAAGTACCGGTATGGATTTCACTTCTTTGTTTCATTGGTTAATCCAGCTTTAGATATCTTCCATGGAAGTACCCTTTACATTGTACTTACAGGTCTGTTTCTATGTCAAAAAGAAAAGAAAAAAAAGAAGCTATTTCTAAAATTCAGACTTACGAGGGAATATTGACACTCTTGGGCAAGATATGCCACTCTTGGCACAGAAGGGGCAAAGGATTATGACTTTGACTTCTCATACTAATTCTTATATTGTTGATTTTTGAAGAACCGATATCCATTTTTATGATTGGCTTTCTCTATTTATGTTGTTTAAAAGATCATGAATACCTAGCTACATGTCTAATTGTAATTTCCAGTTATTTTGATAAACTCATAGATATGTCATTGATATTCATTGAATGCTCTTTTTTCATGCAAGAATTTGTCTACATCAATTAAAGTTATAATTAGAATGAGGAGCATGATTCCTGACATTCACAAATATGTTTCTTCTTATTTCATGGAAGGTGTTTTGTTTACTATTATTTAATGATACTATGCAATGTATGATCCAACTGATTCCAAAATGTTTGCCTTTATTTGCTTGTTAACCTTGTATCCTATTGAATATATTCTTCCTATAAAAAAAGGAGGATGAGCCTATAACGGTAATTACATGAACATCAAAATAAATCTAGTTGAAAACCATGAAAAAGCATTCTGGCTTTCTCTCTACTCCTGTAATCTTCTTTTTAAGCTTGATAATTCCACTAGGCTTTCTCCTTCTCAAAATTTTTAAACATCATTCCTTTCATGTTTCTCTTTCCTGTAATTTATTAGCAAAAATTATGTTGGAAATCATGTTGGCATATCATACTTTTCTTGCCATTTGTCATTTCCCCTTTTCTCGCTTTTGTTGTATTTTGTTGATTATTATTTTATCATATTACTTATTGTAATACTTGCCTTTCGACATGCATACTAATTAGATGATGAAAAAAGCGCAGGAGAAATATGCTATGGTATGTAGTCAACAGGCAATGTATACCAAATTAATCAGTGGGTTTTTATGTATCCTTGTTATCAAAAAGTCACCTATGTTGCACAATATTCCTTGAACTTCTTACCTGTATTCCAGTCTGGTAATTCCTGTCCTTGTTTGTATGTGATGTATAATCCAAAATAATCCCTCTTTTTGCAAGTTTCTGCCCTTTCCTTGTCTTTGATGTACCAATTCAAACACATTTGACACTACTCATACAAATTTGAAATAACCCACAGCTCCTTACAGGAAACATACTCATTGAAACTATTGTTCTTTGGGCTGAAATTCAGTTAATCTCCTTATTTTTATTTAAAAAAAAAATTTTTTTTTACAATAATACAGAAGTATTTTATTTCCTATAGAAGGGCCAGAGATGGAAAATGAGAGGTGTCAGTGTATCCATTGGGCTTATCTTACAATATGAGCAAAAATACTTGGAAAATTCAAAATACCTGACACTCTTGTTACATGTATGTCATATCATACTTTCTTTTGTTTCACCTTGTTTTCTTTGTATACTGATGTGTTTTATACCCTTCAGATATCCATCTTTTCTAACAGTTTGTATTCACTCTAACCTTGTTTTTTTTTTCTCTCTGTACCTTTCGCATGTTTTTGCTAATCGTTGGGTGTGCCATGGTGTCATCCTCTCATCCACTCCCTGGTCATCTGGGTGCATCACATTTCTCTCAATGACCTTTGACCCCAACCTCTTGTTACTCTCTCTTTTCACATGTCTTTTTGACATATCTCTTTATCACCCTTTCCTGTTTGGTTATACTTTCTCACTATATGACTCTTCTCCATCTTATCATTGCTTTCCCATTCTGTCCTTGTTCTTGACTCTGGTCATTTTAAAAAAATTGTTTTGTCTCCTGTGCCTTATCTGTTTCTTCCTCTATCTCTTCCTTTTGATTTCTCTTTGCCTAAGTTGTCCTTGTTTTTTCCCCTTCACTTTGTATCCTTCCATTTTCATCTACCCTGTCTTGCATTCTTGCATCCTGCAATTTCTTCACTCTCTTTAAACCTTTTTTGTGTGTCATCATCCCATAATATTTTCACCCCCCTTTTTCTTGGTTACCATTCAAATTATTCTTTACTGACTGCCAATCTCGTCCATTCCTGTGATCATTGTTTCTTCTCATTTTTTCTCATGCTCTTCTATTACCCTGTGTCTTCTATAATTTTCTTCATCTGTCAATTTTCTTAAATTTTTCTACTTTCCTTTAACTTCCTCCTCCTCTATTTCCTTTTTCTCATCCCTCCCCCCCCCCCAATTTCATACATCCTGTGATGTCTTCCACCCCTCCTGTCAATCTATATCACGGGGTCTACGTCTGTGTAGTTGCTCCAGTCATATAATCGTCACAGCTTGTCTATGGACCTCATGTCACCTTCGTCTAGTCTATCCCATGAGGAGTTGATGGCTTTGTTTGCAAGTGTATGTCTTACAAAAAGCAAACAATATGTTTTGATTTCAGTTTACAAGTAGCCCTTCTCCTTTTGTAGGGAAAGAACATAGGAAAAAAGAAACAAATAATTACAATGAAAAAATTTTCCTACTGAATTACACACTTCTGAAGACATTTGTTGAATAGAGTGTCTAGAGTTTTATTAAAATATACGATTTTATAAAAAATGAAATGGATGAGCCGCATAATGGTTTACATCCTGGGAAAACCTGTCATTTCATTGACAAATTTTTTGCAGTTTTTTCCTCACTTTATGTTATAACATTGCTATCTAGTCATTATTGACTTCTTGTTACCTATTTCTTTAATACATTTAACTTAAAAAACAAAAACAAGAGAACAAAAATACCTGTTTTTTCAATATACGATTCAAGGTAAAGATTTGCAGAATTTGGTCGGGAATGGTCATTGATAGTGAATATGATATGTTCTTCATATTTTCATTAAACTGTGTATATTTTCTTGTTTGATGTATTAAGAATTATGGTGTAGTGATTTAAATCTGTCTCTCTCTCCAAATATCCGTGTTGTTTGATTGCATTTTCTTTTGTGTGTAAACATAAAGTATGCACATGTTCTTCTCTTGCAAGTCAACATTATCATATACTCCTTCATTTTGTAAATATATTTTTAGCATTGATAAATACACATATATAATCACATCTTTATTCATATATAGTAAAATGTAGTAATGATAAATAATAATTCGGTAATGGGTCTAGACAGTTAATTAAAATTAACTTCTGCATGAAAGCTTCTTGTAGCATTAAATTCCTGTTTGTCAGATATTTGCACCCTTGAATAAGTTGAGTTTGGGGGGAAAAGCAGTTTCTCATTGAATTTCAATATGATATTTGAATATTTGAAAAAATGAATATTGCAAACAATACACAGTACTGTGCATTTAGCTGTACTCTACAATAATGAAAAGTAAGAAGCTACTAAGATATAATGAATTTTTAATATTTTGAAATATTTTATTTGTATCCTATTGTCATGCAAAGTCTGTTGTTTAAGTGTTGTTTTTGTTTTTCACATGCTGTACATGTATTTTGTGAAAACCAAAGGGTGCCTTTTTTTTTTGATCTCCAAAGTGATTCTGTTCTACAATCTTTCAATGCAATGAAACATTCATATTCATTATTGCATAGTGCTTCACATACATGTAATGCAGTATTTGCAAAATTTTCTTAATATTGTGTTATCATGGAGGCAACAAAATGTACCAGTACTTGTTGATTCATGTAGTGTTGATAGACTTGTAACATTTCAATATTTAGAAGTGATTTTGACACGAGCCTTTAATCTCTTTCTCCCATCCTACCAACCAACCACCCTCCAACACCAATCTGCTACCACATTGCACCCTTCCAATACCCCTCTACCACCACATTGGACCTCCACAGCTTCCAGAAGGCACCCATAGGAACTACCAGGAGCACCAGAATGCACTGAACAGTGCTGCCCAAGGCCTCAACGTGGCCAGCGGAGAGCTGGTGGTGGTGGCAGCCCGAGGCACACCTGAAGAGCTGGCTGTAGCAGCCAATGATTTCAGCAAGGAGTTCCAGGAACTGATGGACTCTGGCATGGGTATGGCCAGGACTGCTCCAGTAAGTTCATAAACTTGTTTTATAATATATTTCATGTTTTTAAAGGTGTAATAAATGTGGCATTTAATATTATTAGATTATAGGAAAATTGATAGTGTAGCCAAATATACATCCATTTTTATTATTTAGGGGAAAAAAATCTGGAAAAAAGAGAGAAACATCAGGGGCCCATTGCATAAAACTTACTATAATAGTAACTTTGCTATTATAGTATCACTTCATGGAATACTGGATTTTGATTGGCTGTTGAGCATGGCATGTTGCTCAACAGCCAATCAAAATCCAGTATTCCATGAAGAGTTACTATAATAGCAAAGTTACTATTATTATAGTAAGTTTTATGCAATGGGCCCCTGGAGGTGATGATCTACTCTGGAAATTGCAAATCTTTTCAATGAAGAAGCATTTAAAGTGTGAATGGTCAGGAGTGTATCTTATTAGACTACCATCCTTTATCCATGGTTGTGCATTAGTTGAATGTAATGGTACCCTCTTATACCTGAGACAGTTTTTGATAATGTGATGAAAAGTTCCTAACCAGCTGTTGAGAAACAAACGAAAATATAGACAGTTATGAGTGAAGGGTAATTAAATCTCCAGAATAATCTTATAGATGATTAAAAATGAGAGAGTCTTATATTTATCTTGATTTGTCTGTGATTACTTTGACCAGACCGAAGCCCAAAACAACATGGTTGGTAGTCTGAAGAATATCTCAGTGTCATCCAGTAAGCTGCTCTTAGCAGTCAAGTCCATGTCAGTGGATCCTAATGCTCCCAATGCTAAGAACCTTCTAGCTGCAGCTGCTAGGTAAGATTGAGAAAATAAAAGTATTCATTCTTGTTACCCTAGATTTTCTTCATCTTTCTGTTAGTGCTTTTTGACATTGGTGATCCAGTTTACGTTTATTTCTGCTGCTTCTGTATTTTGGGAGTTCCAAAGTTATCCTTTCACTTGTAATTTTCTTCAAATATATGGATGACAGTGTATGAATTTCGATAACTGCATTTTGAAAAATCCGACCTTTCAATTCTTGTTTTAAGTCTTTGATACTGAGGACATATTCAGTTGTGATTTGATCATCTGTTATGTAGAATGATGCATTTTAAACTTTTTAGCCTCTGAGCCTCTGCATATCTTTTTACCAAAGTTACGGTTGATAACATGTCCTCAACATCTGTTTTGTAAAATTCATTGTCTACATGTATATTTTTTGGCCTGCAACCATGGTAATAATACTGGAGCACAAGAAGGGTTACCATGTGATGCCAAATAACAGTTAGGTGCCAAATAAGGAGCCATCATATGTATTGTATATGAACGCCTATGGGACTTCAATTCATGAAAGTTATTATTCATCAGGTCTTAGTTCAATGAAGTCAGTATTATAAATAGTCTCATTCTACCTCCTGACGATGATGGGTGTATCCCACCAAAACATAGCGGAGATTTATCTACAGTAAGTTTCGGTTCTTGATTTATAATATTGACTTCACCTTTTGGACTTGAATAGCAAGGAATTATTTCTTTTTTCAATCACCAGGCAAGTCACAGACAGTGTGAACCAGCTTCTGAACACATTCATGCAGAGCGCCCCCGGTCAGAAGGAGTGTGACAATGCATTGCGTAACATCCAGACGATCAAGTCTATCCTGGATAACATCAATGAACCTGTCAATGATTGGACCTACTTTGAGTGTCTTGATGCTATCATGCTTAAATCAAAGGTAAACTTTATTTTTGTAGGAAGAAATACTATGAAACTTTGTTTAAAAATTTGAATTGCATTGTGCTGCATATATTTTTTTCCATTTTTAGAACCTTTGTTTATGTTTTTGTTTTTTAAAGAAAGAAACAAGTTTCGAAAGCAAAAAAATTGCAGTAATGATTTAAATCTTTTGGTGAAATATATATTTCAATCTTAAATGTATTTTTAAATTTATATATAATAAGCTTAACACCTGTTTGGTCCAAATGTTAATAAGATGAATTTGACAAAACAATATACTTCTTTCTTTGTTCAGAATCTTGGTGAGAGTATGACTGGTATCACCCAGAATGCCAAGGATGGAGAGTTGGAGAAGTTTGGTAAGAGTGTAGAGGCAGCAGGACAGGCTGTGTGTGGACTCACCGAGGCTGCAGCTCAGGTATGCAATCATTCATATATACACTTATTTGAGAGCTAAGAATGAAGGTTCACGTTCATTGTCAGCTGCTATTAATGGGGGCCATCAAGTATGTAAAATAGCAGTAAAAGATTACCTCTTCAGTTCATGGATGACCATACATGTGTCTGATTACATAAGAATGGAATCATATCTTGTCATACTCTTAGATGGCCCCAAGCTTTGGTGGACGTTGTACTACAGTCCCAGAGACTGTAAAAAAATTAACATTTCTTGTGCCATTTACCAGGGTATTGAGAAGGTAAATGCACTTGATATAGTGCTATGTTATTTGAATTCATCCCCTCTCACCTAATGTAATATCTTTTGTTTTCAGTCTGCCTACCTAGTAGGTATCTCGGACCCATCCAGCGTAGCCGGTAGACCAGGTCTTGTGGACCAGTCCCAGTTTGCTCGTGCCTTCCAAGCTATCCAGTCTGCTTGCCAAAGCCTTCTTAATCCAGACAGTTCTCAGCAACAGGTGAGTAGTGGTATTATTCTGTCTTGTCATGTTAGGTCTCTGGTTCTCTCTCTCCAGCTCTTTCCCTCTCCATTTCCCTCCCCTTTTCTCCCTCTTTTTTTCTTTCTTTCTTATTTTTAGGAGAGGAATTAAAGCCTACCCTTACAAGGTCTAAAAAGTGCATATGTATATTAAAAAAAAGATTTTGTATAACACATTCCTGTTGATTTGGAGGAGCAGATCTGATTTTGAGATATATGCACATGTATTTTATATTTTGGCTATTTTTTTTTTTTTTTTTTTTTGGTAAACCATTACCAAATTTATCCTTGAATTCTATAGAAAATGATTATTTGAAATCATGTGAATAAATCAGTTTTTTAAGTTCAAGAAGCCATACAGTACTCGTTTATTTCTATATTTCTTTCTGTTCTGATAGTTTCTTTTAAAATGAAGTAGAAGTCATATGCTTTGATTGGAAATCAAATCCTGAACAGTGAAGCAGCAGAACAGTTGTGATTTATGTTGAAAGTCTTCATAGAAGTAGTCATTTACAACACCAAGGATAAAGGTCTCATTAATCTACCAGAAGAGCTATTTAAGGGACATATTAATACTTCATTATGTAATGGTAACTATTCATTAAGAATTACTTGTATATGTCTGTCAAACGTGAACTTAAGAAGCCATTCAAAGGAAGTAGAATGTGTTGTTAGCCTTTTAAAGTAGCTGTCATAAAGAAAGTTCCTTTTAAATGCCAACAAATGAGTACGCTGTTTCATGAGAGGTTTACTTTTGGATAAGTGGGATCATATATTTTTGATGGAATCATTTCAGGTCTTGGCTGCAGCTACAGAGGTGGCCAAGCACACTTCAGCCCTGTGCAATATATGCCGAGTCGCCTCGTCGAAGACTAGCAACCCTGTAGCCAAGAAGCACTTTGTCCAGTCAGCTAAAGATGTGGCCAACAGCACTGCTAACCTTGTCAAGAGCATCAAGGTATACACACATTATGAACTCACTCTTGTAATCCTCAGATCTAGGACTTTCGTGTAACTATCTATATGTACTCGCGTTTGCCAAGCCAGGAAACCTTGACAATAAATTTCTTAATTGCTAAATCCCACCCTTGATGGTGAATTAGCTTGATTACAAAAATTATATGATACTTTGTAGAAAGAATAAGGTTTGCACTCGGTATTCCATAAATCAGTGGACTAAGTTATGGCAAGTTGAACATGTGTGCTTTCATGTATAAAAGCCTTTATGACTTATTTAAGATTAAACTATGAAGTTGCCTAGCACTATATTGATCTGTCTTTTGTCCTATCAGGATCTGGATGGGAACTTCACCGAAGACAATCGTCGTAATTGTGGTGAAGCAACCCGGCCTCTTGTTGAAGCTGTGGAGAGTCTTATCACCTTTGCCAGCTCTCCTGAGTTCACCAGTGTGCCTGCCAAGATCACTCCACAGGTAGGACATAGGCTCAAAGTTCATGTGTCTGTCAAGGAAGTTAATCAACCTAACCATTCATTCTATTATGTTTGTAAGAATTTACATGATATGCCGAGGAATTCATATCCTCGTACTTTAAGGTAGTCATATCGTACTGAAGGTAATCATATGAAAAGGAGGTCTTTGTATGATAAGTGTGTTTAATGCTTGAAGGTCATTTTATTTTGTTGGATTTTGATGTATGAATTTTCAATTTGAGTCATAATATGAAAAGCTTTGATCTATTATTGGAGAAAAATCATTAGTTTATTATCATTGATTATGTTATTTTGCTGGAAGTGCTTGATTCATTCATAAACAATCTACATGTGATTCATTTGCATAAAAAGAACCTGTATGGCAATCTGCATGTAATTCATTTTCAAAACTAACCTTTATATAATTGTCGATAATGACAATAGAGAAAGACATGTCTCATTCTTGTCAGTCTTGTCTGTGATATAGGGAGGGAAATATATTGCCTCTTCCTGTGATGTCCTTGTGCACATGTATATTTTGCCTGTATTCAAAGGAATGAGTAGATTTGGTAATAACTGTAGATATAAGTGATTATACAGTCAAACCTGCTTTAGCAACAACCTGTATAGAAAGACCACCTGTCTATAAAGACCACAATTTTTGTTTCCCTTGAATAGATTTTCCCATTGAAACATGTATTAAAGGAACCTGTCCATAAAGACCACCTGCTCATAAAGACCGCTTTTCTTGTCTCCCTTGGGCGGTCTTTATATACAGGTTTCACTGTATAATAAAAACTGCAATTTGCTGACAGTGCTCAACTATAGGAGCTAACTGTAGATATTTGCACATTTATCCTGAAGAATGCTCAAGGCACTTTTGTATAAACAGTGTATTTATTTGCCTGGTTGTAGCCAAGCTTTCATGCGCTGTTGTCATGACTCCTTTGATATCTTGTTGCAGGCCCGTATGGCAATGGAGCCTATCACAACTGCTGGCAAGCGTATGATTGCGAGCTCCAGTGCATTGATCCAAACAGCAAAGCCATTGGCTATCAACCCTAAGGATCCACCCACCTGGCAGCTACTGGCCAATCACAGCAAGAATGTATCAGATTCCATCAAGGAGTTGATCGCATCCATCAGGTGAGCTCTCCTTCATATCTACTGGAATCAGTATGATACATAAAGTACAAAATTATCAGGGCAAAATAATCGCAGTACCACACTGCATCTGTATGTGTTCTTGCATTTGTATGTTTTGAATTGTGTATTCATTGATTTGAATGATTTGAATTATTGAAGAAGAAGGAACTTAACTTAACATGATATATGTTATTTTCATTCCTATTTGGTCTTAACTTGTCAGAATCATCGGGCATACCCAAACTTTGATGTTGTTAGTAGCATGTTGGATTCCATAAGTGTGTGGATATGCATTTTGTTCTAGTATGCCCCACTAGTTTGACACCCATCATGCTGTACTGGCATTTTCAAGCTTTTTTTTTTTTTTTTCATGAATGTGTATTTTTTTTCATGAATGTGCAATGTGTATCTTAAAGAAAATATTGTTATTATGGCAAGTTTTCTTATTACTTACTTCGTTATGATACAGGGATCGTGCACCTGGCCAGAAGGAATGTGATGAAGCTATCAGCAAAGTAAGCAGATCAATCCGCGATCTTGACCAGGCATCATTGGCTGCTGTTGGTCAGACCCTGCCTCCACAAGAGGGCAATAATCTCAAGGTATTTGTTAGTCTGTGCATCTGTTAATATTTATATCTATGTGTTTCTTGCATTCTTTCTCTAAATCAAACTTCATCTTCCCCTTTTCCCTTTGCTCTTTTTCTGTATCTCCCTCCTTGTGTATTTATTATTTGATCTCTCCTGTGATTTTTAAATTGATTTCTTTCCTCTTTTTCTCTTGCTTATAGCTTGTTATTTTTGTCATCTTATCTGTTTATTAATTCAGAAACAAAACCATTGAAATTTATCTCACATATTCAGTATAAATCTCACATCAGATATAAAGTAAGCTATACAGACATACTTCTATTCTAGTGTATATTCCTCATTTTACTATATTTTATTCCATTTTATTGCATTTTATTCTGTTAGTATAATGACCATGGCATATTTCCTTTGTATGTTGACAGGGCTACACAGAGCACTTGAATAACAGCTTAGCTCAGATCAAGGATACCATTGACCAGGTGGCCAATGCAGCCAAAGGACAGGCAGAGAAACTTGGACATGGGGTCAGATTTCTTTTATTTATCTTTTCTCTCTTATTGCTTATTCCGGAAAACACCTTTTTAAGATGTTGCTGTTTTTATGGTAGAGTAGGATTCCATGAACCACAGATTATTTGTTAAATTGTGAAAATGGTTGATTGTTATTGTTTATAGTTTTAATATTCTATTTATTCCTTTAAAAGAAAAAATTGTTTAATTTTTCATTTATTTATTTTTATTTATTTATTTTTTTTGGGGGGGGGAGGGGGGGGGGAGTCAGTACTTAGATAACTTCTGTCTACACATTTTCTTTTTTGTGCATCTAGCTACCTACAGTATTTAAAAGAAGAAAAATAGACATTAGACATTAGACATTAGACATATGGTGAATTCTGAATGCTTAAATGAAGAAATATTCATGTTTCAAAAGTATCCAGGAAGTTATGCATCATTTGGAAATATTCAACTCTGTTCTGGGTCCCGTTGCATAAAACTTACCATTGATGGTAACTTTGCCATCAATGGTAACTTCCATGGAAACCTTGAATTTGTTTGGCTGTTGAGCAGTGTTACCATGGTAATTTCCATTGATGGTAGAGTTACCATGAATGGTAAGTTATATGCACTAGGGCCCTGGTCTGCTGTGTGACATTCCTCATGATGATGATGATGATGATGATGATGATATGGAAAACTATTCTGACAAGTATGAGAAAGTATTTCTATTAATCCATTTTCTACTGATACTGTATGGCCCTTGTATAAAATCGTTGGGAATATAAGAATACAGTAGTCAACTGGTTAATGCCATTTTTGTGACAAAAGATATGTATGATAACTGCCATGAATTCTGTCAATAAGAATTTACATTTCCTAATGCCTGCAGGTTACTGCTATGGCTAACTACTTTGAGCCGCTTAGCCGAAGTGCCATAGGTGCAGCCTCTAAGAGCATCAACTCCCAGAGACAGATGGCTCTGCTAGATCAGACCAAGACTGTTGCTGAGTCCACTCTTCAGCTGCTCTATGTCTCTAAGGAAAGTGCCGGAAATCCAAAGGTAAGAAATTTGTTTCTCTTTCCAAGTGGATAATAGACAGGTTTTCATTTTACCTGGGAGAAGACATGAAAGGAAAGTCCAGGTCCCTGGCTTTTGAAATCAAAGTTTTCCAATGATCCCTAGTCAATGGCAAAATTTCATTGTTTCACTGGATGCAGATCCTGAAATGTAATGTCCACATATTGAGTAATAATGATAAATGCATCAAGAAACAAAGAGAAGATCCAGAAGTGCCTAAAGAATAGCTAAAGTGATGTTTTGTTCACATGGTAAATACATGTAGTAATGAAACTTTCATAAAAAAAAGCAAAACAAAGTTGGAATGATGATATTTTATCACGGTATTTGAAGATGCTTGTACACTGTCTACAAGTTATAACAAATATGGGAGTTGGAATGACTGTGATGTAATGAAGTGAACTCTCTGTTATGATATCTTGATAGGCTGAACAAACCCATGCAGCTGTTGAGGAGGCTGCTCAGGGTACCAAGGAAGCAGTAGATGATCTCATTGCAACGTTGGAGGAAGCTGCCAGTGAGTTCGGTATTGTCACAGGAATGGTTGACAGCATCTCAAGGGCTATACTTGTGGTAAGTTCATAATGATGTTGAGTGGAGAAAGATCGATTGTGTGACAGCAGATTAAAAAAAAAAAAAAAGGAAAAATACCACCACAGACGCTTTTGATTATTAGAGGGGAAGGACATATTGTATGAAGGAGAGCGAGAAAGTGATCACTAAGATTTCTGCTGTCAGGGCATTTCTTCTTATAGTCAGCTATAGGGATGGGAATTTCAAGCATTAGTGAAAGGTACCATCTAAGAATCTTATGAATTGCTTAAGAGAGAGAATATGCACATATTAGAGATGGCTGGTAGTATAGCCATGTTAATCTTTGGACTACTGTTCTCATCATATCGTTTAATAAAACCATATTGAATCAAATGAAATGTTAGCACACAGTCACAGACACACCAGATTCTTTTGATTTGAATTGTTTATATCTATTTTAAGGCTGTGGTTTGTGTGTTCATATTCACCAGTATGCAACATGTGAAAGTATCTCATTTATCCCTCTTTTTCCTGTCAGACTGAGCAAGCTGTACCAGAGAATGAAGTAGGAGACTTTGTGGACTACCAGACTGATATGGTCAAGACTTCAAAGGCTATCATCAGGACAGCTCAAGATATGGTAAATGCCTTCTTTTAGTCCATTACTTATTTTCTCACTTTTTTTAAAATTTCTATAGTAATAGAATGATTATTTGATATTTTAAAGCATATTATGCATGTATACATGTACATTCTGCTTTACCTTTTTATAAAAATGATATTATGATTTTTTTTTTTTTTTTTTTGCATCTGAAAACAGTACAGTGCTACTCTTCAAATGGAGTTTTAAAGTGGATACATGACTCATGAACTTTAAGAGTGATAACAGATTGAAATACTCCATTGCAGAAACATTTTGCTACATATTCTCATGTTTGGGTCAGCAACATAAATGGTCAGCTATAAACTGTTCCATCTGTATTGTAAGTCTCTTTCATGTGCACTACCATAACTCTGAAATTTATCTAATACTGTTTATTCTTCGATGCCTTCAGTCAGCTTGAGAGGAAGTAGGCTAGAATAGAACTGTGACAGTGATTACAAATTGTTTATTTGCTGTATAGTAAACTGGCCAGCAAAAGAAAGTACCCACTTCTTTCAAAGGCTGCACACAAAAATTCACCCCATAGAAATAAACAATTTTGTACACAGTTATGGTGCAATATCCATTAGTAATCACATACCCAACAGGAAGTGATTATCTTTATTACAAAGAAATAAAATGACATGTACAGCATCTTGGTCACTGAATCAAAAGTCACAAAATGTAACAGAATGAGCCGTCCAAGTTTTACACAAAAGTCAATGTCAAAGGATGAAATAAACCAGACACAAACAACAATGTTCAATAATGTGTATGTCCTCCTCGTGCCTGGACACATTCCAGGCATCTCTGACGCATGCTTTGGACAAGTTGTCTGGCGTAGTCCTGGGGAAGTTCTGTCCATTCCTCCTGCAGAGCTTGGATCAATGTTTGCCGATTGGTAGGAGGCTGTTCTTGGCAGACGGGTGAGATCAAGGGAACAGCCTCCTACCAATCGGCAAACATTGATCCAAGCTCTGCAGGAGGAATGGACAGAACTTCCCCAGGACTACGCCAGACAACTTGTCCAAAGCATGCGTCAGAGATGCCTGGAATGTGTCCAGGCACGCGGAGGACATACACATTATTGAACATTGTTGTTTGTGTCTGGTTTATTTCATCCTTTGACATTGACTTTTGTGTAAAACCTGGACGGCTCATTCTGTTACATTTTGTGACTTTTGATTCAGTGACCAAGATGCTGTACATGTCATTTTATTTCTTTGTAATAAAGATAATCACTTCCTGTTGGGTATGTGATTACTAATGGATATTGCACCATAACTGTGTACAAAATTGTTTATTTCTATGGGGTGAATTTTTGTGTGCAGCCTTTGAAAGAAGTGGGTACTTTCTTTTGCTGGCCAGTTTATTTCAAGTAATGATTTGTTTGTGTTTGTCATGATTGGTTAACCAAAAACCATATTCATAAAGAAAATGTTTCTGATTCGATGTGTATATTTTTATGTTATCCTCAGGTCACCAAGGCCAACAGCAATGTTGCTGAACTAGGAACACTAGCCAACCAACTGCAGCATCACTACAACAAACTTGCCCAGAATGCTCGGGGTGCCCAGGCCTCAACCAATCAGGAGGTAAAGTTTCTTCCTTTTTTTTTTTTTTTTTTTGCTCTTTTGAAGAGAATGTGTTTCTAAGTTTTGACACCCTTCTTTGCCTCAATCATTTTGTATTTGCAAATTCATCTGAATTTATTTTTAAGGTGTTAGAAGTGTTTTCAACCATTCCTCTGCCTTTGACAGTTTGTTAGAATTAATATATGATAATAAAGATGTTATTTCATGCTTAATTGGATTTTCTTTGTTCATTTTGACTAAAGTTTTAATTTTCAGCCTTTTAAAAATGATTTTCAGAAAAAAAAACAACTGATCTAATAATTTAAAGAGTGGCTTCAACTTCATTGGATTTGATGTGAAGCTTTCATTTTAATTTTTCTTTTCCTTTATTCAAACTTTTATGTTTTTCATGTTGTTGGTGGCTTGTTTCAAGCTTTCTCCTTTTTGAAGTTCTGTTTTCAAAGTTTATGTGTTTTAACTGATCCTGGCTGTTTTCAGCATGTATCTCTTTCTCCACATAACAAACACTGTTTCTCTAAATCCCATGGTTTTTTAGGATTTTGAGAAAAATGGTGTTCAGCCGTATGAAGTAAGTAAAAAACACCACAAAGTAATACTGAGATCACCATGAATGGAATGAGCCTGCCAAATCAGTGTGTACCTGGTTGTTTTTGAACCTCTCTAATCCTCAGTGTTGTTGTTTAGACAGAGTGTGTGAAATATAAACCAAATTTAGATTGGGATTACAATACTGTTATGCCTAGAAATACTGTTCACACTCATGATTAGATACCTTGTTTTACAATGCTGTCTCTCTTGTGTATTTCCATACATCTGAACAGATGAAGTACCCATCCCAAGAGGTAAAAAAGAAATCCGGACATTGTATTACCCTGACGTTTGTACCAAACAAGCAGGACCTGCTGCTGTGTTTACTGCCAACTTTTTGTTCTTTCTTTTTTTGCGATATCATGTTAGGCCCTTTTCATATTCCAGTATCTCACGTCTGAAAGTAAAGCATTAACACTTTGAAAAAGAAAGCTGCCATTGGACAATTAACACATGTGTTATTGCTTTAAGGAAGAGAATTACTGGAGTGTGCAGCATGGGTACAGTAGAATACCCTTCCCCCCTTCATGTTTAGCTGATTTTCATCGCATCGTAGAAATAGATCTGGTATTCTCTGTTTCTCTTTGTCTCTGTCTGTCTATCTCTCTGCCTGTCTGTCTTTGTTTAATGCTATGTGTCTTTATATCTCTTTTTTGTACTGCAATTACAGTATACCACTGTCTTCATAAGATGTGACTGCAGTTCTAACTATTCATCTCTCTCCCTCTCTCTCTATCTCTCTCTCTCTCTCTCTCTCTCTCTCTCTCTCTCTCTCTATTTTCTCATCTTTGAAATCTCCTGTCTATATTTTTATGCCTCCACCCACCGAAGGTGGGTGCCGGAGGTATTATTTTATCTGTTTCTACATTTTTTCTCTATACCTACATTTGTGTCTGTTCCTTTTTTATTCATGTTTTCATTTCCTTTCTTTGTAGACAGTAGTTCTCTTTTTCTTTACATCCTTTGTCTGTTACTCTCTATGTAATATTGATTCTGTCATTTTTTTCCCTTATTTTTTGTTTTTGTTGTATTATGTGTTGTAATCCTTATCATCATTCCATAAAACAGTCATTTCTTGCGCATGAGCTGTGATCCCTATATCCCATAGCTCCATTTAGACTACTGAGTACAAGATCATTAATTATTACTGTCAGTGCCTACATATAATGTCTGTACTCTACACTGATATTTACATCTTTTATTTTGACAAAAACATTGACCATTAATCAGTCAGAGTGAACATTCCGAGATGTTCTTATTTCATATACATTGTTATAATCACCTTTTGGGATGTAAAGTAATACAAAGGGGAATCTAGTCTAGCTGTTTATTTTGATGACACAAATGACAAAAAATGAGAACAAATGAGAACACACAATAATCTGAGTAAATAATGATTCATCAGATAAAGGTGCTATGATGCATATATTTTCTAGAAAAACTGAATACCAAAAGTTTGTACAAAATCCATTGAAAATCATTGTACTCAAAAATGATCTTAGTTTATTTTCTTCAAAGAAGGTTTATTCTCTTTTAGTCTTATTTCGAAGTGTGAGTTGTAAAAAAGGTTTGGCACATGGTTATCAGCCAAATATAGGTAGATATGTTCTAACTTGGTTCTGTGATGTGATTTAGTTTAAGGAGAGCTATGTTCATTGTGTCTTGCATGGTGTGAAAAGCATGAATATGTACATGAAACTGAAAAAAATGTGTTTAACAGCTTTATTTGACATGCTGGGAATGCAGTGTGAAGTTAGGCTACAATCTATCGATCACATGGCCACAGACTGTCAGTGAATGTCTTGAGGATATGTTTACCTTTTGAGTACAAGGCTTTTATTTTTCTCTGTTGTATTTTGAATATCCTTCCAACATATTTTGGATTTTTAATTTTCTGTACTCGGTGAATGTATTAAACATACCCTCACTTCAAAACAAAAGCAAAAACTAATCTTAAGATGTAAATAAGGATAATTGTAAACATGCAATTTTTAGAACAACTTAGCTCAAATTCAGTTGTTTTAAATTCTTTTATCATGTGTAAATGTGATTTATGGAGAGAGAAATTTACCCTAATTCTATATGTTTATTTTCATTTCGCACCTGTAAAGTTTGTTCCTGTAATTTGTATTTCTTATTATATTTTCAAAAAGTAGTTTACAGAATTATTTCAGTTATTCATCGTCACGAAGAGTAGGATTTATACCCCTGCGACCATAATCTTGCCCATTGTGGGATGTTAGTCTTTGCATTAAGAAGTGTTTGACACGATGAGCTAGTATTTTCTATGTGGAGTAACTAAGATTTACATGCATGAAACAAAATACATATATGCATGTAACTATTCATACATATTTTGTCCATCTGCAGAATCGCCTGCAGTGTAAATGTTTATATTTTGCCATGAAAGTTTTTTTTGACCTACATGTATTTTATGAAAAATAATTATATAAAAAAAAAACATTTTCATGCCACAATAATTTGGGAAACTTTGGTCATAAATCTAACTCATCCAATGCTCCCATGCAAAAGATCAGTTGTTCTTCTTTTACATTTTTTGAAGAATTAAGAACTAATACTCACTTTGATTTGCAAAGAAGAAAGCAAGACTGGTAAGGTGGAGCATGATTGCAAAGATAGTTGTGAAAAGAACTCTCTAATAACAGAAAAGAGAAATTGCATGGCACTGTGTTTGTACATATTTTGTATACAGTAGATGAAGAAATTTATGTGTGTTTGTGATGCAAAATATGAAATTGAATATTATATTTATGTCATGTTTGTAGTATGTTAAAGACAAACAGGAAAATGGTGTGCCTGCTTTTTGTGTACATTTGATTAGGAAATTTTGCAATTGAACATCAACGACAACAGCAACAAAAACTAGTGGAAAGAATTTTTTCATTTGAAGAATACTGCACAGCCATTTTCAGCCACATACATGTTCATGTATGCTGTGATAATTAGGATTATTAGGAATGATCGTTCGATATTATTTCTTAGGCCTTTTTGTATTGTAGTATTTTCTTAAGTGGAAGTAGTATATTCATTGATAATACATATAGTTTGATGCAAAAGAGAAAATTTACAAATAACTTCACCAGTATAAGTCATAATCAGAGCCATATTTTCTCCCTATGTACAAAACTTATACAAATTTATTCATCAAACTATCATCAACCTAATGAATGTATTTCACAACATAGGTTTTCTTCATTACAGTAGTTCACATGTATGTGTTTGTAAGTATATGTCATCTTGTGAAATTCAAGAATATTATCTACTAGTCACGTTAACAAAGAATATTATTTTTCCCTCATAGTAATATGATATCCTGAATCCAGAGAGACTCCATTAATCTACGTCTGCCTCGTAGAAAGATGCATTACCCTAATCATTTAGATATCAGTTACTCATCCATGTACTGCAGTTAGTAAATTTATTTAAGTCTTAGGACTCTGAATTCATCCTGTTTGTCCTCTCTTCGAACAAGTACTTGTATATATGTATAGAGGGATGCCAAATCCTCATCAAATTTAAGACAAGGGTTCAATTTTGAAATGAAGCTCATAAATACGATGCTGGAGGATCACTATATGTAATGGAATAATTGAAAGGATTAAACAAGACGCTAACTACTACAGTGTACATCAAATTGCAAGGGACTTTCTCCCAAACTATTTTTTTTTCATAGGAAGTTTGATAGGGAGGAGCACTTGTTTTTTTAGTAACATGATGTCGGAGTTAGTGAAGGTTTTTAGATATCTTGCGAACCATCTTAGAAGTGGACCTTCTCGTAGTGAGCTCCTGATAATGACAGGTCTGGCCATTGTTGCTTACTGTTGTGTTCTTTATTTTCAGAGAAACAAATGGGTAAGCAAAGTGTAGACACTGCAGATGGCAAGTACATGTATACTGATGTCAAACTTGCCTATTGCAGGTCCTTTTTTAAAGTTGTGTTTGGAAGAAAGGATAACAAAAACTATAGATAAATGCAAAAGCTTTTTATATAGGGTGTTTTTTTCTACACAATGTATGATGACTCTTGAATTCCTGATATCATATCGCAGTCTGTATAACTGATTAATGTAAACTACTATTTGCATGCCCTTTTTCTTTTTGAAATGTTAAAATAACAGGTGGCCGAGAGGATCAAGAAGACTGTGCAGGATCTGGGTAATGCTTGCATCGGTTTGATCAGGAATGCAGGCACAGTGCAGGGCAACCCCACCGACAACATGGCCAAGAAAGATCTCATTGACAGTGCCAGGAACACATGTGAGAAGGTGAGTAAGGATCTAGATTGTAAGCAGAACCTCCTCTGAATTGCTCTTCTGGCTAATACTTCCTAATGACACTAACAAGGCATCATGTTTAGGTCCTAGAATTGTGTTAGACTCCATGTTCATATCAAAATGATTTGTTTATTGAAGCAGCATAAATGCAGCCAACTACAATGTATACATGTACTCATGTGAGACAGTTCTGGTGTTACTATGCTATAAAGTTTAGTATGAATATAGTACTAGATGCTGCAAGAAAAATAAAGATAATATAAGCAAAGATACTTGTATTTAAGAGAAGTGCACCATTGCCAATTTTCAGAATTCTATGTATTTTTTCCTGGTACCCCACTATAAAATTAGCAAGCTTCTTTATTCTGATCGCTTTTTAGTTCTGAAAGCAAGTTTGGCCTTACAGCACCAAATGAAATTGACTATGGCTAGTATTTATTTTCCCCAGAAATATGCTTTTCACCTTTTTCTTGTCGACTAAAATAAAGTAAGAGATGGTGAAGTGATGTTAACATGATGGATGTTTGTTCTTGATAACTTTTCAAGGAAAATTCATTTGATGACGTGAATTTTGTTTTAATAGTTATTCATAGGTAGGTGTACTTGTAGTCTCTGTGAGAGAGAGAGAAAAAAAGTCTAACTGTAGATGGAGAAATAGATTTTGAAGCATACTGTCAAACATAACATAACATTGTTCAACTACCTTTGTCACTAGTTCACATACTTTCATTTCAAAATATGTTGATAAAGAGATAAATAAGCATTAACTTTATATTGACATAGCTGCATGGGATGTTTTCCAAATAGTCTAACATGTTTACTTTTCATTTGATCTTTCTGTATTTTGCTTCACAGGCTAACTTTGTGATGGCAGCCTTGCAGGCTGGTTCCCGTGGTACCCAGGCTTGTATTGATGCCGCCAGCACGGTGTCGGGTATCATTGGAGATTTGGATACCACCATCATGTTTGCCTCAGCTGGTACACTCTCTGCTGAACCGGACATTGGTTCCTTTGCAGATCACAGGTAAATGCATGGATATGACTGAGCTAAGTCCGGGTGCATACCGGTAGTTCTTAGAATATAGTGCCATTTTAGTTCACGCAAATTGTGACCAAAAAGGGGGAGGGGGGGGGGTTGTGTGCTCTAAATGATTGGCCAGTGAGGATGAGTGTTTTGTACTAAAGGCCCTCAGCATTCTTCCTTGCCTGCGTGTTGTAAGATTCATTTTTTATATTTCATTGTGGTCTACTGCAGCATATCTGATCAAGTCTTAAAGTGGCATTGTCAATCAGGAAACACTCTCTTCAGTGCAGTAAATAAACATTTTAGTTCAATATGACAATATTTGATAATTAATGATAATAATTCAATATGATAATATCTAGAAACATGAAGATATTTCATAAAGTCACTTGTTTTGAAATGAAAGACAGGGCTTCCACATACTGTTGTGTTTATGATTCGTCTACATTGTAATTGATCTGCTAGAGTTAATTTTCAGTCCACTTATTTTGCCTACTTTGGATCAGAAGTTATCTAGTCATAAAGATATAGATTTGGTTGTAGAGAAGATTGTTTGCAATTTTCTGTTAAAACACTGAAGTACAGGAGAGTTTCGATATTTGATATACAACACAATTCCTCTTTTTTTAAACGAGATTCTGAAGACGCTCTCTTGATGCGATGCATAGAGAAATGATCCATAGAGAGGAGCATATGAATGTAGTTTATGAATGCTCACAATAAGAGGGAAATTGAGTGGGTAGTTATACTTGTCCGATTTTTTCTCCCTATTTCTGCCACATTCCTTTATAGAGAGAACATCCTGAAGACAGCCCGAGCTCTGGTGGAGGATACTAAGACCCTGGTATCAGGAGCAGCGGACAGTCAAGAACAGCTTGCTCATGCTGCTCAGTCAGCTGTCAGTACCATCACACAACTGGCTGATGTGGTCAAGTTAGGTGCAGCTACTCTTGGTAAGGCATTTGTTTTTCTGTCTAGATGGTTTTACAACTTAACATCAATGATTTTTATCTAGTGTTTGTGGACAAAGGAAAACCTGATTATTATTTTTTCTTTACTGTCTTTTTCAACTTTCAAACTGAATGCAACATAATGAGCAGATAATGTAATTATTATGTTGTGGAAGTAAGGTACATGTAGTTATGTAACTTACACTCCCCTCCAAAAGTTTGGGAACACCTGCATTCAGTGTGTGTTTTTCTAGACTTGGTAGACTTTATTGAAATTCAGGCTCATAGCACAGCTGTATTTTTGTTTTAAAGTGAAGACTGTACACCAGTGTACATTTTCTCATTGATTCAAACAAATTTAAAGCTCTTAATAGACATACAGCTGCAAAAAATGGCAGGCTACCAGTCAAGATGGCAGTTTCTCCAGAATGCTAACTTCTTTTATTACATGTAGTTATTCAGAGCTTTTTACACTTATACCAGTGCAACTTCATTCATTTTGCCTTTTCACTTTGGCCTAGTCAGAAGTCAGACACAAAAATGAAATAAAACAATACTCAATATTTCACTTGTACAGAAAACTTGTATATTGTAATTAAATAAACATAATAGACAATAA
>CM057151.1:13333350-13433350 GCA_029962745.1 Echinometra lucunter
ATAGACAATAAATAATATTTTAAAATAAAAACTAACAATTAAAAGGCGTCATTTTTTCTTCTGATCATGGTAACTCATTATTGCGAACAACTTCAGTTGTTTTTGTGATACTGTGACAAACGAAACAAATCTAAAATGAATATAACTTTTGCGCATGTCTTTGTTTTTTCATAGTGTCCAATTAGACTGCCTTCTCATCAAGAATCCTTCTTTGACAGCGATAACAGCACGGCACACTCTTGGCATCCTGTTGGTCAACTTTGTTGAGGGAGTCACTGGAAAATACCCTGCCATGCCTTCTTTTCCTGCACCAGAGCAACCCCAAACCATGACATTTTCACCACCATGTTTCACACAGTTGCCTTGATGCACTGTGGTAGCATCTTTTCTCTTGCTGCCAAAACACCTTGAACTTTGACTCGTCTCTATGTGAGATGGCGAAAGGGAGAAAGATGCTACCACAGTGCATCAACCAACTGTGAAACATGGTGGTTTAAATGGTCATGGTTTGGGGTTGCTTTGGTGCAGGAAAATTTGGCAGCTTGCACAGAGTAGAGGGTATCCTCAACCCAGCAACGGCTATCATTCCATCCTACAGTCGAAGGCCATCCCTTCGGGGAAACGCCTGATTGGAGAAGGGTTGTTTTCCAGCAGGACAATGACCCCAAACACTCGTCAAGACTATGCAAAGACTACTTGAAGAAAAAGAAGAGAAAACAAGTCCTGGAAATCATGGATTGGCCACCCCAGTCCCCCAGATCTCAACCCCATTGAGCTGCTTTGGGAAGAACTAGACAGAAGGTTCGAAAAATTTTGCCCAACATGTGAGACTCATCTGTGGGAGATTCTACAGAAGGCATGGCAGGATTTTTCCAGTGACTCCCTCAACAAGTTGACCAACAGGATCCAAGGAGTGGTGCCGTGCTGTCAAAGAAAGATTCTTTGATGAGAAGGCAGTCTAATTGGAACACTATGAAAAAACGAAGACATGCACAAAAGTTATATTCATTTAGATTTTGTTTTGTTTGTTACAGTATCACAAAAACAACTGAAGTTGTTCGCAATAATGAGTTTCCATGGATCAAGAAGAAAAATGACGCCCTTTTAATTGTTATCATTTTTATTTTTAAAAATAGTTTATTGTCTATTATGTTTATTGAAGTTACAAACAAACAAGTTTTCTGTACAAGTGAAATATTGAGTATTGTTTTATTTCATTTTTGTGTCTGACTTCTGACTAGGCCAAAGTGAAAAAGGCAAAATGAATGAGTTGCACTGGTATAAGTGTAAAAAGCTCTGAATAACTACACGTAATAAAAGAAGTTAGCATTCTGGAGAAAATGCCATCTTGATTGGTAGCCCGCCATTTTTGCAGCTGTATGTCTATTAAGAGCTTTAAATCTGTTTGAATCAATGAGAAAATGTACACTGGTGTATAGTCTTCACTTTAAAACAAAAATACAGCTGTGCTATGAGCCTGACTTTCAATAGAGTCTACTAAGTGTAGAAAAACACACACTGAATGCAGGTGTTCCCAAACTTTTGGAGGGGAGTGTATGTTGTACAGATTTAACGTAAATGAAATCATAAAGACAGATTGTCGTGTAAGCATAGCTTGGTAGTCTATATGATGCAATGTCTACAACCTTATGGATTTATTGGGGTTGTGGAGTTACGGTGTGTCTCTTCATTTCCTTTACGCTCTCTGCACTCAAAATCAGTGAGATGAAATACCTCTCAAAGTTAAAGCAGTATTTTGAGCAACATCTTAGTAAGATTTTATCTCAGACACACGCATTTATGATGCAATAAACAGTAAGCAGTTTTGTTAAATTGCATCGCCATCTTGCTCCGCCAATAATGTGCTACATATAAGTCTGATATGCTAATTTTGCCCCCTGAAGAAAGTGCTATGAACATGGAACTTTCGAGACTGTTGAACATCGATATGATTGACCATACATGCATTAACTGTATTATACGCTTTTTTGTCCTGTCTGAATTGTGGGTTGTCTGTATTTCACTTTTTTCTTACATCTTTTATTGAAACATCTTGTTCTTATCAGGTGGAGATGACCCAGATGGTCAAGTGCTCCTCATCAATGCTGTTAAAGATGTTGCATCTGCTTTGGGTGATCTCATCTCATCAACCAAGATGGCTGCTGGAAAGAGCAGTGATGACCCAACAATGGTACCTCTTAAAAACTCTGCCAAGGTGAGCTCATATGCTGGTCCTGATGTTGTCATTTCATACTTGAAAGCATAATCTCTGATCTTTAATGGATTTGAAAATAACCCCCTACATAAAATGGGCACGAAAGATATCCTATATTTAGACTACTAAGTACACTTTTCACATGAGGTACCCTATCTTCTAAAAAACAGGTACTTAATGCATTCATGTGTTTATAAACATGAAAATTTGATTTATTTTTTGTTTTTGACAGGTTTCAATCATGCGTACTTAAAGGCATTATGAAGTGAACTTGTATTATGGAATTGTGAACATGGTATAGACCACTTTTGAGATTATTAGCTCCACCAGGGTTATCAGCTTAATTCAGTCATCAAATACAAATAAAATATTGGTAGGTTAAGGAACGAAATGGCTTGGACTTGCCCAAATCTGAACATGTTCATCAGTTTTGTGAAACATAGGAGTTTTGTGGAGATAGTACAAAAATATATTCTTATTTTTTTTCCCATGCTGTTGTATGATGTAGATGATGGTTACGAATGTGACGTCACTCCTGAAGACTGTGAAGAGCGTAGAAGATGAAGCCACAAGGGGTACAAGAGCTTTGGAGGCAACCATTGATGCCATTGTACAAGAAGCTAGGGTGAGTTGCATCATGTCATTAAGGGATGACCCGACCTGGTATATGCCTTTTTGACACTTTTTCCAGGCATTCTTTTTTAAGACATATGGTTAGGGTTACGTGCAATAGGGTTTTAGATTAGGCTTGGATTATGGTTAGGGTTTAGTATAGTCTTTGGTCCAGAGTTGAAGTTTATCATTAGGTTAGTGTACGATATTGACATAGAGCATGTGTCACCAGAGTACCGGGTATGTGTTACATAACCCATTAGGCCCCATTTAGACATGACATCATAGGTAGCAATAAAATTATACAGCAACATCTTTATACATAGATAAGAAGATATTTATTATTTTTTTTCTAGTTTTCTCTCATGTATCACTGGCAAGCCAAGGGATTTACAAAATCATGTAAATATTAGTACTGTTTAATTCTGCAAATATAATGAAAGGTATTTTTTGTTTTAATATCCCTCTTTTTTTGATGACGATTCCTATGCTTTGCAAAGGATTATCCCATCATCAAGCTCCATTTATGTGACAATCCTGTAT
The DNA here is from genome assembly GCA_029962745.1 of Echinometra lucunter. Classification (NCBI taxonomy): domain Eukaryota; kingdom Metazoa; phylum Echinodermata; class Echinoidea; order Camarodonta; family Echinometridae; genus Echinometra; species Echinometra lucunter. Next base: position 13,336,721 of record CM057151.1, read on the forward strand.
GATTCATTTGCAAGAAAGTTTCATTTATATAATGTAGAATCAGACCAGTCATATCTTAATTGTAAATTTAATTTGTTGTCTTCCATGTAATGTCCCATTTCTAACCCATGTAGCCATCCTAAGATTTGTTTCCTTCTGTTTTCAGATACTGGATACCCCTCCACCTGCAGACGCCCGCGCCACGCCAGAGGAACTCATACGCAGTACCAAGCAGGTCACCCTGGCTACAGCTAAGGCTGTCGGAGCCGGCAACTCCTGTCGACAGGACGATGTCATCCAGGCAGCTAATGTCGCCAGGCAGGTCATCTTTGAAATGCTGGACACCTGCAGGGTGAGTTCATTTACTTTTTAAGAGTTACATAATATGCTCCAGAAGCAGTAGCTCTAGGCTTTATTTCATTAAAAATAGAATGTTAAAGCAATGATTGAAATAGGGTTTTAGATTTAGATTTAAGTGTAGGGTTAGGTGGTGGTGTAATGTTTGGTCCATTTTTGACTTTAAGTGTCTGGTTAGTGCACAAAATTGATGATGAAGCAATTGAGTTGTCTCTGGAGCTTGCCTCATACAAACTCTTCTGAAGATCAAATTTAGGATTGTCAGCTGTCCTGGAAACCTGGGAAAAGAGTTCCATTTTTCCCAGGATAGGAAATGTCTGAAGTTTATTGGCCAGAAAAGACAATAGTCAGTCTGTTTTGTTGCATTTAATTCCTTGTAATGTATTCTGAGAAGGTAATGGTTGCAGCTGCTAATGCTGGGGTAGCAATTTCCAAAGCTTTTTAAAAATGCTTGGGGATGTGAAATATCATATGATATGAAATGCAAAAGAAGGAAGTATTAATAATTATGTTGTTGTTTTTGTTGATAACAGAGGGCAGCAGCTACTGCCGAAATGCCTGAAGTTAGGAACCGTACTTTAATGGCTGGTCACCAGTGTGCTGATGCCTTCAGATGTCTGCTGGAACAAGTCCATTCAGTAAGTCACATCATCTGAGGCTCTTCAAAGATTCATGAAAGCCTTACAGAGACATAATAATACCACCCTTCATTAAGCCCCTAATGTGTATAGTCCAAACACATTATCAGCATGAAGGCCTGTTCATGTATTCTGCGGTAAACTGCTTTTTGGCCTTTTTAGGCGTATTGTCTGAATGATCCTTAATAGAAGGCTGTGAACCGAACCACAGTAACATCTTATGTTAGTAGTGCTATTACTATGAAAATATATCATATTAGTAGCATCATCATTCACATATTCCGAGTTCATGAATATGTTCAGTCAGGCCCCACATTATTGACCATTGGTTCTGTGAAAGGTCACTTGGTGTGAAAAGTATCTGTGAATAATGAAGTCTTTATCAGATTTTTCCATGAAATAGAGTATTTAATCATTCTGTGTGTCATAAAGTTGCTATTGATGACATGTGCATCGCAAGATAGGCAGAGTATGCATAGGATTTCTTGAAAAATCTAAGAAAACCACATTGATTGTTTTTTCCCTGCTTTTACAAATGCTGGATTTCTGTAAATGCTTTCCTTTGAGAACAATTTAATTGACTTTAATACAAGCATGAAAAAAGCAAGGACTTATCTACAATCATAATATCATTTGCCATTTACATTTGTAATTACTTTTTACTTCATGCATGCAAATTGATGAAGATAGTAAATGGATAAGAAGTGAAGTTACCTTGTGATGTGGTTTTTTAATTACAGTTGAACACAGTATTAAACTGATTGGAAATATATTTGCTAAATCACTGTGAAGTTGCACAAAGAATAGAGGCTTTAACTTTCCCTTACAAAACTATTTGAAACACAAACAGACACAAAAGAAGTAATGAAGTGAAATGTGTGGTAAACCTTTGCATGCTAATGCAAGCAGCTAACCTGTAATCTACCAAGCCCAGCTTCAAATTTACATGTACCATGCATAGTCTGGAATTCAGTGCTATATACAGCGATACAGACTAAGTCATGAGTGTTTGATTTCGTTATCTTTCCACTAATAGAATATTCAGAAACCATTGCCTGAAGGCAAGCAGAGACTTGTTCAACACTCCAAGCATGTAGCACAGTTCGTCAGTGAGCTCGTCCAACAGGCAGAGCAGCTCAAAGGTACAGTTTGCATTTTCTTATTGTTTCCTGCATTTGGAGCAGAGCTTTTAAATGAGCTGAAATGAGAAGAAATGTTTAATCAAAAGAAAAACGTGAACAATTTAATCATCAATATTGCTTTTTCTTTGACAGGGCTAGGAACATTGATGATACATATGTATTTCAGCTAGGATGTCTTTGCCTTTGAAGCTCAGAGCATGTCACTTAATATATTTGCACTTTTAAAAAAATGTAGTGCATTCCACTCACCTAATTGTTTTATCTCATTTTCTGAGAGGAAATTAGGGGCTCATTTGCATTATAAAATGGAGATTCAGTTGATTTTTAAAGCTTGTTTATTAGGTTCTAATGAACCTTATTAAAAGTTTACAAAACATTGATCTAATGAAATCTTGGTTTGTAGATTGCATCTCTAAAATCGGGGGGGGGGGGGGGGGGGGGGGGGGGGGTGGGTGGGGGGTGAATTGTTACAAATTGATCATCAACCAATATATATTTGATGTGCAGGTGCTGATTGGGTCAATCCTGATGATCCTAACGTGATTGCTGAGAATGAGCTTCTAAGCGCTGCTAATGCCATTGAAGCAGCTGCCATCAAACTAGCCCAACTGAAGCCACGTCAAGGTGCTAGGGTAAGTCTTGATATATTTTCATTCACTAAGATTGCACCCCTCCTTGTATGACTAATGTAATGATGTTGATGGTGTGTTTATGCTTGGTTGTGTAGTGTATGGTGTAATGGATTTCTGCTTTAAATCTGAGTGGAGTAGTGTGTGAGATACAATAATTTTATGGTTTGGGGCAGGAATTCCTGTATATCTTTTTTTTTTTTCTGTTTTGTTATGTGTGTGTGTGGGTGTTTTTCTTCCTAGGGCGTGAGGTAATGTTGATTTTATTATTTTATAACAAGAATCTCAAAAATTCCAAGTCAGAAATGATTGATTACATCCTCTCTTCGTGAAAATGTAATTTTGTAAAGGATAATGTGTACTTCAGTACATATCTTAACAAAGTTCTAATCAAAGTGAAATATCTTGAGTTACTATGAATATAAAATTTTGAATTTTAGTAGTTTGTGTTCTTTGCCATGTAAGGGTCTTGTCAGATGGACATGAAAACCCCCCCCCCCCCCCTACCAGATACATGAATTTTTCTTCTTTTTTTTTTTTAAAGATGAAAATAGTATGAAAATTCATCCTGTTTTCTTGAATTCATTGTTAAAGGCTCACCAAGACAATCTTGACTCTCAGCTCAGCAACCTTTAAATTTTCCCACCCTGGCATGTTTATTTGTTGATATCATTTGACTTAGAGACGAATGAAAGTGGTTTCCATGCCTTTAGTTTTGCATGAGCTGTAAACCCACACCCATGCAGTGTGCATGGATCTTATCTGGATTCCTCTGCTCCACCATGTTTCCTTCCCAATTGAGTAAGGGACTGGAAGTAGTCTATCGCTGACTCATGGCTCTTTTACTCCTATCTATATACTGTGGAATCAAAGATTTTACCAGACGATTTGTCATTTAATCTGTTGCCCCAATATTCTGAGACTTATTCCCATGACTACCGAATTCTTTCATTCTCATACACTTAATACTGAGGCCACACAATTCCAGTGGCCAATTGGTTAATGTCACCCACTGTAGATTCCTTCTATTCCAACCACAGGATCAAGATAGTTTTTCAAAGTATTTAACCTATAGAGGTACAGTATCACCTTTAGGAGACGCTTTTGCAGTACCTGTTGGTCCAGAATGTTGGGCAGTACATATCATACATGAGCAAAAAGAGAAAAATGCACTGAAAAATTTGAGCCCATTCCCATCGCCGTATGGTGTGGTGTTCTCGAATTAGAGCAGTTTAACTGTTACTAATCTTTAAACTCTTTAAATTGGCAATGCAGTGAATAATACATAATCACTATTTCTGTGTTCAAATTGGCAATTTCTGATTAAATTTTACAATTATATTTCATTTTGGTTTATGTTATATCCATATTTATTTTTTTCAAGCTATATAAGCGTGGAAAAAATAATTTTTATTGCCAATTTGAGGATTGAAGATGATTAATTTAGACCTCAAGAAAGCTCTGTGCTGCTATGGTTTAAATAGGGTTCAGGAAAGGTCTCTTACCACCAATTCATTTCAAAAGAAAGAAAAAAAGAAAGATACAGACCCAGGAAAAATTATATCTAGGAAGCTTCTAGGGTTGTGATTCGGTAACTGGCTCACATGTGAGGGCTTCAACTCCTGGGATGTAAGACTTGATAGCGTTTCTCCAAAATAAAACAAAATGTTCAACATACTGTAAACCAAAACAGACATTTATAAGTCCAAAAATTGCACGAAATGTTTCTTGATCTTAGTAAGGATTTCCATTGATGTTTATTTTCATTAAAAAAAAATTATGCAAAGGAGTATTTGAACTCATTTTCATGGCTTTTTGACAGTATTTCTTTACTCTAGCAATATCACTTCTTCATTTCTGTCTTTAGAAGCATGTCATAATTTTTTTGATGGCAAACAGAAATCATGATATTTATGAGTTTTTCTCCATTTTATGTATTTTTTGGGGGGCTAAATAATGATTACCGGTACATACAGTTTATTTTTGTTATATGATTTTAAGGTACTGCGGTACCTGCCCCCAAATTATGTAATAAATACCTAAAACCTAAATACCTTCAATGAAAATCATAGATAGTCATGAACAACATCTACCTACTTGCCTATTCCTCTGCATGATTGTACAGTTGTTGTTTTTTTTCTTCAAATTTTTACTAATGTCATTGGTATAATTTGTATTTTTTTCCTGAATGATGTGATTGGAATTGGCCAGGTAAGCCATCATGAGGGTGTGATGAAAAAAAAGGGCCTGTACAGTGTTTGTAGAATTTTGTCACTTTCTCTCTTGTAGTCAGCTTGGCAGTCCTATTTACTGTAACTGACAAAGTAACCTAGAAATGCTCTTTCCATTTAGTTTATTTTTTTATATGTGTTCCTATGCAGCCTATAGAAAACCAGCCTTGTGCCAAAACAGCAACTTTTGGGACTTTGTTGCAGGTTATGCAACACAAGACAACTTTAATAGAATTTTAAAACTGATCTGCATACTTATTGTGTATGTGTGCAGATACAGAACTCTAATGGCATTGTTCATCCCATGAATGCAACCTGCTGCAGTACAAATTTATGCAAAATGCGCGAATTGCTCAAAGTTACTGTTTTAATAACAAGTTGAAAATATTCATAGCTCATTTTGGATCAGAGGTCACCCCCAAAAACAATAATGGAAAGAATTTTTTTTAGGTTTGTAAATTGTCAAGCTAACTATAGCTCATAGTTAGTTCATAGTTATATAATTGTTAAAACGTGAATTGCAATTTGGGCCTTTTTTTCCCGGGGGGGGGGGGGTCAAATACTGTTGTAGTCATATTCCAGTGTCCTACCCCCATCCCCTCCTGCATTTTCTCCTGCATTTTTTTTTTTTTTTTTTTTTTTGCTGCAAAACATTAGAACATGAAAAGGATACAATGAGCTTAAAAAACATTGAAACATATCACTATCTTAATGGGAACTAAAATTCCAAAATTTGTATTCAGGATTTATGGATTCACTTTGTAGTATGGCAATGTTTACAGTATAGAATGTAGTACCAACTTTTATGATTTGAGTGTTTTAAGGAATGTTAATAATACTGGATAGATGCACATACATGTGTATGTATATTATGTTTCACATGTCTACAGCCTTTTACATGTATCCTGATGCACTTTTACAATTCACTGTACAGTGAGAGATCTCATAACCCATAATATTTAGTTTAGATGAGATTCATTAATTAAAAAAAAAATAATATGAATTAAGATGACATTTTTTTATTTTCAAGGGCCATGAATTATAGTGAGGGATCTAACATTGTATGGCTAGCACAATATTAAAATAAAACCAGATTTAGTTATGTTAGAAGAGATATAAATAATATATATAAATATATGGCCTACGTAACATATAGATTTTATAGGATAAACTGTTTGTTTGATTGAACATTAAAAGATAACATTTTGATGATTAATTGTTAATTAATTTTAAGAAATAAAGAACAGCATTCACAGATAATGGAGGCAGAAGGGTTACAAGCAAAATCACCTGTCTTGTTGAAATCACATCATTCATAGTTGTTTGTTGATTGTAATTTGCAATTCCTGCACTGTCAAATGTTGTTTATTGTTTGTTGTTTGTTATATGTAATATCATGGGGTTGCTGTTGAACATACATATTCATTTACTGTTTGTTTGTTTGTTTGTCTGTTTGTTTGTCTGTACTCCCCTTTTCGGCTCATGTCCTTCCCCCCTTTCCATCATCTCTCGGCACATTTCACCCTTTGATTTGTCACATCAAATCATCAATGCAGTCTGAATCATCCAAGGGAACCCCAATGTGGAGTAAAGTTTTGCGAGGAGAGGACTTGTCGTTTGTATGTACTCATATTCCAGGCATGCCCAACTCCAGTACCCCTTCCCTTTTACCTCTCTCTCTCTCTCTCTCTCTCTCAATATCTCTCAGTTCCTTGCATTGCATTGGAATTCCTAATTGCCTTTAATATTCCTGACTTACGTTGTTATTTATTGGGAATTCAAAAGATATCCCCCTCCCAATATACTGTAGTTCAGTAGATGGCCATTGTCTTGCAGACTGCACAAAAACGAATTCCTAACTGCATATTGTAGGGAAAAGAATACAAAAATCAAACATACCTATTTGAAACTTAATTTATTCAATAAAGAGTTATCGTAACAATGGTATTATGAAAAATGTTGATCACATTCACTCTAAAGAAATGATAAAAGAATAAGTCCACATATTTTGTAATCTCTCTCAGAATAGAGGCCACAAATAAAGGCCCTGTCCCATAATACTGTTTAACGATTCTGCCTGCCTCCCTCTCAATATTTATGTTAGATGGTGTCAGACGGAGGAAAATTAAAGAAAATTGTGGCCATGAACCAGCGTTTTTTGCCACCGTCTAGATACGTCTGTAAACCAGCTGAAGAACGAATTTAAAAAGTCCAGTAAACGTACCCGTTCATTTCTCAGACGGATTCGTTAAACGGTAGTATGGGGCAGGGCCTTAAGCTAATAAACTGTTCAAACATTTTAAAAAATGGAGGAGGTTAGTGTTAGAGGTAGAGTTAGCTTTGATTTCAACAGAGGAAATTGATAATCATCCAGAATCGTCTTATTGGTTTTGTAGTTCCCTCACTTTTTGGTGACATGATCAGTGTCTTGGCATGTATTGTGAGTGTCCATTGATATGAAAATACTGAACTCTAGATGTATGAACTTATCTTTATATGCCATTTTCCTTTTTGTTTTGCTTGTCTTATTTTGGTTTCTTTTGTTTTGATTTGTGTTGTTTTGTTCTGTGTTGTGTTGTGTTTTGTTTTGTTTCATTTGTTTTGTGTTTTGTCTCAGTTTTGTTCCTATTCTATTAAAAGAATCATTTTGAATTTGTAAGCAAAGCTGTTTAATTTGTCCAACATGTATGAATCATTAATCAACATGATATTGAGCCTTGTACAATGCATGCCTGTCTGTATACATGTATCTCCTCTTTATTCATACCTGCTGACATCAGTTTTCAAGATTTGACTTTTCTAAGTTTGATGTGTTATATTTGTAGAAAATATAATTAAAGTCATCGCTACCAAAAAAAAGAAAAGAAAGAAAGATCATGCACACATCATTGTGAAGGGCTGAGTAGCTCCAGTTCTGATTTTAAATTAAAATTTCAGTACATTCCAATTACATGGTGGAAAATATCAGATTCTGTAAATAATAAGGGTTGGTTTTTTTTTGCCTCGCAATAAACTATTGTTTGCTTTAGTTTTATACTAAGTATTCTGGGTGTAATAAGATAATTTTGTTTGTAGTATGAAAGACTTTCTCAAATGAAAAATCAAGAATAGAATGAATACTTTAATAGGCCAATGATATAATCAGTGATTAGACCTTTCTTCAAAGCTCCTTGTCTCTACTACCCTATTGCTGATTTCCAGTGTTGATAGAAACCCTTCACCAAATCTCATCTCAACCATGATGCCCTGCCCTTCCCCTTCAATACAATAATCCCCTATTTTTCCCCCCTTATCTGACGCATGTGATGAGAAGTGCTCCCCCTTCAGCCCCGACATAGAATCATAATTTGCCTGGGCATTATGAAAAGTGGGCGCGATGAGATCATTTAATTTGAGTCCTAATCTCGTGGATCATGTGTGGCAGTTGCTATTTCAGGCCTGGCAATGGGTTTAGTATAGGTGTGTTATTCATGTGGGAGCCCGTATCATAGCACTGGACTAACAGAAAATGAGGATTTTCGTAAGTAGATTATTTTTACTAGCTGTTCATTAGTTTAAAAGGATATTGCATTTTTTCTTGTAGTCTGAGAAACCCAAAACTCGTAAAATTCTCTAACTGTAGTATTTCCAATCAGGTCCAAGCAGATATCTGATAACCATATCTTGGAACTTTTGCTGTGAATTGATTACATTTTACTTTGGAGGCTTTGCTTTGGCTTTTAGAAGCATTTTTACAAAAGCATGGACTATTTGGCAGCTACCTATTTCACACTTTCTTTCCATCAAATTTCAAAATTATTGATTTTGTTCGCTTGAATACATTACAGGCGAATTTAGAGTTTTCATTCTCAACATTATGTAAAAATCTTGTCAACTGAATACACAATGGATTGCATGTAATTTTCCCCATTTTTATAGGAGACTTTATTCACATGTCAATAGAGCCCTGTAATATCAGTGTTTATTATGGTACTTATAATACTCATATTGATGATTATTATCATAATATTTTTTAGTTAGCATAGACTGTGTACTATAATCCTAGCAGCTTCTACTGTCTCTTGTAGGGTAGGTTACAATGGAGACCTGGGATTGAAAATTTGACATGAAATTAAGATAAAACATTTCTTAAAATAGTCAATACATAACACGTACATACTTGTTGGCTTATTCATCACATTTCAGATTATAGCCCTATGTAATTAGATAGTGTAATCAAAGCCCTTAGATTAGCTGTATATAACCCTCATGTATCTGGGCTGTTCTTGTTGTGTTTCCATATACACAGAGTTATTGCAAGGATGTTTATTAGGTATTAACTTACATGTCCATTTACTTTTGAAGATTAATGTAAAAAATAAAAAAAAACTAACAAATAAATAAGCAAAAAAGTATGCCAATTATTCTAGGAACTTTTTATTCCCTTTTGCATGAAGTCATACTGTTATGATACTAACCAGCTAGCAACAATATTCCAATTGGTTTGATACAGGAAAAATAAGGCTCCTGTAGAAAAAGAGTTCCTTTTTTATCTCAATTATTTCTTAACAATAGTGAAATTCTCATTTATGAATGTATAAAGTATGGTAAAGAGAAAGTGGTAGTGCCTCATAACAATTTGATTTACCAATTAGCCACGAAAAATACATTATATTTGCTAATTATTTGACTTTGAATATGCAGTACTTGAATTTTTTGCCTCGCCTTTGTAGAAGAACAAGGTAATAGATGTCACTATTTCAGACGGCATACGCATTGGCATTGGCGTTGGCATCTTCAACAATTATGCTGTAATCACGATAACATTCTATGGTTGTTGAAAAGCTGGGTTTGTAAAAAAAATAGATTACACCATCTTTTGAATACATCCTCCTACCTTGTGTGCTATCAAATTCTTTTTGCAATGAAACTATTTATTTTTCCAGCATGCAAAACTTCCAGCCCTGGTTCTGTATTTCAGTTCCTGATAATGCCACATGCCAGTTGATTTCGTCATATGGGTTATGATACAATGTATGTTTTAGCTGTAGTCTAGACTCCAAACTCTTCATATGCTGATCTTCATGCATGGTCTTCACTCTGCAGGGTTTTTCTTTCTTAATGATCTCTTTTCAACCTTTCTTTATGCTTAGTAATCCCCCTCCCTACCTTTCTCTCTCAGCTTGCTCTTCCCTCACTCTCTCTTTTTCCTCTTCCTGTCTTCCTTTCTTTCTCCCACTCTTTTATCTTACTCGTAAATGTATACCCCTCTTGCTCCTTTTCTTTCTCTCCTCTCTCCCTCTATCTTCCCATCCCTTCCCCTTTCTCTCTATCTCTCTCTCTTTTCCTGTGTCACCTTCAGTCTCTGTCTCTCACTATCCTTTCCCTCATTTCTCTCTGTCTCTCTGCCTCTCTTCCACATCTATCTATCCCTCTCTCTTCTCTTCCCTCTCTCTTCTGTCCTTCACTATTTCCTCACCCTCTCCCATTCTCCCTATTTTTGTAACACATTGTGAATCTCTCCAGCTCCGTCTCCTCTTTGTTTCTTATAACCCCTCTTTGCTGCCCTTCTGTGATACCCTGTATGATATGTCTCTTTAAGGTTGAGATATGGTAGTAATCATGTCATCTGAACTCAGCCTAATCAGACGTAACTCACAGTGCCTCATGAATCCTTGCAATGCTTCGTGCCGATGTCTGCTTGAATAATCCTTTAATTCCTCAATTGTTTAAGTATAAGATGTAAAGGGCCCTTCCCATTTGACAAATAAAGATGATGGTTAAAAAAAACCTTGGAAATTGTTTATTTGTTTTCGAGAAAGTGTACCAATCACATAAAAAAATAATTTGTATGCTGGAAGAATGTATGACATAGAAAAGTTTATCTTTAAAAGTTGACCTTCTTAGGTTAATAGTAAAGGAATACCAGTATGAAGAAAATAAGGGAATAAATGAGAGCCCCTTTTGTGCAACCCAAATCTTACTTGGGTGTGGCACAAAGGCTTGTTATGTGAGAGCACATATGTGTCAACCAATCTGTTTGGAGGTCACTGTATTGTTTATCTAGTTTGTACTTAAACTTGCATTATCTCTTTATAGAAATAATTTATGAAGCACATATGTACATGTCTATAAAATTATAATGATGTGGAACACCTGCTTATGGATTAAATTATAATAAGTGATTGGTACCCTTGAATTTTTATGGAATAGGTATTATATTTCAGATCCAATTTTATCAGTATGCTGTATGTCAATGAGCTGTCAGGACGGTTTGGAGATTGTTGGCATCACGAGCACTGCAATATCCAATACACTTCTGGAGACTGCATTGGAAGAAGTTACTGTTATCATTATTGGTCATACTATGTGACTGGTACCTAAAGGGGGAAATATAGTAGTGGAAAAGATATTAGAATGAGAAATACATACACCAGAGATTTACAAAGTAAATGGTAATGTGCCAGTATGTGACATGTCTAGGTCAAAAAAAGTACAAGTACATTGTTTGTGAAGAAAAAAACACACACAAAAAGTACATTCTCCACTTAAGTGCAGAGTATTTTTAATCACAGGATATATCATGCGTATCTTGATTACCCCCCTTGAGGGTAATACACTTTCTGTGTAATATACAAGCATGTAGGGCAAATGTAGTACCGCCCACTTAATCGGTGATTGCTAATTTAGGGTTGTTTAATTTTATCAACTATCTTAAGTCTCCTTAAGCTACGATGAAAGATTGAGTATTGGTACTTCAACAGTTCTACAGTCCGTGTTTGAAATAGAATTAAATAATGTGAGGTTGCTAATTATTGTGTAGTGAATATACCTGTTTGGTTAAATGTGATGCTCATTTGAATCTCCCTTTTTATCTTGCCTCAGTTGAAGTAAAATGTAAAGAAGTACATTTTACAGTATATTAGAGTTCAGCTTCCAAACTTTTATCTGTGTTTTCAGTTTACAGTTAGAGCTTTAGTGTTAGTTGAGCTTTAATACTATGACTACAGGGAAAGGCTACATTCATGATCCACATCCTATCTCATCTGGTCACATACACATTCAGAGAATAATGAAAATCAAATAGTACTTCCCATAAAAACAATCTAAATAGCATTATTGAGGTGATTATATACCTCTTACTTTCCCCCTTTCTGCTCTGGTTAATCTTGTACGGGAAGGGCCTCAGACATATGGTTGTAAATTGCTTCAAAAATAGACATTTTACAGCACTTAAATTAGAGAGGATGTTTATGATCCATTGTTAAATACAGCTGTGTTCTTTTTTTACCCCAACAACATCACCTCATGCCATTCATACACCGATTTTTACTCCTTTTTGGGGCAGCTTTTTGCATTGTGTCTGAACTGGGCTTGATGGAAACATTGCATCGTTAAAATAACTTTATAGTGATGAAAAGAAATGTATTTACTCTGCAAGAATGCTCTTTTTCCATGGACATATGATATGAAAGCAGTTTTGTTCACAATCTTTCAATTTGGAGAATTAGAACCCGAGCCTCCAAAGGCTCTCTTTATAGAGTAAGGTGTGTGGAGTGAATCGTTCATTGTTGAAATAAGATGAATAATGAATCAAGACTTACCTTTGAAAAGAGAATGTAATCAATTTGACTGTGTATGTGAACATGTTAATACATTGCTTTTTTGTGATGTTCAGAAGTAATGAAAATTTTCATATTGCCATAGTCTCTTTCAGTGTTATGTGAAATACATTTACTATTCTGTGTTGGCCAGTTTAAAAAGGAAATTATTTATCACAAATCATGCACCTAAAACACTTCATTGAATCAAATTCTTCCTTTACACACATGTATCCTCCAGTGCATGTGTACCTCATGTTATGCACAGATGAAAAGTGAATAAATGATTTAAGTGAATGATCCTGTTTTTATTTTATATTCTTTTAAACCTTTTTATCCCATTCTTTGGATCCATGTACATAACAAGTGTATGTCATAGACATAAATGTCTTACACTAGAAAGGTACATGTAGCCTGGCAATACGGATCGGCACAAAAAGCTTTGTGTGGACCGCAAACAATGCAATCAACAATATGCATTTTGTGCTCTGGATGTGTCTATTCTTGGCAGTACAGTTTGTTATTAAAGCTACCTGACTGAATCCCTATCTTCAACCTTGGACCATACACTATACCTATTAAACCCTATACTTGAACCTGAACCTAAACTTGAACTTAACCCAAATGCAACCCTAAACCCAACTCTAACTCTAAACTTAACCCTCACCTAGAACCCAGTCTCAACCCTGAATTAACCCTATTTGATTGACCAATAAAGCCCAAAACAACTGTCATTGGATCAGACATATGTTATAGCACCCAAAATAACATCAGTATGCATCTATCTGCCATCTTGATGCTTTTTTATTCATTCTGTATTCTTTGTGTTCATTTGTCTTTTCTTTTATTTTGTCTTGTTTGTTTGAGTAGAAAGCAGATGACAGTCTGAACTTTGAAGAACAGATCTTGGAGGCAGCTAAAGCCATTGCTGCGGCAACCAGTGCTCTCGTCAAAGCTGCTGGCTATGCACAAAGGGAATTGGTTCAACAAGGAAGGGTAAGAAAAATTTGTCTGTGTCTCTTAGCCTGAAGAAAAGGAGAACAAAACAATTAAGTATTCTACATAGTCACATTTTTAGCCAGACATTTAAACTGAAAAAAAAAAAGAAGTCTTTTAGATAAAGCAGACTGTATTTGTAACAAGAGATTTTTGCCAGTCCCCCTTTTGTTTTTGTTTTTCCAGCCCTGATATATCAAGGTTTCAGTGTAAACAGGTAATTTCATGGATCAAGGAAAATTTCTATTTTAGGTTTCATTGTGTCTCTATCTGGCTTACTTATCTGGCTTTATGTCCATACGTGTCATTTGTCGAAGGCAAGAAGGACATAACTTTTTTTATTGAAGGATATGAGTTACACCCTCCTAGCTCTCAGTGGACAATATGTAGCAAACATTGGTGAACCTAGTTTTTATTTTTTTCCCACCACTTTTTAGCCCAAATTCTGTAAGAGATGGGCCCCATAACTTTTTTGATGAGTTCTTCAAAGTATACTTGACAGTAATTATGCAAATGCATTGTGAAGATGGGCCCCATAACTTTTTTGATGAGTTCTTCAAAGTATACTTGACAGTAATTATGCAAATACATTGTGAAGAATCCTTGCTTAATATTTTCTTTCAGATCTCTTTTTTTTGTGCCAATTTGTTTTGATGCACACGGACGTTACCGCTAGACTTGATATATGAATCACCTCTAGATGCATTGTTGGCTGACCATCAAATTGATATGATTATGATAATCAACATCCTACTGTTTTAAAAATAACTTGGCATTACAATTATACAAACCAGATTTTTTTTAATACTGGTACTGATGAACCCTCTTTCCACTTTTACTACATGTTCAAGCAGTTCTCACAATGTTATAATTACTCTATTTGTTCTGCTTGCATGAAACTGTTAGGCAAAGCTTATTCCGAGCCCAACGGTACCCAACAGTACCCAACATGTACCTTTTTATGCCTCCGCCCACCGTAGGTGGTTGCCGGAGGTATTATGTTTTCGGGTCATCCGTCCGTCTGTCTGTCCGTCTGCCCCGTTTTCGTTCTTGCGATAACTTAAGAACCGTTTGACGGATCAACTTCAAACTTGGCTCAAGTAAGCACATGGAAGGGACAATGATCTGATTAGATTTTGGGGTCACACGGTCAAAGGTCAAAAGTCATAGAGGTCAATATGTACATAGAAATGGTTCATTTTCACCATAACTCAACAACCATTTGACGGAGCAGCTTCATACTTGGCACATGTATGCATATGGGAGAGACAATGATGTGATTAGATTTTGGGTCTCAAGGTTAAAGGTCAAGGGTCATAGAGGTCATTATATACATGAAAACTGCTTGTTCTTGCGATAACTTAACAACTCTGTGACGGTTCGTCTCCAAACTTGGCTCACATCTGCATATGGAAGTCTCATAATTGTCTCATTAGATTTGGGGGTCACAAGGTCAAAGATGTCATTTTATACATGAAAATAAAAAAAAAATCAACATAAATGTGCCATATATTTCTGATCTGGCATAAATTTCGACCACGTGCGGTCGAGGATTCATCTAGTTGTCATGTAGAACACCGTCTTATCTTTTACATACGGTACCCAATAGGTACATGTATACGTATACCTTCTGCCTGTATTGTTTGCATGTATATCTCTGTTAAGAAGTATTTCTGAGCAGGGCCTTGTGCCTGTATTATTGTGATGTCTTTATCACATGCACCTTGTCCAGTGAATTAATTAGAAAATCCTCTTTTGTAAGCCCAGGATCTGACAGCTAATGATTCTTTTTATTCTGTCTTCACCATATTAAACCATTGTTTCTCTGTTTAGTAAATGTTTCTGATCAACAATTTAGAACAAACCTTTTTGAGCTCATGAAAAAAACAAACAGAAAATTAGGGGAAAAAAAGAAAATAACAACTTCTTTTCTGTGTCCATTAGGTACGTGCTAACCCTTCACCGTACAGCGAAGATGGCCAGTGGTCAATGGGACTCATTTCCGCAGCCCGTAAGGTTGCTGCAGCTACCCAGGGTCTGTGTGAGTCGGCCAACTCTGTGGTACAAGGTCATGCCAGTCAGGAGCGTTTGATTGGATCAGCCAAGCAGGTCGCCAGCTCCACTGCCCAGCTGCTGGTTGCATGCAAGGTCAAGGCGGATACCTTCAGTGAATCCATGCAAAGATTGCAGGTATGTTCTTCTCAGTATCCAATTGATCACTCAGTTCTCTTCCTTCTCCCGTAGGCTTAATACAAGTGACATCCAGTACCTGTATGCAGTGGGTGGAATTGATGCTTTCCCCTCTCATTCATGAAGTTAGATTGAAACCCCAAAGAAGCAATTTATGATAATTCAGGATTGAACCTGTTGGAAAAGGATATGCCATGAGGACCTATCAGCAGAATATCATTTGTGTCCAGCAAGCATGTATACATGAAAATTCCCCCATAAAATCACACACTCCCCCCCCCCCCTAAACTGGCATTCACTTGGTTAAATGAAGGGATAACTTTAAACCTCTGTGTATTGGGTTTTCATGCGATCCCTTAATTCAAGCGTATTTGACCTTTCAAACAGAAATAGTTTTTGAACCTGATATTTTAATTATAGCATGCTAAAATTTCACCCCCCCCCAAAAAAAAAAAAAAAAAAAAAAAAAAATTAAAAAAAAAATTGCTGAATAGTTCCCTTTAATGAAATGATACCATCTCCATCAGACTGAGCTTTCCAGGTAAATATTACACAATAATAGTTAAGAGTCTGTGTGTTAGCTGCTAGGGAAAGATATGTTTATCTTGAAGAGAGATTGCTTAATTACACATGCATATATACCACTTAAGTGGCTGAATGTGTGCTGCTTTAGACATGGTGAGTTTTATAACCAATTCATAATGTTTTCCGGAGATGATTATTTTTTTTAATGCATTTCACAGTGATCTACTTGTACCAAGCTCAAAGTCACATCCGAAAAGGCACTATCATATATGCATGTACTATTAATAGTGAAGAAAATCAGTTCATAGCCTTCAAGCTGAAGCTTTCAACCTTCACTGCCTTCCCATACATATGCATGTATTTTTAAAATCCATCTATCTGTCTATATTAGGTATCATCTGTGAATTTACTCAATAGTTGTTGCTTGCTGTGCAAAGAAAAAGTCCGACAAAAAACGATGGTATGTCAGAATAATTGATATCAACCCACCTTTGCACAAGGCAAGGTGTAGTGAACACACCATGGCACAGTTAGACTGAAAAAGAAAGTATTTCAACCTGTTACTTACAAAGTTCTCAAATTCCCACAATACAGGGGCTAACCTGGTTCCTGTAGCCAGTGGTCAAATGTACTGAATATGCCTTTTTTCTTTTCAATGATATTGTATGAAGATTAGACTTGAAATAAAAAGCAAATGACTTTTCTCCAAAAAAAACATTCTAACGTTTTTTGTCAAAGCAAAGAAATGGAGAAAGCTTCTTTACTGTCAGAGAATGTCACTTAATCACTGATGTTTTTAGTGATACATTTAGATGCCACTGCAGTTAAGCTTCAACTTAGTTTATAGATCATCTATGAAGGGCATATGCTATGATTTTATTGATTTTAATCTTTAAAGGGGAAGTCCATCCCACACTGTTTCAATAAAAGGAGATGAATTTGAACAGCATTTTAAAAAAAGAAATGAGCAAAATCAGTCAAAAAATGAGAAAATTACACTCATTTACATATTCAAGTAAATTACTCCCGGCTCTGCAAATTGGCAACACTGATAACATCATATGTGAGCAGCTCTCCATTCACTTTGTACATGAAATTTTACATTTTCTCAATTTTCTTGGAAGTTACACATTTTCTCACCCCATAGTCAAAGTATGTTATGTAAAAAGCAATTCTTCTGAACATTCATTGACTGTGGGGGTTAGAAAATGTGTAACTTCCAAGAAAACTGAGAAAATGTGAAATTTTATGTACAGAGTGAATGGAGAGCTGCTCGACTATGATGTCATCAGTTTTGCCAATTTGCAGAGCCGAGAGTAATTTACTAGAAAATGTAAATGAGTGTAAATTTCTTATTCTTTGACCTATTTTTCTCATTTCTTTTTTAAAATGCTGTTCAAATTTAACTCCTTTTATTGAAACAGTAAAACACTTTGGGGGTGGACTTTACCTTTAAAGGCTGTATAGAAAAAAAAAGGTAGATGTCAGCTAAATTAGCTTTGGGTATGTCAGTCAAAGGTTTGGTGTCGGTAGTAAATCATGTTTCTAAACTCTTCACCTTTCCTTTATAGAATAAGGGTACATGGTTATTTTCATGCATCATCTTCAGATTTGTGTTTGCAATCCTTTCTCAAATGCAAAGGTTATGGCACAATTAGAAAAAAATATATTTGAAATAGAAATATATGATTTTTCATAAAAGTTTCAGCCTTATGAACATTTGTACATGCAGTTCATATATTTCCTAAAGCAGTTGTCAGTTTCAAAATTGACCCAAATTGAATCATCCCAAATGGATTCATCATTCGATCTGTGGGAAGAAATAGCAAACAGCAACCGTGTTGCATTGAACAAATGTTCCGCAAATGTCAGAGCTTGGATGCATTTATCAATTTAGCACATCAAGTTGGAAAGAAGTATCCCCATTGAGTTTCCCCATTAGATACTTCACCTTGCTTAGCATGCCAGAAATGAGATATCAAGAGGGCTAAAAATATATGTGTACCTAGTGGGATGGATACAGTGTTCACTTTTTCAAAATTATGGTATGTATGTGGAACTTTCAATATATATATTTGTGCTAGTTACTGAGTGGTATATGTGCAAATATCACTAATACTGCAGAAATCTATTTAAATCCTTGATAGTTTCTGTTTCGGATGTCGCAAGTGATGGAAAGATAGGTTGGTTATCTTTATTTCAGCATCCGTTTATATCACGAAAATTTATGGAATGGAACCATGAATAATGTCCTGGATGTTTTGTAGCAGAAAGTAAAAGTTAAAATCTGCTTGTAGTTCGACTTTTTATTGTGAATGACATGTACATGTGTGATCTACAGAATTTAATGGCATACATTCGCTTAATGTCTTTCTCTATTGCCGTCATATATATATCTATATATGGAATACTACTGAAATATTTTTCTATTTGTATGTTTTTTTAAAAAGTTTTTCAAAATAATTCACGAAATGTCTATGTTTGGAGCATTTAAGTCAAAGCAAGTATCATTGCTTTTATAGTGTGTGTGCTCTTTCTGGTTCTTAGATTTCATGTAAATGATTAACAAGGATGCACTGGTTTTATCTTTATGAATCTCTTCTGCAGGTTGCTGGCAATGCTGTGAAGCGTGCCTCGGACAACCTGGTGCAGGCTGCCCAGCAGTCGCAGGAGGCGTCTGAAGAGACTGAAGGCATTGAGATCACTAACCGCATGGTGGGCAACATCGCCATAGAGATCGAAGCCCAGGAAGCCATCTTGAAGAAGGAAAGAGAACTGGAAGAGGCCAGGAGGAAACTTGAGAAGATCCGTAAGCAAAAGTATGCCAACAAACCTCCATCAGATGATGATTGATCTGAAGTCAGTTGGTTATGCCGCTAGATAATAGTAGTGCGAAATATACATTGGTTTTCAACATCTGCATCATTCACTAAAACACTAACAATAAGCCTTTTTAGGTTCTGTATCATCTTTGAAAGGAAATATGTATATAAAAATATTTGTCATGGGTAAACAGCATGCCCAAGAAAACAAAATATAGAATCCATGCCTATTGACATGACTTAAAGGATTTGTGCTTCATATTGTACATCAATATTACACTAATGGAACTGAGCAGTACATTTGACAGGAAATCATCTTATGTAGAATAATCTTCATCTCATTTTTTTTTTTTCCTTGTGGAAAGGGGGAGTGGGAATAGAAACAAGGCATAGATCATACTATTGTTTTCCTAACTCTCTTGCTTTGATAATGCTCTTTTAAAATTTTAGAAACACCCAAAAAAGAAAAAAATAATAATAAATCAAAAAAATAAAAAGGGGAAATCATGTGATAGAATTTGAACACCATTTCTAAGTATATATATATAAAAAATATTCTGCCTACTGTCTTGTATTCTTTCATTAGAAAGGAACGATAAACAGGAAAATGTTAGTTATGTCATTATGCTTGTCATAGTAGCCATTATTTAGATAAGTAGTTAATGAATTACTTCATATTGATATTTTGCCCTTTGTGTAAATATTATCATTTCATGAATTTAACCATCTCTCTCTCTCTTTATTGTGATGTATTGATTTTATTGGAAAACAAAAACAGCATCATGGTTTGTCTAATTGTGCTCATGTAGTCTATCAGATATTGAAATGTACATGTGGTAGGAAGGAAAATGTTTAAATGACTTTTATAAGTCACAACCATTGATGGTAGGTGATCTCAAATACATATGTTTCATGTATTTCAGCATTTTATGTCTGTTAACTCTAGCAAGATATGCATTTATTCTTTGAATTATTAAGATACAAGGAAGAAGTTTTCCTGCACTTGATTCTGCTTGTAAATGAGTCATGATGTATGCTCTGAAGAGAAAAAGAATCAATTAGGCCTGAGCGACACGATATCTTGATAATGGTCTTCCGTCATCAGGCGTTAAATATTTACTCTGTAGATTTAGTGGGATTTAAAAAAAAAATTTTTTTAAGGGCAGATAGAAGAAGATTTGTGTAAATTTTGCCAGGACTAATTATAGCTTCCACGTTTTTGATGCTTTCATCTACGATAAAATGTGATTGTTAGTGTGTGTGTGTTTGTATGTTCATATCTGCCTTTCATGTTGTTTGATGAGTATTGAAATTGGAATAATGGCTTTTGTGTAGCTTTCTTAACTTCCAAAGTACTCTTTTGATTTTTTCTTGTTTAGTGGAAATGTTCATATCCAGAGTTCTCTTTCTCTGAGTAGTCACTTTAGAAATAGATAGAGGCAGAGGAAGGTATGTGCAGGTTTGCAACTTAATTTGAATGTGTATTAATTAGCTTGTATGATCTGTATGTTCGAGGATTGCTAGTATTTATACAGTAGGTTTGTCGTTATTTTACTGTAAATGTTTGGAATATCCATTTATATTTTAAATCGGCCCTTAGGATTTAGGTAGTTGGTATGTAGTATTAGTGATTATTGCAATTTTGGTTAGTGAATATCAATATTTTTCTTATAGCGAATAAAGTCATATTATTTGTATGTTACTTGAAGTAAATTTTTTATGATAGTAGTGGCACACACTGATTTCTACACTAGAAGCAAGAAGGTTTCATGGAATACTCTTTCTCATGACTGGAACATTGAAATGTAAAATGTTCGCAAATTTGTTTGGAAAGTGTTTCTGTCATCTGTAGCGTTAAATGATATATTTTCATAGCAGAACCAGTCAAGGAACTTGTATTTTATGTATACTGTATATATTTTGTTATCCGTAAAATGCAGTTGCGAGTTGAAAATTCAGTCATGTCGAAACACAAACACAGATGGTAAATGCAGAACATTTCCAATGTTCTTTATAAGGAGTGAAGGAGTAAGTCTCCCTTTGTCAGGTTGAGAAAGGCAGCATGTGATATTGCATACTACATATGTATACATTTATATTAGAAGCACTCTGAGAAAAAGTACAGGTATGGTTGACATAACTCCAAGAATGATGACAAATGTTGTGACAACTTGCCATTGATATCACATTTAATGCAAGCTGGGATGATAGTGGGTTTTTTGTTTTGTTTTGCTTTTTTACATTACTGGAGGAGTATGGCTAAAATTCTTTAATTGTCAGTGACAGCATGACAGAAAAATGTCTGTATCTTATTCTGTCATTGTCAGAAAAGTCATGGTGATACTGTGTTAAAAAGATGCTTAAAAGAAACAAGGATCAAGTTATTTGAAAATTTTGGCATTTATCTTTGAATGTCAATTTGGATATTGACGTACAAAGGATGATATTGTTTACCAAGTCGGCTTGGGTGAAAACTAAGAGAGTAAAATTATGCAGTAAATGTAATAGTGAAATAACGAATTATGAAACGAATGTATAATACACATGATATGTTATTTTGTATGCAGTTTGAAATGCCTGTGCTCATCAATTGCCTATTGTATATAATTTCCAGCGTTTGAGCAAAGAAAAACATTTATCTCTAAAGGTTATTTAAACATTTTCCAGCTTTCTTTTGTCTTAACACCTGTGTAGAATGGTCTGTCATTAGGTGTTCATATAGCCATAATTGTTTAGTAGATTGGAATGCCCTGTGTTTGTTATAGATGTATCGCTAAGCTATATATTATTTGCATGGATGCTTGATGTGTTCGGATCTAATTAGTTTGGGTTACTCTTTAATTCTTTTATTTCTTTTCATGTGTGTTTTCAACAAATTTTTATGATTTTTGTAATAATTCAGTCAAAGAATTATTAATATGATTTCAGTTTCCTTTCAAAAGGAATGACAGAGTTATTGATTTGCAATAATATTTCATGGCAGAACTACTGTGATTGATGGGGACAGACTTAAAAAGGAGGGGAAAAAAGGAGCAAGAAATCGCTAAGAAAGTATCTGTTTCTCTAGATTTTTTTTCATGATATATCACATATATGCCTGTATGATATCCACGTTTTTTGAAATAAAATAAAAAATACATCAAGGAACATTTATACATAAATGAAAAGCTGTGTGAACTTTTCTTATGTTGTCTTATCCTAATTTATCAGATACACTTAGTATTCTTTTATCCAAAAAAAAACCCCAAACAAACAAACAAACAAACAAACAAACAAAAGGAAAAACTTGAACCAGTACATTTCCTCACACAACAACAGATTCTTTCAATTTTTGTCTCCAATTCTATTGTTTCATTCCTCTTTCTCCTATATCACCAATCAAGCCCCAGACTTTAAGTCAAGGATGGTCAGGATTCTTGAAGGTCGTTTAAACCTAGACCATGATCTAAAAATATGATTGATTATAAAATAACAATAACAAAAGCAGTTAGATATGAAAAAAATTGGGATTGCCTTTGTTTAAATCAGTGATGGATCCAGTTATTTTGGGTCTTTATTGTTAGTCACTTCTGGCCATCTTTATCTTAAGTTTAATGGTTAAGACCATGGTATAGACTTAAATCACCTTTGTAGATTTGGATAAAGATATCAATGGCAAAATAAAGAGAGCCCATCACAGGCACTATTGAACATTACCCTAGAACAAAGAAATATAAGTAAATGTATATATTACAATATATACATATACGTATATATTACAAAGACAAATTGAAATAACTTATTTTTCACAAAATCTGTTCGTACTACTCTCGTACCTCGTTTTGCTAGAAAATTCATGATAAATATATATTCCTACTTCCTGAAATATTTTGGCAGATGACTTGTTCTTTGATGGACTAATATACAGTATATACATATATATACACACACACACACTCAACCAAAAAATAAGCCCCCCCCCCCCATTTTTTTCGTATATCTCAAAAAGTATCTTAACCGATTTTGATCATTCAAACGGTAATGAATATGGAATTTTCTTGAGCATAAAATGAATGTGATGTGTCTGCCAACTGATGGCATTGTTGGTGTGAAATCATGCATTTTATGACAAAAGGTGTGAAAAAAAAATGTTGCACTTTTGTAATCTGTGTCAGGTTCTACACGATTAACAAGAGAATCACGCATGTTTCTGAACTTTTTAGCACCATTTATTACGTCACTCTATGTTTTACTTTTAATAATCACAGTGAATGAAGTGTTCAATATTTTGAAAGGTCTATCATCTGCTCCCTAAAGAACATCGATGGGAGAGAGAGTTTTGAGAAGGGTAGGGGAGGAGCTCAAACGTGACTGCATCGCGGATGTAGATGGCTCCCAAGTTGGAAGCGTGATGATGTGGGGCGGCATCAACACCCATGCATGGAAAGACAGATCTTTTTCACGATCCTGGTCGAATGACCACCCGACGATAATGTTGACGAGGTATTGGAGCCGCACGTCGTAGTAGTAGTAGCCACCGAAGACAAGTTTTTTTTTTTTATGGACAACACTGCAAGACCTCATCGTACTCGAGTCGTCGATCACTTGTGATGGAAAATGGCATTGAGCGTATGGAATGGCCTGCAAGATCCCCCAACTGCAACCCCATCAAGAACCTGTGGATAACATCAAACGGGAAACCAACAAGAAGGAAGAGAACGATACCTCTCTGGCAGTGTTTGGAGGAGTTCCAGTTCATGTAGAGGGCCTAGGCCAACCTGGATCAACGTCGCATACAAACTTTGATCAATAGTATGCTGAAGAGACGTCGCGAGGTGATCGAAGCAGACGGTGGACCTATCAGTTATTGAACACTTCATCCAATGTGATGCTTACTGAAACTAAAACAGAGTGACGTGCAAAAAATGGTGCTTGAAATTTCGGAAACATGCGCGATTCTCTTGTTCTTCGTGTAGCAGCCGACACAAATCACAAAAGTGCAACTTTCTTTCTATACCTTTTGTCATAAAATGCGTGGTTTCACACCAACAGTGCCATCAGTTGGCAGACAAGTATTATTTATTTCATGCGTAAGAAAATTACATATTCATTACCGTTTGAATGATCAAAATCGGTTGAATACTTTTTGAAATATATGAAAATATGCTAAGGGGGGGGGGTACTTACTTTTTTGGTTGAGTGTGTGAAACGTCAGTCAATTGATATGTATATGATTTCATGTCCCTCTGTTTTCACCATGGTATATTTATACCAATCATCATGAGTATGTACCACAGTCACCAACAAAACAGACAATATTTCCAACCCATTTATATTGTAAACTTTATTTCTTTTTCTCATTTATTCTACATTATAGGACTTATGTACAGCACTCGTACTTAAACGCCTTTTTCTCATACACAAGAAGAAAAATTCCATATTTGAGATCGTGCGTTTTAAAATGGCTGCACACTGATTACTTCTTACAATTTTCTACATGTGCTTATGCTGAATGGCTTTAACATTAATGTCAATACAGATCTTACTTTTATATTGTATATTCATAATTATAAGGGGCCACAAGAAGCGGTGGCGGATATCAGAATTTTGGTATAAAACTTTTTGTTCCTATTATGGAATGATTATAGTAGCAAGATGTGTTTAGCACTTGGTGCTATGTCTGTAAGCGCTTGTAATTATTATTCAACAGAACTGCACTATTTTCAACAAGTTATATAAAGATTGTATTAGGATCCGTCGATTTCAAGGGCTTACCTGGTATCTCACTTATTTCTATTGTCCACCATAAAACAATAGTATGTGCACCGCTAAGTATGTGGGTAGACCGAAACGTGAAAAGAATTTAATACGTGAGAGAATGAAAGCTATACTCGTGGTTCCAGTACTATCTATATCCAAAGTGAAATATCCGAGAAGAAATGGGATTGATTCAAATCTTTAGTAACATCCAAGGGGTCAATGAATTCACATGATAGATCATGATACCCTGGAGAATTTCCCGACACCGTGGATGTCACCTGTCATAAACCTTGACTAACCCTTCAATACTCTATGAAAGATAGATGAAACGTTAGATAAATATTCCCACAATTCACTTATTTAGCGGCAAAGTCAATAAACATTGTTCTCACAACATGGTTAACAAAAGTCGTATGAAAAGAGCGTTGCGTTGAATTCGTATCTTCAAATATGCTGGAGTAAGATTTTTTTTTTTTCTGAAGAGTAGTACATGTATTGATAGTTTTTTTTTAATGGAAATATCACAATTAATCTACAAAATTGCTATCAAAGGAGTGTTTTGTCTTCAAATATATTCTTTTAAAAATGCGACTGGACTGTGCATTTACTTTCTGCTAGCATGAACCCTACCACATGCTCCTAATTATCTTAATGTTTATAATAATTCTATCGCAGTTCATGTTATTTTTCATCCCAAGAAAAGTTAATGTCAAACAATGTCTGGAAGCAAACGCCGTTCGCGTGAAAGAAATAACCAGGACAGGACATTATCAGACGGACTCTTCAAATATTGAGCCGAGTTAGAAATGTTTCTATTAACATTTTCCTTTTAAAAAGGACACTACATTAACAATCACGCTTCGTTTGTGTTTCACATTAGTTCTGTTACATCAACGCACTTTCTTTGATAATCAAGTGATGTAAATGGACGTAGCGACGGTAACAGAATCTATCCATTTCAACCAAATTAGATTGTTGAAACTATAGGTGTCGGTAGTTTTTTGCAACTTTCACAACCCGTAGTCTAGAAATATTTTGCCCTTGGTTTGAAAGTTCTACATTTCTTTGAAAACAGAATGTGATTCCTTTTCCTGCATGCATTGGTTGAAGTGATTTTGTTGTCCCTAATAACCTATGAGAAGAAAAAAATACTACTTATTCCATCCCCGACCATAAATAGCTCGAACATTTGAATAATATCCCACTCACTGTCTCAGACACACATACTGACTTTTTCAATACAAGAATAGTATAATAAATTCCACATTTAATTTCTTGAAATAAATGTTTCACTCAGTTACTGCTGTTTTAATGCTCTTGCTAATGAATGATTTTTCGATATTTGGGATCGGCAGCATAGAAATAACTCGGACCAAGCGGACAGTATTAATCCGAGCCTGATCGGTTAAGAGCGACATTTTTGTTCGTCCGTGACATTCATCATTTATAGTTTCTAGTTTGAGTAGACGTCCAGGGAGACGAAATTTGATTGAATTTCGACTCTTTCAGTGATTCTCTTCACAATAAAACATAAAATAGCTCAACACATTTCACCACTTCTTTTTTTGCAGGCCTTCAAACTTTCAAAATTTGTCAAATGTCCGTCCGTGTCAAACCGATCAGGCTCATCTAAAAGAGCTAAGTCGATAGCAAACACTTCGTTAAATTTTGCATTTAATACGTCTTGAAAAAACACATTGTCACATTTTCACATATATTTTGGAAAAAATGATGAAGAAAGGATGGGAACTGCTGGAAACTACAAGAGAATAAGACGCGAAATTTGAGAAGTTTGGCGTATGGTTTGCTCTTTAACAGAAACCTGCAGCGGTAAGTCGTGTTTGACCAAGTGCCAGTGCCTTTTAGGGTTATGGCCCTTTTATTTTGGAACTGCAAAAGGCTGTACCGATGACACCCAGGTTTACCTCAACACACTTACTTTGATTTCATAAACTACATGAAAAAAGATGAAAAATAGAATCTGGGCAATCAGAAGCTGAAACATGCATACCCTAAGGTCATCGGAAATAAAGTGATGCAATAGGCTATGCGTAATCATTCTCAATTTTTTCAATTATCGGAAGAAAAAAAAGTTTTATGACAACAATCTTCTTTCGGTTTCTCTTCATTTCTTATGAATCAAATTTATTTAAATAACTCGACTTAGGCGCACGAAATAAAAGTCTCCCTAAACTACTGCTCTAAACTAAATTATATGAGAAACCAACATTTTCAACGGAATTCAGATAATGAGCGCAGCAAACTAAAATCATGAAGATACTCGGACTAATCAATGGTGCTACAAATTAGACTTTTTACTGTTGCCCGTTTGACACCGCACTATTTTCCTAACCATTCAATTACCTTGCTTATCATAAGCATCAATAAAATTCATCTTAACTGGCTACACGAACATACGACGAGAAGCTACTCATAACTATATACAAAGTACAATTTCCTGTTAAGTTATACAAACAGGCAAGAAAACATATATTTTTAACGCTTTTTACACCGATAACCATCATTACAAATAAAGGAGTGAAACGAATTATCTTCAATTACGTAACTGTTCGTTACACCGTTCCTCATTACATTAACAAGTAAATCATGTCACAAGATCCAAAAATACTCCTCAATGCCTTTTAAGTTCAAGGAATGAATAAAAATTACCTTTAATATTGTTTACTTCATTCCTGGCATTAATCATTGAAACATATAGTGTGATCAGAGTGATCAGAGAGCATTTCTTTTTTTCTTTCTTTCTTTCTTTCTTTTTTCTTAGTTCACTAACCACATAGTAAAAACCCTTTTTCTTTTAACGATTAGAATGAACGAGAATCAACTACAGGTCTGATCATGATTCCGTTTACAATGCAATTGTAAGAAGTTTGCCTATAAACAGGGCCGTGTCGTAAGACAATGATGAGAACAAAAACAAAACAAAAACATCTATTTATCCAATATTTTTGTAAATTACGTCTGTCATCAAGTTGGACGTATTCTGAAAGATTCTCTGTAGAAGATGGATTCAAACTACTGATGGATGGATGGATCAGAGACGGGGTGCGTAAAAAGGAAGAGGTTGGTAGTCCCTCTGAGATGGATGTGAGGCTGTGATATACGTGCAAGATGCAGGGGCGATGTGGTGGTGCTGTATCATACTCCTCACCAATTCACTGCTATATAAAACAGAGAGAAACGAAGAGACAGGGAGAGAGAAAAAAAATCAGTAAACAGAGAGGAGAAGAAAATTCTTTCGAGGAGTCATAGAGAATAGTTAATTTTGCAGTGTGTATCCACGCTTAAAATAGTGCAATCACCCAAATTATGGAATCCACACCGAAGCAGTGAGTCTTATTTCTCATTTCAGAGTGGATTCCACTATTCTGAGAGTAGATTTCCACTCCCAAATGAATTGACTCCTAATATGACTCCTCCAAGCATGCCAAGAGTGGTTTTCAACTTCTGTATGTTTAGACAGAACAGCGTGGGAGAGAAGAATGTGACCAAAATACGATTGGTTACGTGAGGTTTCAACAAATGCGATGAAACATGGTGAAAAAGAGAGTTATATTTTTCATTTTTCTTGCAATGACATGCTCGAAGGGGCAAGATATGTCACTTTAATCGTGTCTTTGCATTAGGAGTGAAATGATGCCATTGCACGAGACTGACCATGCTTACAATACACTGGAGCTAATGTGAAAAATAACTTTGAAACATGAATTTGGAAATGATACAGGGAGCGGCGATACTGTATTGATTATTGATATTTGAGAGGAGATCGAGTACATTCTTTGATATCATTACGACCAAGCATTAATTTTTTCATATTCTGTCAGTAGGTACAATGAAATATTATTTCCTATGTTTAGTTTCCCAGGAAAATGCCTTCCTTGATTATTTGACCATGTAACATAACAAAATCCCTTTTTTCGGGGGGGGGGGGGGGGGGGAGTGTGTTATATAGTAGGGCCGTAGTATGACAGAATACGTTAATGCTCCTGTTTAAAGGCAACTGAATGAATAAACAAAATAATGAATAAAAATCATCTTTACCATCAATATTAAGTTTTCATACTCTGATCTTAATATAAATTATCACATTTAATGATAAAAGTGGATAACATATTTTCAAAAATCCTAAAAATAAGAAGCGATTTCAAATCCTCAGTGCTAAAAGAGATTTTTGAAAAATAAAACAAAACCTTACATAAACACGTTAGTTTGCCCAAAAGAAAAAAACAACAACAAACAAACAAACAAACAAACAAGCAAAACAAAATAAATGAATAAAACTACAACACAAAATTTGAATATGGGGTGTCTGAAAATGATTTTCTTGAGTAAAATCACACACTTTTTCTATATCATCTGTGATTTCAAGTGCCTGGGTGAATATTAGACACATATTCAGGGTCGCCGTAAATGGAATAAGATATTCATGACATTTCTTAACATCTATCTCCTGATCCAGTGCCCTTAAGCCTAGCTTTTGCAGCTTTAACGTGCTGCAAACGATTCTTGTAAGTAAGCTGGATATTTCATTCATCTCTGCCATATATATCTGCATGATAAAATCCACAGTGTTAACTATTTTCTGATGAGAGGTTCTTGTATAAAGAATCCTTGAACAAATTTGCGTCAAAGGAAATAACTGTTCTGATGTTACTCGTGATTCCCTAAGTCCGTATTTCATAAATATATGATAAATATATACATATATATTTCAAGGTCGCTAAGAATAATAACATATGAATCTTCACAATCATCTCCCGAGCTAGTGCCTTCCAATCTAAATTTGAAAGCTGTAGAAAGTAGAAAACCAAATGAAAAAAAATCCTCACTAGATATTCCATTCATCTCTTCCGTAAATCTCTGCTCGATAAAACATTATTATTATGTCCATAAACTCCATGCGTGAAATTTGTGACAACAGAAAACAAAGTTCAAGTATAAAGATACTAAAGTTAAGTCCAGGTATTTGATCAATGTGAACACCTGAACATGAATTGACATCAAATCTCTCATTTCACTCCATATTGCATAGATATCCAGCTCCATGCAGTAGGGCTATTTTCGTAAGACAATGATCAGAATTAATAATATCTTAATACTATCGTCGTGTATGTGAAAAAATAGATTGGACTTGCCAAATAAGATGTATCAAAGATCTATGATATTTTTTACAGATAAAAATCTGAGAAAAATTAACCTGTCCACTGAATTAAGAACACGAATTATAAAATGATAAATACAATTTAAAAATCTGTGAAAATGAGGACAAAGCCATCTGTTTTATTATGTTTTTTAAAGAAACATGAGTGCAATTTCCATGATACTAGTACCCGAATAATTATACTTTGTGATGGCAGTTCAATGGAATCATAGAACTACGTGATGTCCGACGGTAATAGCATCAATGCTAATCAGAAAGCACTTTCCCTCTCAAAATAGATCGGTTCTAAGAATAATCATGATAGTGGGGTTTATCACTGAACGATATGTGGTAGAGCTCAATATTTATTTACCAGTAAAGGCATGGGAATATTAATACACACAATCACACACACACAAACACACACACGCATATTCACATCACTGTACTCCCGAGGACAGCTATTTTTCCTCTATTGCTCTCCTGTCCTCGGAAGGCCGCCGTAATTAGGCTCAAATCTATTGTTTGACATCCGAAGACTATTGTTTGACATCCGTGAACTATAGTTTGTTATCCGAGGACTATTGCTCTCAGGAGTTTTTTTCTTTGTTCAATGTCCTCACTTATATAGCTATACAAGAGCATTCCCCCCCCACACACACACACGTGTGTAGTAAGCACATTACATAGCGATAACTTATTGGGTAATAAAATGCGTCCTTCTTGATGTTTATGCTATAAAAATAGACGATAAACATTATGGGGGTAAAGTATTTGGGGTAAAATGGATGAGTAACTTTAATTACGTCTCCAAAGTAATCAACACTATCTAACGTTTTAGCAATTAGAAACTCTTGCTTTTTTCAGCTTTTGATTTACTTTGGTATTATTTCAAATGCTCATCAACTTGTTTGGAGAAGCCTGACCTGTTTCTCATTACATACTGGTGTCTGGAAATCCCCAGCATAGTATGCAATTAATACATATGTCATATTCGCGTAAAAACTGTGCCAAACTGTACATCGAACTATTTTTTGCCCTTTTTAAAGATTCTAAGCTTTTCGCCTTCTGAAGTTCTGATCTCACATCTATATGACATTTTATAATGTATGCATTTACACAAGATATAAATTTCACAGCCATTTCACATTCAAAATTATTCATTGAATTTTTAATACACGCTATCTACATTTCAACTTGAAATGATATGCATTTGGTTGTTGAAAAAAAAAGAAGAGAAAATCACATATCACATTTGACCCTTTTTAGGGATTAGGGATTTTTAGCGGGATACAGAACTATCAAGGAACATGCAGCTTTGTAAATTTCTATATGGAGAAAGAACCTAGGAAACTGACATTAAATTTGTCATTTCGCTTAAATCCTATATCTCCCGTTTTCACACGTTACTCTTTGGAATGCAGTTTTAGAATTTGTTGAGACTTCTTTTATTTCCCCTTTCTTCTTCCACTGATGATACAGATCTATCAAATCTACAAAACTGGAGGAGATTGCGTTCTGCTTTTTTAGGGAAATTTCTATGAATAATTTTCTTGGTAATAAATTAAAAATGTAGAAAATAATTCCAAAAATACGTGAAACTTGTTAAACGAAAATGAAATCCGCAGCATACAACAATCATAAGTACTATTACCAAAATTTCAAGGATACGTTATTGCTTCTAATCAACAGGTCGTATCTCAATAATTTGTATTCATTCAGTTCAATTCAACTTATTTCCATTTCGAACAAAAACAATCATATCAATTTTGAAAAGAAATCAAACATATAAATCATTGTACAATGATAATATCAAGGGCCCTGTGATCTGCGGTAACTATTTAAAAGGGCAAGTAGATGTGATGTGTAATATCTAGCAGATAGGTTACCTGACAATGAACCACATGATACGCGGGTTCAAATTCTTGGTATCTTACTGAGGTCCCTTGGCAAGACATTTATTTTCATTTGCCTATCTACAATTATTCAAGTAGAATGTGTACCCGCTGAGAAAAAAATAATAATCATCATCATCACTATTACTATTGTAATTATTATCAAGTACTAATAAGAAACGGCAAAACGTGATGTTTGAAAATTTGTGAGGGGATTATTTCTTGAGGGAAAAAAAGGAAGAGAAAGATTGTAAAAAGTAAAAGCCATGTTACTACGGAATGACAAAAGAAATCATCCCGCCCCAGTAAAACAGAGACAGCTTAATCTAAAGCAGCACATATCAGGTTGTACTAGAAAGGTCTTTAGTACTTTCTTTCGCTGGTTCCGAATCGGAAGTGATCTGTCCCCACCGAACACAATCAATCTAATTTGGTACTGAGTACAGCGGCCGAAAAGTAGTTTGATAACACCGCGCCTCGTTCGTCAATGAGGAGGGCCTTAACTGCGAAATAGTGGGATAGGAAGATTTGGGGAAGAATGAGAGAGAGAGAGAGAGAGAGAGAGAGAGAGAGAGAGAGAGAGAGCGAGGAAGAGAGATAATGAGAGGGGTAGTCAAAAGAGAAGGAAGGAGAGAGGAGAGGGAGAGAGAGAGAGAGAGAGAGAAGGACGGGAAAAGGAAGAAAGAGAGAGAGAGAGAGAGAAATCTCAAATCTCGCGGCGTATGAGACAAACAAAAGAGACTGAGGCTAGTGATAAAGATATTTTGAGTGTTAGAGAGGAAAAGAGAAGGGGAAGGACGGAGAAGGAGAGAGAGAGAGGGAGAAGGAGAGAGAGAGAGAATTGTGTAGGTACGCATGTTTGTGGGTGTAGGTGTTTATGGGTGAGGGTGTTCGCGTGGGTTTTAGGGGTCTGCAGAAAATAAGGGGTCGAGAAATCTAACAGAAAATTTAACGAAAATTTAAATAACGGGTTTCATATTTATTCTGCAGTCATTTTTTAACCAGCGTCCAGTCAATATCTATTAACAGAAAATTTCGAGAAATAGTTTTAATCTGAATGACTGATAAAGCAAGAAAACCCAAATTGATGATTCTTTACGATTGTCGACAGTGCAAAAAAAACATTAACACACACACAAGAAAAAATTCCAGCTTGTCAGTGGTAGATATGAACAGATTCTGATTCATCACGTCAATTCCCGATGAAGGAAAACTTGACGATCAAACGGTGGGGGGGGGGGGGGGGGGGGGGCTGTGCCCCGTTTTGCTTTGTTTCCTTGGTATGTAAGTAATGGACGACTAAAGCCTATTGGAGCGATGACTTGAGCGGTCGATCGTGACCGTTTCAAAACTAGCAGCAAATTGGAAAGGACAAGTACGGGTAGGCTGCAATTTAGGATGAAAATACCACCGGCGGGGACGCAAGAAAAGCGTATTAAAAATGATGATTACGAGTTTAGACAAGACAGGGACAGGACAAATATCATCATCGACCATTCTGATCAACAATGGATGTCTTTTCTTGATTTATCCTACGATCATCGAGCTCACGGAAAATAGCTATTTTGTAATGAGTAGATATTAGTTCTATAATGATATCAAACAAACGGATTTCGCTTTGCTTTCCTCGGCTTCGTAGAAAAACAACCTTTCTTGGATATTGACGTCTAGGACACAATGTAACGGCATAATTGAATGTGAATTGTTTATGTCACCCCATTTATATTACCCCGAAAAGAAAGAAAGCAAGAAAAAAAAAAGTAGATACGATAAGAAAACGATAGATGCGGATGTTTCAGAAGGATTTCTGATGATGAAAATTTCTACCTCCCCCAACATGCTCAATATTTAAAGCGATTCCTCGGAGAAAGGTGGATAAATATGATTCAGTTTATATCATGTGTGGGGGTAAGTGTGATATTGTGTCAGTTATATCATCCCTAAAATGTGGCAGAGAGGGAAAAAATAGTTTATCTAATTTGAATTCATATATATTCCAGAGAAAGAGATAAAAGTTTCTAGTGCTTTTGAAACCTTCATAACAATGATCAGGGGCTGATCCAGGTATATGCCATTTCCAGATGTCTTACAAGCATAAAAAAATAAAGAAAGAAAAGAGAAAGAAGAATGAAAGAAAGGAGGAAGAAGGTAATCTCATTTTGTGATGATTTCTTCAAGGGGAGATGGTGTATTTCTTATAGTTTTTAAGGGGGCTCATTTTGGTTGTGCCCCCTTAATCACCAGTAAGGACGGCCGTGAAATGATTGAAAGGATTTGTAAGCTAGTGATCATGACCATGTATGTCAGACAGGTTCTTCTGTCATTCGTATATAATTACAATTCCAGTGGTATGCCACTGTGATTCTACAGAATGGGGATAATTCATTTTAAGCATGTTAGAAATATTTGAAATGAAGCAATGCATGGTTAGACCAAAGGTCACCCCAAAGCCAAACGAGAAACTTGAAGGGTAGTTAAGTGACGGATAATAAAAGCGCAATACGATATGAAGTTTTCTTCATTCTTAGATGCAAATCGGAGTAAGTTAATTGACTAATGTTGGCCCATAAGTTTTCTTCCAAATCGGTATATTTCACTTTCTCTGTTGAAAAAGGATTGAGAGCTACTGCCCACTCATGAGAATAAAGATACGCGTAAGAAGAAGAAGAAGAAAAAAAAAAACAGCATTCCTCTTTAAATATGTATTTTTTTTTCTCCACAAACCGACGATGTATAGGCGACATGTAACGATATTTAAAATCCTTCTTTTAATAACTATCAATAATACAAAGAGGAAAGGCAAGACCATGTGCAACAGACATTATCAAGAATTAGAGTGCCCGTCCAAGCACTAAAACAGTAACAAAAAGTGCTTTGATCCATCTAAGAAGCTTTCCCTTCTAGCACGATGTTTCCCATACCTAGACGTGACATGACTAATCCCTCAATTACCTGAACAAAAAACTTGCACAAATTGGTCGGGATGTCCCTCTAACGGGCCCTAATATCATGATGACTATCTTTGGATGATGTTTCTGATTTCCCAATATCAATGTTGACCTTTCAGCAAAGGAGCTGCGAAGACCTGTACGGTTCCCGACAGAAATTTAGGGGAAAATATTCCGCACGCCATGAAAAATTTGGGGGAAAAAAACTTCCGGGTTTGCAATTACTGTGGAGTGTGGGTTATACAGGGTGTGCATGTGCCGGTGAAGGTCAGAGTGTAATACGAGCCACAGAATGATAACGAAAGATGACACAAACGTTCTTTTTCATATAAAATGGCTTTCTTTCTCAGTTAAATAGAAATGCTTTGTAATACATTTTAAACTTGTAAACGGAGGGTATCCATGAAACAAGGCACGATGGAAGCTTGAAATAAATAGCATTTCAGTCTATTTTTGTTTAGCCTTCCATCACGGACACATCAAAAGATGTTAGATGTAAAGAAAGAATTCAAATCTTAAATCACCATTCTTGCTCAAATTTTCCGATAAAGTACATGCAACAGCTTTTCGCAATGACCTCCAATAATTCCTGTGAAAAAAGCATTGGACGCCCAAATCAGTTTCGCAAAGGTCTAGCATTTTCAATTCTGGCTTATTTATGTAAGGAAAAACAAATAAAGAAAACTTTTTCGATCAAAATCGTATTGCTGGACGAATTAGATTAGGGAATGCCATGATTAAATTATTACCCTTTAATATGGAAATCTCAAAAAACTTGCCTTCAACAGGGAAATACGATTTGTATATTTTCAAGACCACAGTTTTATTCTTCTTTGTTCTTTGTTCTTGTTTCTTTGTTCCAAGGCCCCAACTCTATAGAAAGCTCAAATAGATCCAGACTTGGAGGGGATGAATTATTTTCCAATAAAGCTTTCATGACATGGTATGACAAAACAACTGTTGGAACTGTGTGGGCCATGAGACGGTGAACAAAAAAGCGTGGGCAGTACTTATGATCGGAACAAAGCAATATCCTACATGTATAAGCTCAGCATAGATAAACAACAACCTCGTGGCTATTAAGTTTGAAAGGTGTACTGACTTATGAGGATTATTGATTCGTAGTAAGGGGATACCTTTGACAGAAAAAAGAGATATTTCTCAAGTTTTGTCAAATGATTGTTCTGCATACCCCCCGTCGATAGATTAATTGGAAGATTCGAAGGTACCGAATGAATGAACAAATAAATGCTTATTGGGAGACGCCCACGAATGATTATGTAAAGAAGGAAACATGAAAGACTTTTATCAGATCTTCATTATGCTGCTCGGCAGACAATCTTAAGCAAAATGGTTCTTAGAGTGTTCTTAGAGCTCGGCAGAGGATCAAATGAACAATCAAACACATCCTTCAAAGAACTTTGTGAAGTTCTGCAATTATATAAGTAAAGTTTCATAAAAAAGACGGAAAAGGGTTCTTAGTGGTAATCAGTATGATCATGGTACTTAGAAGCATCTCATTATTTGAGAAAGAGTTATCCCCCCCCCAAAAAAAAAAGAGATATGCAATGCATTAAGAAAGTAAACGAGGGACGAAATATGTTTACAAATTGATGCTTTGTCTAGAGAAATATTAACCATATACCTGTTATTCGAAATTCTCTCCTTCCGCTTTTTATTTCAGTAAATACGAATATGACTTCATAATTTTCTGTGCCAAACATTTATGTTCAGGACAAAATAGTAGTGAATTCGCTGACCCATTGCTTACTAAAAAGGGGAATACGACACTTCATAAATCAGCGTTGAGGAGTCTATTACAAAGATTCCACTATAGAGGAGCTTCTGGGGTTCTGAATAAGACCTGTAGGATACCTTAAAAGTTCTAATTTCACCAGTTTTTCTGTAACTGGGGTAGACTTATAAAGACGAGTGATTACTGAAAAGGATGAATGAGAATGAGAGAGCAAAAAACATGCTGAATACCTTTACAAAACAGCCTTATATATTTGTTTGTGTCGTTACAATGATAGGAAGGAAGGAAAGCAGCAATATAACTAATACAGATTTGGGAATGACAGCAGGAATGAAAGGAATAAACTAATTCCGAGAACGCAATCGATGTTTTTACAAGACTGAAAACATAACCAGAATGGTTCAAGTGAAGGTATATTTTACGTCAATTTATCTTCCCCAGTATTTAACATGAAATGCTTACTCTCGTGGAATGGATGTACATCTTCGTCATAAAGCTCATCTTGACTGAGATTAGGCCTCCTTTCTTCTCTTGACTTGGCATCACTGAGATCAAACTCATTACTTAATGCTCTCAGCAACCGAAGGTTTTTCGCTATATCTGTGGACGTAAGAGTGTTTAGATAGAAAATTGGTTATTCAAATACCCAAGGTTTTCCCCCTGTAGACGGAAAAAATGGTGTTAAGAAAGAACAGATAAAGACGGTTGGTTATTTAAAGGTAGGTATTGCATGCGTAATGAAAAAATTAAGTAATCCATAAAACCTCGTGAGGCCAATGAGCAAACTGACCAAGGCTATGGAAAGGAAAATAAAGAAAATGAACAAATGAACAGACGAGTTTAGTATCGAGACACTTAGAAGCAAACTCCGCTTGATGGGGGTCATAGCATTAAGCAATCAGAAGTATGACATCATTTGATACCATGTGAAATGAGAACATGAGATTAAAGCAAATGTTTCATCAAGTAGTAAATGGGTCATCTTACCAGTACAATGCATTTACCAAAACCAGTAGTAAGTCCGTGTAATTCTGTAAAAATGAATTTTCGGTTGTTGTAAGACCCTCCGACCTTATGTATTGGATACTTGCAGTGCTTAATCAGATTTTTCAGGATAGTGATTTTGATCGAATGATATCTTAATGCTGCTTTCAACTCCTAAAATATCTCGACGGCAGAGTTCTGATGATATTCTGCTAGCGTGTTCAAATGCAGTACACAGGCAATATGACACAATAGGACCCGCAGTATTTGGTTGCTGTTCTTAACTGCAGTAAGAGTCGAAACACTCATTTTCATTATTTAAGTATCGGTGTGAGATTATCCTCAATTAGAATCAAGAGCACGTAAATTAGGTCTCTCAGCTGCTAGATCATCATAATTAAGATAAATCTTCGAAATTTTTAAATTTCATTTTGCTTATTTAATATTTTAATAAAGATAGGAAAAAGCCTAAAATGCAGTTTCATTGTTTGAGAAGAGATGAAGATGTATGCTATAGTCTCTAGTTTTACAGACTGCAATTTCATTACTATTTTATACAAGGTAGTATGATAGGACATTATTCTTACTTTAATGTATTCTAAGGAAATCGTCAAAGGATATGTAAACAAATTCTAGTCTCCCCAAATCCTGTTTTTTTCATGTTGCAACTACCGATCTCCTTATTTGGAGACTAGTTCATAAGGTTGTGATCTATTGCAGCTGCAAGTCAGCATTCCTTTTGAAGTTAGCCGACATAAATGATATGAAATCAACTTGATATTTAAAAAATATGAAGGAATGCAGCCACTGGGTCGAGGTTAAATGAAAAGGAACTAGTTCAAATCCGACGGAGACATCTTTCTTTATTTCCAGGTCGATTTCTCGACAAATTGCACAGATTTGAGAGTCGGACTCGGTCACTGTCAAACTGAAAACACATAAACTTTTACTATAAAAATCATTCATACCCCTTGGAAATTTGAAAAATTTTGCACCCTCCTGTGAAATGAGAGCTAGAGTAACTCCCAAATTACTTGAATACATGTAGCTTTCCTCTACAAATGCATGCTGCCTCTGATTTCATTTCAATGGCATAAAAAGTGAGTCATAAAATTTGGTGATGTCCAAAATTATTCATACTCCCAGTGTTTTTTTTTTTATAGTCAATATGAATACAGTCCTTTGTGATAAAATGAAATGATCACCAAATTCGGATAAGTCTTGTTTTTATAGTTATGCGAATTAGATGAAACCAGATAAAACTGATGCATTCAAGTGATATGCGGGTAACCCCGGTGTGACTTTCATTTGGGGGAAATCCACAAATCTGCAATTTTTCCAAGGGGTATGAAAAATTTCGAGCAAAACTGTACGTGCAGTATGTATCATATGCCAAACAAAGGTTTTGCCTGTATGTAGGATCGTGAATATATGGATTACTTCATTAGCAATATGCTGCTAATTTATATCACCTACGTCATAATGACAAAAATACGCTTAATTTCAACAACATCGTAATCAAAGACAATTTCTTCCAAACTTGGATAATATGCATTTGATTGAAAAGCCAGACAACAGGTCAAGCTCTGATTAGAATTACATCCCTGGAATTATCGCGGTATAAATCAGACGACTTCTTATTAAAAAGCCACCGTATGTATGTGTGATGCTTCAAGGGTGAAATATATATTTGGATACGTAATGCGAAATGTTAATATCTTCTGATATTCATAATGGGTAAATGGTGAAGGAAAAATCATGTTCATTTTAAATCTACTCACCTTCTTTTTCTATAGTCCGTTTGCCCATCCCTGCAACAGCGTGCATTTGCGCCAATTTAGCTGTAAAATTTGGCGATTTGTTTCTTTTCAATCCTCCTGCATTATGACACAAAAGACACAAGGTGAAACGGATGGTATACGTAATTTTGAACATTACGGGTAGGTTGAAGCACTATTTCCAAAGAAAAGATAAAAATACTGTTCAGTATCAT
Organism: Echinometra lucunter; assembly: GCA_029962745.1. NCBI lineage: Eukaryota > Metazoa > Echinodermata > Echinoidea > Camarodonta > Echinometridae > Echinometra > Echinometra lucunter. The sequence goes on from CM057151.1 coordinate 13,376,283, forward strand.
AACTAATGGGTAAACAATTTTCCCAGGGATAAATAATAAAACACAAGTGTAAAGAAAAGGTCTGAAAAGAAGAGGGAAGTGACTAACTACAAGAATTTATTAGATGATTTCAAAATGCAAACGTTACAATTCCACCATGATGGTTATTAACTATGACTTTCCTTGTTGTTTGAGACCCGCTGTATCATAATCGTGACAATTTTATTTTAACATTTAACTTGGTGTAGGGGTTGTTTTCATAACTTTCAGTGAAATATGATAATGATGTTTACACTTAGGATTTCAGTAATATTGGCAACAGGAATTAGTAGAGTAGTAATAGTAATAGTAAAAGTAATAGTAGTAGTAGTAGTAGTAGTAGTAGTAGTAGTAGTAGTAGTAGTAGCAAAGTATAGTGTTAGTAGCTGTAGTAGTACTAGTAGTAAATGTAAAGTAGTAGTAGAAGTGGTAGTAGAGTAGTAGTAGTAGAAGTAGTAGTAGTAGTAGTAGTAGTAGTAGTAGTAGTAGTAGTAGTAGTAGCAAAGTATAGTGTTAGTAGCTGTAGTAGTAGTAGTAGTAGTGGTAGTAGTAAAGTAGTAGAGTAGTAGTAGTTGTAGTTGTAGTAGTAGCAGTAGTAGTAGCAGTAGAAGCAACAGCAGCAGTAGGAGTATTAGTAGTAGCAGCAGCAGCAGCAGCAGTAGTAGTAGTAGTATAGTAGTAGCAGTAGTAATAGTAGTAGTACCGTAGTAATACTGAAAGAAGCAATGGGTTTGTAGTCAAATTTCAGATTCTGTTCTAATACACTGATTTCCTTTTTCTTAATCAAACAAGAACAAAATGAAGTTAAAATTGAAATGAAACGAGGTTTCCTCAAAGCACATGACATCTTTGGGGTCGATAGTGGTGATGAAATTAGAATCAAGAATGGAATAAAATCATTATTTCATTTATCATATAGACTGAATGTCATCCGTTAAGTTACTCTCATCGTAATGGCCATGAGGCAAATATGATTATGTTCGTATATCGCTGGTTCTCCTAGAGAAGATGTAAAAAGAGAAAAAATTGAAATTAACTGCAAATGAATGATGATCAGCTTTTCGTCTCACGGGTAAACATCGGCTGATGTCAACGAACTATTACGACCTCTACTTTCCTTACGATTTGAGAGACCCCAAGCATGCCAAGTATATCAGGTTATTCCTAGTGGGATGAATTTCATTCAGAGATAATGATTTAAAAGTAACAAAATGAGCTTTCACAAAAAAATGCAACAAGGATGAACGATAATAACGCAGGCGTGCATAGAAATACCCCATTATGCAGTACATATTGACCTCAACCGTCATTAAATGATTAAGAAAAACTTAATAACGAGTGTCTCATAACATCAACATGATCAAATCATAGCCTTGTATGTCCTTAAAAGGCTTTACGCTAAACAATATCAATTACGTTTAAATATTTGTAAATGTCTGTTTATTTTTTGTAAAGATTAATATATCTGCAATAGATATCTGAAGAAATTAGCTAAAGCAGCTTATAAGACCTTGCATTTGCGGCAAAATTTCCAGGGTAGGCGAAAATCTTCTACAAAAGAAGCACCAACTGCCTTTAACTTCAGACAGGACAAAACGAAATGGATGTATCTTTCCATTTACCTCTAGGGGGTTAAACGTTTGTTTCGCATGAACGAACATGCCAAACCAATTGAAGCAAACGCCCATGGTGCTCATTTTTCTCTTTTGAGATGGACACGTGATCATCAAACACGTGATCTAACATATTTAAAGCAAGGCGTTTCCACTGTGTGACATCTTCACACGTCATGTCCTTACAGATTCTAGATGTGTAACCTTGTCAAAGCAAACTCTTTTATTGCTAATGGAAGACACGTTTGGTGTCAAGGGAATCAACATTCAGTGGTAGATTTCACCGCGTTTTCCCCATGCGATGTTACTTTGTCACATTTGTTGTTCTCAAACAGTCGATATCTTCGTAAATAGAAACACATTCTGTTGCAGGTGCAGCAACAGTGTTGATGTAACGGGGGGTGGGGAATGCAAGGATGATTAATCTGCATTTATATTGTGCTCACAATGAAATATTAAGTGTTTCTAAGTTCTTTCCACATATTACTTTTACCCCAGTCGTCGGACTTATTCACGGACATAATGTGTGCACCATATCCATTTCATTTGGAGTACTCCTACCACATGGTCATCACAAGGACATTATTGCATTAGTATCTCAAAAGCTTTCGTCGTCCAACAAGTCCCTATTTTTCTCGTGGATATGAGGTGGCAAATGTATAATGTCTTGGCGGAAAGTGCCGTGCCAGTATCTTCTATGATCTTCTATGCATTTCCATGAAAGTGGTAATACCCCCTTGACCATAACACCTCCACAACGATCCACCCTTAAAATATTACTTCCATAATTTTTTGTGCTTCATTAAATTCTGAACAGTCACACCTTCGATTAAAAAAAACTTTTGATTTTATCTTATTCGAGATTCTCCTCTAAACTTTACCTATTGTTACCTCTCAAAAAAGAACAAAAATAAAAATAAACAAACACAAAAAATGCAACAGAAAATACAACTTTTTCCTAAATTTCATATTTCTGTAAAATGACCTTCAAACCACATTCTTCCAACTTTCCATTTAATAGCCTTCTTTATTTGAAAACACTGGGTTGGAGAGTCTCTAGAATTTGAAAAGTGAAATAGTTAGGGAGGACATTGGTCACAAAAGGCCATTTCAAGTAGTGCACAATAATTCGTAAAGCAGCTAACCTGTATATTGATATATCTCCGATTAACAGTGATTAATGATATTTTGCAGCAAATTAATCTTAGCAAATAAAACTAGTTTAGTTTATCCGGATTTTCATTTAGCATTTACTATCAGATTTGAACCCTTTTAGTTTGTAACAATGGCATTAGGAGTAAGTATGAAGTCGAAGAGGTGAGATATTGCTTGTTGAGAGCAAAGGGGACGTTAAGTGATTTGAAAAAGTTAATAAGGGCAAGACTAAGCCCAAACTTTATAGATCAAATCGAAGATAAATGAGTTTATCTTAAGACTGTATTAGGAAAATAGCCCTACTAGGGCTTGGAACCCTCTGAAATAGAAAGTAATATAATGCACTCGATCTACATTTATGTTCAGAACGCTGCAGTACTTTGTTAAGCATGGAGTATCAATATGACCCCAAATATCTATGACTTCTGAAGAATTTTGAGAATTTGAACATATTTCTTTTTCCTTTTATTCTCTTTTCTTTCTTTCTTGTTCTTTTTTGTTTAACACGGAAAGCTGTTTCAGTATATCTTTTGATGGATTTTTAAACTTGTTCTACATGGATTTAGTACCAATGGCATAGCAATTAAATGATGCTAGTAAGTATAATTTGTTGCTGGTATCGTTCAAAATTATTCAAAATTTCATCAGCCTTTCATGTATTTTTGCAACTAGTAATTGACAAGCTCAAAAACCAAGAGAAAGTGAAACATATTAGAAAAGTAAAGGTTGAAGAAAGTCTCCTGTCACAAACAAAATGAACCAAGCAAATAGCAAGGAAAAGTATCAGTGAAGACCCAACCCAAACAAAGAATCAAATATTATCAAATTTCTTTGATGCAGTAAAAAGCGACATTGCGGTACTGCAACATTGGCATTGACAGTAACTTCATGATTCTTTTCTGCTCGAAAAGAAAGCCAAATGAAATGTTAAAAATCTAAATCCATGTGCTTTATCATCTCCCGTTCTTTTTTCCAGAACATTCCGACTTTTTCAAAAGAGACTAAAAAACCATGTTGAAATTTATTCATAACAAAATACAGTATTAACATAATTTCAGTGCATGCGGTGACACTGTCTTGATATCACCGTACATGAATTCAAAACAACTATAGCTGCCTAGGAGTTGCGCATGATAATGAAACGTTGGTGCAACGTCCTCGCTTAAAATCCATTCCTAAAACCTAAAGAATGACAAGAATTATGTCATATCCTGGAAGCATTTCTTAAATAACAATAATAAAACACAAATGAACATCCATCATGGGCATTTATGGTCTAAGCCTATTAACTCAGATCCAATGAAACAGATGATATGTTATCCGATTCGAAAGTTTCGTGTACTTTCCTCATATCAACACACATGGGCGATTCACGATGTTTCCCTTATTAAAAACCATTCCTACATCCGTAGAAATTTCATAACTGTCACTTGTCATTTTCGCGTGATATCCGCATCAGTATGAAAATTTTTATTGAATCATTCGTGATGTAAGATATTCAAATAGCGAGTTCTAAAACATATAGTATTGTGGCCCATTACAGCTGCTAGAGATGAGAATGATAATGATGCGACCCAATTTTGTAACTAAAGCAGATATTCCAACACAGGTGGAACGATAACGCGAACATGTCATATCAGAAGATGATTGATAGGTATAGTGTTAGGGTGACATAATTTTGTGTGTTTATTAATATAGCAATAAAAAAAAAACGACACAAAGTCCGATATGAAAAAAAAAATATGCTTGAAATCATGCGTCATCCACTTTAATCGATGTTCTTTGTCTCGAAACGATCGCAAAAAACTTTAGTAAAAGCTATGTGAACTTCTCAGTGTTGCTTTTTTTAAAATTTATTTTTTGGGAGAGGGGTTATTTTATATCAGCTCTGATGTTTTGACGGTGTCCGAAACTTGAGATAGATGTATTTACTTTGTGACACATTGGACTTAAACTACAAGTACATGTATATCGATGTTCTACATAAATAACGGTGGTATCTGCCAAGGAAACAAATTAGTTCTACTCGAATACCTTATTGATTAACTCTGCCTAAAACAAAGAACGATAAATATTGGGGGAAATTAAATTTATTGTGTAACAAGATGATAAATCTTGAAGGTTTACTATTTGCAGTTGGTCACGGGTCTGTATGCTAGTTATTATTATGTGTTATTCATCATGCACTTTAAATGTGCATGAAATTTTAGTGCATGAAGCGGCTTCGTTTATTATAAAATGTGCAAGGGTTTGTTGTCTCGGAGGGACGCAAGCATGAAAATGCATGTCATTTCTTACAGAGTTCATTCATTCAATATTAACTCGGCAGTTCCTTTCAAGCTTATAATGCATTTCATAACAGTCTGCTGAGTTTGTTTCATTGTCTTTTTACGAGTTGCAAAGTGACCTTTTAACGCCATTTACATAAGCCAGAGCGGTTGCAGGACACCTGTACGGGAGCGTAAAAGTCATCATCACAATGCAAAAAATTTCGTTGGATTATCCTGAATTGCTCTATAAAGACTGCCCTATGGACCCGGGAATTATGTAGTCAAGATAAGGAAAACAGCAGTTCTATTTTTAGTTCTGAATAAATTCTCTGCGTGACAAGAAACTATACCCTTCGGATGCTTAAAAGGTTAGAGCTATAATGATGAATTCGAGGAAATTTATTACAGAGTATGTTCATATCTTATGATGACGAGAAAACAAGTGTAAATTATAAATCCCTTCGTAGTCTATTTGCCTTAAGCCCGGCGCACACTATACGATCCGACTGCGACCCGATTTTCGAACAAATGGCATTTTGCATTAAATATGAAAGTTTAAGCAGGTAAATTTATTTTATTTGAAGTTCGGAAAAATGATACGAATACTAGAATCGAAATTTTGGTTAACTGCAAGCTTTGTGTTCGGAGTAAAGGCCAAATCGGCTCCAAATCGTAGCAGATCGAAAGATTGCTATGACGTCACTACGATTCGGAATTGAGTTCACTTTTATTCCAACAGGGAGGCTCGCAATAGCCCGGAATTTCGATTTTAGTATTCATACGACTATTTGGAACTTTGATCGTTAAGATTTTACATTTTGAATGTTCATATCAAATGTTATAATAATTTTTCCCAAAATCGGACCGCAGACGGATCTATAGTGTGCGCCGGGCTTTACTTTGTTTTATAGTGCAATAATGAAAACACTTTTCATTACTGTTATGAAATATAGATAACATACCTTAACGCTCTGAATATTGTAGTTATTAGTTTTAACTATTACAATTTATTCTTCAGACAACGAGAATTGAATTCCCCAAATAAAGAATTTCAGTTATAAATCAATAAACATCATAATGCGTTCTTGTGACCTTATTCTAAACAGGATTGCAACAAGCCTATATTGAATATTTAAAAAAAAACAGATAGAATGAATTGATAGATGATCGATGAATGAAAATAACATTCCGGTTGATAACCGTCTTAGTTACATTTGAAGAAGTTTGGAAAAGATAATATTCGGGGGAAAATTCCCTTGAGGTTTAATCAGAATGAAGAGATGGGAAAATCGTCGCGTCTTTCGAAAGGGATTTTGCAGCAAATAATCAATGCAAGCATGAATAATAACAGTGATTCTTCAAAATAGATAATATTGAAGTGGGTTATAGTAATCCCCAAATCTTATGAACTCTCTTGAAAAGTTAAAAGCGCATACCATGCCATAGTTGTCGATGAAAGTTTTTTGTGGATTAAACTATCTTTATATTTCTTCATCACCCTCCTCTTTCCCCAATGCATGCATTGCTGAAAGTTTACATTTGGAAGTCAGTAATCCTGTAGACTTGCATATCAAGCCGAATTCATACCATTTTTATCACCTGTATGTTTCAGTGTTTTATCATAATAAAATGAAACACTACCTATTTCAAGAAAACGGCATTAGCGGATTGAATGCTCACTCAGTTTTCGAATGCAAATATACTTTGAGTAATTTCTGATGATGATTTAAAAAAAAAAAAAAAAAGCTAGCCTAAAAAACAAATTTCGGTAAGGTTTCATTGGGTTTGTGTTTACAGACTATGATAAGCCTTGCTATTCTTATCGGCACAGGTGAGTGTATATTCCTTTGAGTTAGGCACCGCCTCTTCCTGTCTTGCGGATATACCCCTCATGGACATATCCTGGTCTCCCCGGTCCAAGAATCAATCCAATAATGTGAGGTCGATAGAGTCAAAATCAGCAGCCCAGCTTTAAATGTCATCCAGAAATTATGACGAACATAATCAGTATCATTTCTCGATTATACAGAGCATTGGAACGGATGGTACTGTTGTTGGTAATTCTAACTTTGATATCATGTTTCTTTGTTACGGTTCTTTATCTTTCTCTCGCTATGGGTAAAGACAAAGTTGGATCATGACGAGGGGGGATATTGCAATTTCGAGACGGACTATCTTCCTCCCGAAATTTTTTTTTTATTCACGCAGACTTTATTTTAGTTTATGGGGTTTTGATTTTGATTCTGCTGATGACTAGCCCTTGAAAAAAGAAGGCAGGCTTTATCAAAACTAAATTGAAAGTGAAATGAAACAAGGAGGATGGGCAAAGGGCAAATGACAGATGCGAGAGAAAGAGAAAGGGGATTTATTTTTCGTAGAATTTCTCCTTTGCCGTGATTATCTACAAAAGACAAGATGAAAATCACGAAGAATCTCTGAAGCATAGTATCTGGTGTCTTCAATATCCACAAGGTGAATTCAAATCTACTAATACCATGAATACAACAAAATGCAGAAATGAACAAAAGCACAAAATTTTTGCGAAAGACTAAAGAAATCGGTTGCATACATTTTGAGACGCTTCCTCGGATTTTCATTATTTTTTCTGCACTACCGAAACTGAGAGACACTGCAAACAAAGTGAGTGAAAGATTATGTATCTGTATGACTGATTTCCACATAGATTAGGTTACTTTGACTTTGTAGAGGAAAATATGATGGAGAGATTAATAGAAGTCTTTATAATGGTAAGACATATACCTGACTATTCTTAACAAATAAATGTAACACCAATGACAATGATTTGTCTTGTGAGAGCTTTCTTGGAAATGATTATGTGTAGAAAGAAAAAAAAAATGATGTAGACCGTCAGATAAAGAGAATCAATTTATTGTTCTATGCACGTAGAGTTACGTAGTTATATCTGTGATTTTATGCATACAATTTGCACTTTTATAAGCTCTTAGTTCTGTATTTCACTTTTTAAGTCTGGAGTATGCACACGCATGAATTTTCAAGAAATTAACAATATCTTCCCGACTCTTTCAATTTTTTCTGGAGTGTAATTATTTTCGAAAACCCTTCCAAGAGGCATGATGTCGTCGCAAACAGCTATAGGACTTTTACGGTTCATGGCATAATTTACATTCATCCTCTTTCTAGTGTCCCCCCACTTTTTTTTTTTAGATATCAACGGCTTTATATCAGAGTCATAAAATACCATTTTATTAGTTCTAGATGCTTTATTTAACAACATGTCAGCGAATGCCTAATTTTGTTGTATTTTACCTTATTCGAGAAATATACTTGTACTTGAGCTTTGGCTCTGGACCATGTTTCATTTTCCAGACGGTTCCATCAATATTCTAGAATCCATTAACAACTGATTGCAGGCCCCGCCCAAAATATCTTTTTGGCGAACACTTCACCTTAATCATCCGAAACCAAAAATAATTTTCTTTAAGAGAATTTCTTGGAATACCCTGATAAGTCCCCGTTTTTCCTTCTATGCATGAATACCCCAGAGTGGTGTCTTCAAATGAATGAATCAATCGTTCTCGGAAAGTCAATAAATGCACTATTGCCAATTACCATGACGCCGACTAGTCTGTCTTCGGGATGAGAAAGTGGCTCAATTTTTACATAAACGGACATAGTCTAGATGTATATTTTCATTCTAAACTGATGCACAATTAACAGGAATTTCCACGGCTATACTAGAAACCTACAATATTCATAAAGTATTTCAATACCATGCAACGATAGTAATCATATCTGGTTCTTTTTCAAAAATAAAGATGAGATTATTTCTAACTGACGATTAAGAATTCTATTGATAAATAAGAGGGGGGGGGGGGATATCATCTTGCCGTCTTTAAACAAATTCGTTGAAATCTTGTCCCCTTTATTTACCAAAAAAAAACAAAAAACAAAATAAAAAAACACGCATGTGTATCGGCTCATTTTTCATACTCCTTTACTTTTATTTAATTGTTTGAATGTTCTATCTTCGATATGAAATTTTTTATAAATCTAACAAATATTCGCTTATTGTATCGGAAAGGTATTCATTCATGAAAGTCTAAGCTTTAAGGCTGTATAAGCTGTGTGCAGGGCCGTACGCAGAAGTTTTTTCCTGGCGGGGGGCAAGACGCGTAAAAATTTTCGAAGAAACTCGAAAGCGAGGGAGCGAAGCAACCGAGCTGGTCACGAGGGCACTTTTGCATTTTTACGAGTGAAATTGAAGGACTTGCAGCTTTTGGTGGATTTTATGAAAATTTTCAGTAGAAAATGTGAGTTTAAAAAAAAAAAAAAAAAAATTTTTTTTTTGGGGGGGGAGGTGAGTTCCCCCCCCCCCGCTGCGTACGGCCATGGCTGTGTGAAAATACAAAGTCGACATCATTTATAAAAGAAGCAGTGACACAGGTACAAGACACTTTATCATTATAGCAAGTTTCCAGTTATGATTGGCATCATCATTTCATTTCACCCTGAAAAGAAAATGAAATAGTAATCATTCCACATAGCAATCAAATAACTAATCTAGGGGTACTCTAGTATGTATGAATAACGTCAGAGAACGATTAAAAATCCCACAAAAAGTTATGTTTTCAAATTTCCCCAGGCATTCCGGAAAAATAGAAATGAAACCTTTAGAGACGAGAGCCATTTACATTGTGGATAACTTATCAACCGCCATCTTCAACATCTTGAAAAGAGAATTTAAATTGAATTCTCCTTTCAAGAGAACTCGTGCAAATATTTCGGGAAGCTGTAAATAGGCATCTATCAAAAGTCCTTGAATTTTCAGAGAAAGTGGATGATGTTGTTTAAAAAAAAAAAAAGCAAGTGTGCTCAGAAAAGTACTCTTCAAGGAAAATTGTCACATATTGGCTTTGTGAGTTATTGTTGGTGATCCTTACATATAAATGTTGATGACAAAACGTCTACCAATTCAAACCCTGACAACAAGGTTCTAGAACACTACGACAATATTTTACCAAGGATTAGGACACTTCAATGATCGGCAATTATAGCCTTGCCATTCTCTTATACGAAACGTGCAAACTTTATGTAAAGCTCATTATACTAATAATCGGAACGCCACTTTTATCGGCGATACCATGGGTATTGAATTTGCCGTTGAGTTGAATTTTCGAAAGAATGGGTGTAGTGTAAAATGTTGTTTATAACATGCAAAGGTATCTACAGAACTCATTTGTTATCAGTAACACCCACATTAATGATGTCTATTCACGCCCTAAGGAATACCCATGTAAATTGGCATCAAAATTCAATTGAAAACATTCTACTTTCTATTATTATACCCTGATAAAGACAATGGTTATAAAGAGGAATCCAAAACAATGGTAGCACTAAACGTCGAGATATTCCAGCAAGCCAAGAGTCCAAGAGACAAACAGAAGGTATGCAAGACCTATTTAGTTGGTATCTTAAGCTATTGGTCTCGTAGGCTTTAGTCAATTGAAAATCGGATGCTGTACAAAAGGGCTGACTCTACATTACATTTAAACAGTTAAATCTGTTTTATTTAGGGTTTTACGGTTATGTTTGATTAAAAGTCCTACTCTTAACGCCAAAATGAGGTTAATGCCATAAGTGTAACCTTTTGTTTTATTTGAAGCTCTTTACGTGCATGTATATGCCAGATGCAAGTGAAATCCCATAAATATATAGGAGCAAGGTCAAATGGGAAGGGGAAGAGGGCTGATAATTCTACAGCTGCCAGTGCTTGCAATGGTCTACAGTCACCTGACAGTAGCAGAATTATTTGAAAACGTGAGATCCTGCAGTAGACCCACGGCCTACGAGATCGACAGTTCAAAGGACCATACCTGCCCACTGAACCCTCATGAATTTTGACAGAAGCCCCTGGGACCGTCAGTTTGGTCTCTTGGGCTATCAGTCTCGTGAACTATCCGATAACTTTCAGAAGGGCTAATAAAGCAACATCGTCAATCTCGTGGGCTTTAGACATTTACAAATGGATGTTTTGCGCAAGTGCGTTATTTTCGGTATTGTGGAATCATGTTTAAGTTCAAGTGTCCGCCTTATAACATAAAACTCAGGTCAAAGCCACCAATTTGATACTTTTTGCTTTAATCTTGACTCTGTACTTAAGCTAGATAATTATGAGTGAGCCCCCTAGTGGTATATGGGCGAGATCTGTGTCTATGTGTGTGTGTGTGGGGGGGGGGGGGGGGGCAACATTTTGAAACTTCCATTATTCTGATACTTTGTATCATATCTTGAAAACGAGATAACATTAAAACACCTTGGGTGGATTAACAGTGCACCGACGTTAGACGTAATTATACTGAAGCCTTAACCATTTTTGCCCCCTCGCTTGCTCTAACAATGAATATGACGAAATTTTAAAAGTTTATACTGACCATGTTGAGATATTGGGACGGGAAACGGCATGTTAAGGTAAGGTAATGTTATGGTAATGTAAGGTACGCCCGTATACATGTATACTTTTTGTATTATTTCTAATTACTTATGATATGCAAGAAATGGACACACACACACACACAAAAAAAAACATGTCTGTTGACTTCTATAGTGGTGAGAAAGTAACACATTTCCAATTTGAATTTCTCACTCTATGGTGTTTGTTTATTAAGGATTTTTGAAAAAAACTGATTGTCTGAAAGGTAGTTTCGCCCACTCAGAGGCATATGTCAGAGATTTTCTAAGGTAGTAGTCAAAAGAAAACAAAAACAAAAACAGCTTATCATAAAATGATACAGAAATGTGATTGTGCAGTTTTCAACACTTAAAATCACTGAAAATAATTTATTTTGCATATCCAGCTACTTTTAAGCTAACTTTAAAGCACGCTATCCAATAGATTAAGAACACCTGCACAGATCACTAAAATTAATCAACCTTTGAATGTTTATGGGCGAACATGAATCTTTAGATTTATTGCAGGAAACCACCTTTTGCAAACTGAATAATTGAATAGGAACTGAATGGTATACTACAGTAGATGGATTAACGAAGGAAAAAAGAAAAGAGAGGAAAAATGTAAACTGTAATGCTACAACTTTGAATATTCACGAACAAACATGCATCCCTAACTGGAATGATGGAACTAAAACGACCTATTGCTCATTGAGTAGGAAATGAATGGTATGCTCCAGTACGTGGGTGAGCGAAGAGGAAAAAGGAAAAAAAAAAAGAAGAAAAATGTAAGTTCTAAAGTTAGTAATTCATTATAAATGCACGTATGCTGCTGCATTTGGCATTCCAACCACTCATGAAAAGGAAGAAAAGACATGTCACCATGGCAATCGCGATAAAAGAACAAAATAATTATGATGTATGTTAAATTAGCATTTCTTCGCCATTGATCTCCTTCCATAAGCCATAGCTATCTTGCTGATCCTTGCAGATTATCTACTCTGCCATTGATTTATTATCACTATTATAGTCTAGACAGGTGCTAGATGCAGCTGAAATGTCACGGTAAAAACACGCTTCTACATGAATATGTATTTCTTATTTATTACTCTATCTTTACGTTGATAGTGTAGAATCGAAGGGATATCGCGAACTAGAAACCCTGAACGAAACTCTAACTTTCAGGTGGAGAAAAAGAAACACTAGTAAATCCTCTAATGGCATTCAATTGCTTCCTGGTAAATCTTCCTTGTCAGAATCCTTCAAATCTTTACTAAAAACAGAAAGCAAATGAATTTTGACAAGGAAAGAATATAATGAATAACATTACAGAGTAGAATCTATTCAGTTTATCATTCAAGCGCTTGTGTAATGACGTTGCTTCTCACTGCCAAAGAAAATTACGATATATCTTCTCACGTGAAGCAAGCTGCTGAGGAAATGCCTCCAAAATCTCGCCTTCAGGCCATGTTCGAGAAAATAAGATATTATTGTTTTTATGGACTTCATTTTTAGCTGATAATGTTTAAAGTAGGTCTTGGGCTACCAGTACATAGTACGACACCCACTGGTTTACCATGTATTAAGGACTAGCTAGAGCAGTGTGAATGCATTTGATTCCACAATAGCAATACGTCCAGTCTCCAAACATTTGTCCCTTTGTTTAAAGCCGAATACAGGCCTTCCATTTCCGAAAACAAGGTACGTCCACGTTTTTATCTCAGTGTTCCTTGTTAAAATCCAGGGAGATCGATTTTTAAAATTCTTTCTGTATGACTTTGGTAATATATGTTTACGGCGGGAAATACCCTCGTGGTGGCGAGATGGAATGGAGATATAAGTAATTACACAAACAAATGTGTTTAGGAACAACAGTGTTCAGTAAGGAAAAAAGACTTAAAGAAAGGGGGGGGGGGGTACTGAGAAGGAAAGGGGGAAATGAAAGGATGGAGGAATAATGTAACCTTTGATATCTAGTTATGATCTGATGATCTGCCTTGTTTGATGTTAATGCTATCAAGTTATAAACAGATACATTAAAGGGGGTACCCAATGCTGAAACAATGTTCGTTCATTTGAAAGAGCATGATTTCATCAGCAGAAAATCATCGGCCTAAAGTTTTTTTAAAAATTCGTGTTGCCAAGGATACCCCCAAATGTGGTAAGATTTCAGGATATTTTTGACCCCTCAGCTGTGACCCAGTTTCAACTGGGTACCCACTTTGACGTCAAAATGACGTCAAAGTGGGTACCTTGTCGCGCAATTCTAGCAAAATGCGCGCAAGGTATAATACATATTGTACAGTCTAGCGCGCACCACAACTGCAATGCGCGAAGCAGGGTACCCACTTTTACGTCATACCTCATACTCAAATTTTTTGGTCAACTCTTGACTTTTTATGAGTAAATTAGCCAAAATGCATTGATTTCGACTGAAAATCATCAAATTTTTAATGTTATTCTTCTTAGAATTCTATTATCGACCATATATCAAAAAAAAAAAAAATTACCATTGTGTAATCACTTTAAACTGGTTATTCAACACATATTTAGATGACATGCTTTATTTCAACTAGCTTTACAGTGTTAAGTTCAGGGTTCGGGTTTTCAAAGCGCTGGTTCCGGTGTGGGTAAGTATAATGTATCAGTCAAAGAGCAACTGCTGCCGGGGCATATATCTAAGAACAATTTAATTGAATTTATAAACAGGTGCAATTAATTTTAGGAGCAGCAGAACGTGAAATAGATACTGACTTATTTATAATCATTTCCATCTAAACCATACTCCATGTGGTAAAAATTGGAATATTAATCTGTATACAGAGTTCCGAGAATATATAATTTATATATACCAGAAATAGAGAAACCATTCCGTCTAAACGAGTATATTTCGAAATTAACGTGAATAGAATTCAGGGCGAAATTGTTCGAACGACAGGTATAGGTGCATGAATAGTGTCAGTGATCCCTATGCAGTCACAATTTCTCTGTACTCAATCGGCAATTTTCATACCATTTTATTTGGTGAGAATATGAGATGAAGACATGTATTGAATTCTGATTCGGCAAATGATATTAATGGTTCTACCGAACTACCCAAAATCAATTAGGCAATTCTTTAATTTTCCTTTATCCCAAGTCGACATCGGACACTATGATAATAATTCGTCTTCTAAAAAATGATGCAGGTATGTGTTATTAAAGAGTACACCGCTTCACTTTGACAGATTGCAATCAACAAAACTAGTTGTTTGTAAAGAAGACCAATCGACGTGCTCCCAATTTAAAAACAAAATGGAATATCTTCGCTTCAGATAAGATATGATTCATCTCCTAGATATAAAAATAAAATTAAATGAGGATTCAAAGAAAATTACTTAGTTCTATGATATTCAGGTTGAAATAATATTTCACTACGAGGCAGAAAGTAAAGTAGTGTAAGAATATTGGCTGCTTTGGTGGATATGCTTAAAATCGTTTCCCGAATGCCAGCAATTTGGAACATTATAGGCAGTATATCATATTCTTTTCAGAGTATGAGCTCAATGAGACAATTTCCTTACCCTTTTAAATGAATGCTTACCATTTTTGAAGATATCTGCAATAAGTTCTGCCACGTCAGACTGAAAACGAAGCTGTTGGGAGGATATAGGTTAAGATATACAATAAGATATATGGCATGTATCATCATATTCGTCAATCAGTTGGGTGGCTGGAGGATGCAAAAATTATAAATTGGATGAACAAAATTTGACAAATTCGTGAGAATGTTTCGGTTAGGGTTTTCATTGACACTCAATACAATTACCCCAAGCCATTTAAGATTCCTGCAGCAACATTAACCCCGTTCTCAAACTAATTTGAAACACGTGTAGACAAATGACACTGAAAAATACCGTTAAAAGAATTTCACTTTAAGAAATCACATATTTAGGCCAAATATTCATTTAAAGAATTGCTCGAGAAGTCCTGACGTTAATATTGGACATAATTTTATTACGACCCAGTTCTGGCTCTTTCTGAAAATTCGTTTTCAGTAATAAGTCTTCTACGGATTTTGAATTCTATCTGCAAAGAAGGCATATTGATAAAGAAAATTCCCAAAGTCAATGGAAGATTCTTAAAATCCGTGATATCATGAATAGTATATCCGCAATTTGCAGGGATAAACCCAAAACACACACATAATCCTGAACGGATTAACTCTCTGAGTGCAATAAACTGCATTTGATTCTTCTGGAAATATCTTTCTAGACAACCTTTAAACATGTGTCATTGCTGTAGCCAAGTTTTCGCTAGTTTCGTGGCAGAAGAGTACGTATGGTCCGAAGAGAGAGAAATCCGACTTTTCCATTTGCTAATTCGAAAGGAACAAAGAAATTTAGGAAGTTGCAATAATCCATCCCCCTATTATATCAACCTTTTTGATACCTTTGTTTGGGAAAATTTTACCTCTGGGATTTTTTGAATAACTCAAAATTTATATTTTGGATTATTCCAACTTCCCGTTTTCGGTGTGTTGCACCAAGGGTGTTGTTTAAGACTACTTACCTGTGAATCAAGGAGAGGTGAGGCAAAAGCACTTGATAGAGCCATTATAACGAGAGCAGCAACTGTTAATTCTTTCATCATCTTGAAAAGGTATTTGAATCTGCAAAGAAGGAAAATACAAAATTGGTTATTGTCGCTTGTCTCATTATCTTGAGCAGATATGTGAGTTTGAGCAAAAGAGGGAAAAGTAGAAATAAACAAACTAACTTTCTATTAAATCTTTACTAGATGAGTTTGCTGAAAGTTAATATTAATGAAATAAGTGTTGTTAGAAGATATATCTTAAAGAAAAAAATAGAATATTTGCAAACTGAGAAGGTGAACTTAGAAGACACTGATCCTTCACTCTTCCGACATGATGAATAACCCTTTTAGTATTTTGTCACTAGCACATGGCAAAAATGAGTTGCCGTTACTTTTCCCTATCCAGAGTACATATATACACGTAAGAGGTGGAATATGGATCCTATATAATTTCTCTGCTTCTAACTAAGACTCATCAATGGATACGAGCTTGAGAAAATGGGAGTAGGCCGAGATTAGTTACCGCTTTCTGCATAATCCATTTGATTGGTTAACTTTAAATCACTGAAATCTAAAACTTTCATAATCTTTAGCAGGTGTAATTACGTGGGAAAAGTAGAATCCGGTGAAGAAGCCATTATTCTCACAGCATCTTCCATCATCAATCAACGATTGAGTCGCAATTTGAAAATTATGTTGTTGAGTCGAACATTTTGTTTAGTCTTACCTAACCATATCAAACAAAAGCTCAGTATTTAACCATTTACTACTTCTACTATTTTGGTACTGCTACTGCTACTACGACTACTGCTCCGACTACTACTACTACTACTACTACTACTACTACTACTACTACTACTACTACTACTACTACTACTACTACTACTACTTATACGACGACCACGACCATGCACGACTTCACCATATTCTAAAAATAGGTTCAGTGGGGTATATAGAGAAGAATCTATCTTATCCTTTTATCTCTCGATAAAGGTTGGATTTAGATGAACATCACACTCTGCAAAGTAATCAGAATACGCTTTTCAAGGCACATGTACGTGAATCAGTATTAACAGCTTGACTCGTGACTAAATTTCTTTCCTCACTACAAATACACCTGTAGTCAACCCAGAGGCTGTCTGTGCTCTTCCAGTGTTTTCTTAGCGAGGGAAAGTGGATTCACAAAGGATGACTGCTTAAACATTGTTTCGTGAGCTCTAGGACTGATCCCATGATGGATTGTTCCATCAACGATGGGATTCCAAAACCTACAATTTAAGGGAGTGCACCTATTTACGTTCCAATGCAAATTTTGGTACAGCTACCTACATGTCAAGGAAGCTAACGAATACAGGCAATAGTTGAGGATGTTAAGGATATCAAGCTGCCATTGTTTGAAACTTTTTATAATTTGTTCTGAGTATGACGGAAAATGATTTTTATGGGATCAAACAAAACCCACTCTAAATTTCAACACTCCAAATATAGGCACAGTTACAAAACAATTTTGAAAGGTTTGTAGCAGCTGGATATTGCCAGTTGTTTTTGAAGTTGCATTCATATTTCTTTTAAAGTAGTGTTTTATAGTAAAAACATGTATTCAAAGGCAGTGATAGGTCTTTCAATCCACTGTGTTTAACAATAGATTACTTACTAAAGTGTCATGTCAAAGATCAAGAAAAACTGATATTTCCTAATCACTTAAGCAGTTCAAGGCAACTCTGTGTCTAATGCGATTTACAATGAATGATCAATAGATTCGTGGACAGCCCAAATCGATTTCTTTATACTCCACTGCAAATGTAATTGTTTCCCAACAATGTCTGTTCATACATTTGACTGGTCTTTCTCACGACACTAATTAAACGGTATTACACACGCATCATTAATTGATGCGAGTAACTAGCTACTAGCTACTTGTAAGTTGGGGGAATAAGTGAAACGAACTTAATTGAAATGAAAATTGAAATCCATAGTGCTATTATCATCAGCATTTCAAATATCTGCGAGCTTTGCCTAGCTTGAAATCCAAATAGATATAAATGTATTTACATGCATGAATAACCCTTTGTTAGGTAGGAATAATAAAAGTACTTTGATTACAAAGGATGAAATGAAGACAATGTAAGTTATGAGAGATGAGTTTTAATTGTATAAATGTCTCCACATGGTATTAACAAATATACAAGCGCATGAAAAGGGGCATCCCATTCATCTTCTCTTTCTTTTTATAAATGAGTAATGATTACCTGGGAGAGACTGTGCATGACCCGACGACCTTTTCCGGAAGAAGCTGTAAGTATCAACCATGTACATACACTCGATTCGTTCAAATAGTCGTGCGCAGACTACACACCCATTATCAAGATTTACCGCCAATTTAAGGGTCCAACTTGAGAGAGGAAAATGGGAGCAAAGCGTGTGATGATCAATATGTCAGCAATAGGGCCGATGGAATGGGATGAATTTATGACATTTCTCTTTTCCCCTTTAATCAGCTTTTAATCCGAGTCTGCACACAAAGCGATAACTTCTCATTTTCACCAGGAAACAATTCTAATACGTCTTTCTCGCGACGAAGAGGGCTTTGCAAAGAATCTGACTTTTACTTTGTAAACAAAATAGTGAATAGATGCCAATATCAATCATCTTGAAATATTCAAATGGGAATTTTAGAGATCTGAACCAGTCGGACATAATCGTCCCAAGCTTATACTTATCAACGAACTCGTATCAATAAGGACGATTACATCAAGATTCTTAGTATACAATAGGTAACTATAGACATGACAGAGGGCTATTTATACCCCTTCAAATTGTTCAGATCTTTGTGTTTGACAGACGGAACAATTGAATTTGGGCATTTGTTGAATAATTTCAGTTGTAAAGTGAAGATGAACAATGATTTTGGTTTCACCTCACTTGCATACAATTATAAATGATATTCATATCCTGCCACTTTTAGAAATATTTTTATCTTGGTCTAGGCATGGCATTGAGGTATGTTGTTGACAATAAACATGTTTTCGACATTCCTGATATTCGGGACATGTTCGGCAACTATTCAAGAAAGGTTATGAATAGTTATGGACAAACAAATCTTGCTTGAAAGAGTTTAAAAAAAAATAACAGTGAATCATCAAATTTCAAATATTGTCTTGTGTAATCATTATGAACGTTAGTGCGAGGAGATTAGATATGCATTTACCTTTCCTGTAAGGCAGGAAGACGGCATCTTTTGCCCACCGTGCCTCACGTTGCATTCCATAAAAATGTATAGGGGACAACATGATAACAAATTATCAACATGATAACAAATTGTCAAATATAATAACCTACTCTAAGCAAAATAACAAATTTAAGGCATGCATTTGGACTAATTACTGCTCAGTGTTCCTTTGGTCGAGCAATCACGATATGTTTATATTTAGTGCATTTAAAGAATCACAACCTGTTCTATCCATTTAGCAAATTGCGCTGATTATTTGTTCCTGGCAATGCTGTCTATGCTAATTCCTAGAAAGAAAACTTGGACTTTTTGCAGCTATTGACCCAGTTCCGATTCTGAGGGAAAAACGGTGTTTAACATTCCACTGGTTATTTGAAATTTTTTCTTTGTATCGAGATCATTTCAAAAATATATCTTTTTATGGGTTTGAGCAGTGAAAATAATATTCCTTGGTCTGTTGATGAGTTCCTCGCAGTTTGAAATGTATAATATAGTGTAGAAATATGCTGAAGCAGTATGTTGTATTGAACGTGCTGTCGGGGGAATGTGATAGTACAAACATACTGTAATAAAATAGACTAAGGTGTTTCTATAGAACACCTTTGTCTATTTATTATCATTATTTTTTAGATTTTTGCTCTTTTTAATCTAACTTTACTTCTTCCTCGCATGAATTCAGTATCTCTCCCCCCCCCCCCCCCAGGTATAAGAGGCTTATGTCGAAAGGGTGCGTGCGCGGAGCGGGATGGGAGCGGGGAGGGAACGGGGATGGCCGCACCCTTTCGAGAGAAGCCCCCCGGTTGTCTCGAAAGGGTGGGTTGCGTGTGGGGAGTGAAATTAACGCACCAATTCGTGGAAACTGGGGGGGGGGGGGCTTGTCTCGAATGGGTGTGTTGAGTAGTCTGATGTACCAGCCATTTTTTGTTAATGTAAGTAAAAAAAAAAAAAAAAAAAGTAGGAAAGGAGACAGACAGTTGGCTATCACATGATAGGGTGTCCGAGGCAGGCGCGGATCCGAGGGGGGGGGGGGGGCCGAGCAGGCCTTGCCCCCCCCCGACCCAAAATTTGTGTAATGTACAACCTTTTTTTTCTTTTTTCTTTTTCTTTTTGCTATTCTTACACTCAAGAACGCAGAAGCAATCTTCTGCACCCGCACACACACAAAACTAATATTTGCAAGTGTATGAGTGTGTGTGTGTGTGGGTGCAGAAGATTGCTTCTGCGTTCTTGAGTGTAAGAATACTCATAAACAAAATGCCTATTCACTTTTCGGGGGGGGTGGGGGGCACACATTTCTCCCGTTTTTATGCATCTCACCATAATATTCAAGCAGACAGAAAAGGGGGAATTCTTTCCCACATTTTGGGGGATCCTTGGACCAGCCACGGATCCAGGATTTGATGAGGGGGGGGGGGGGGGGGAGCGGGGGGCATGGCCATGATGGAAGATTTTTTTGTAATCTAGCGACTAAAAAAAAAAAAAAAAAGTTGTACATTACATTCCGGCAGAGGGGAGGGGGGTGCATAATTTTTTTTTTTCGTGTGTCATAAAAACCTTATTAGGGGAGTAGGCGTATCCTATTATCCTATTACAGAATAAAGATTTCGCGACAAGCAAAAAAACAAAACAAAACAAAAACCAAAAATGGTTGTACATTTCATTTCCCATGTCGGCGTTCTTCTTTTTTTTTGGGGGGGGGCCCTCTTTCTTTTCCGGAGGGGGGCCGAGGTACCCAAAATGGTCAAAAATGGGCCGAAAAAATGGGGGGCGCCAAGGCTCGCTCCCCCCCCCCCCCGGATCCGCGCCTGCCTCGGACACCCCATCATGTGATAGCCAACTGCCTGTCTCCTTTCCTACTTTTTTTTATTTTTTTTTTTTACTTACATTAACACAAAATGGCTGGTACATCAGACTACTCAACACACCCTTTCGAGACAAGCCCCCCCCCCCCCGGTTTCCACGAATGGGTGCGTTAATTTCACTCCCCACACGCAACCCACCCTTTCGAGACAACCGGGGGGGCTTCTCTCGAAA
This sequence comes from Echinometra lucunter, assembly GCA_029962745.1. Lineage (NCBI taxonomy): Eukaryota > Metazoa > Echinodermata > Echinoidea > Camarodonta > Echinometridae > Echinometra > Echinometra lucunter. The sequence goes on from CM057151.1 coordinate 13,397,606, forward strand.
GGGTGCGGCCATCCCCGTTCCCTCCCCGCTCCCATCCCGCTCCGCGCACGCACCCTTTCGACATAAGCCGGTATTAGATGCTCTCTATTGGTTATAAGGAGGAAAGTTGTAAGCGTAAAGCGTAAAAGACAACAACAACAAAAAGGATGGAGATACTGATGGAGATACTGATGGTGAAAAGATTTTAAAGATACTTTCAAAGCAAGCAGTGTGAAGATGTAAAATATATAAAGTGATATAAAACGTCTTTGCCATAATTCTGGGTCAAATAACGATAATTCGACGATCACTATAGTGAAGCCCCCGCTATATATCGGAGCAGCCTCTGAAGTACAACACGAATAATTCAGTCACGGACTAGGCAGACCCAGTGAATTATGACAAGAGAATATAACATGCTATTAAGGGGAGCTTCCCGTGAAAACACCCATTTTATGTTTGTACATGCTTTGCTATATTTGGGGGAAGCTATTCAATATGTACTCTTTTCAAAGTTTTGAATAAGACTTCGTTACATTCAATTTGGTTTTGATTTCAATCGAGCTCCGCTTGCTCCGCGGTCCATGTGCTTCAATTTTCCATAAATGTTCCCTTGGGCCTGACTAAATTTTGTGCTACCACCGGATTCCTATGGAGCTCTCACGTTTCATAACGATATAAAAGACGGGCATCACACAATATACTTTTTCTCCCCATATACCATATACGTCGATTCAATTTTCCCTGGATGATACCAATAAGAGGAACGAAGAGAAAAATATCATTAACCCTTTCCTTTTCGTAATAACTCAATCAGCTTAGAGAAATATAAGAATTGTTATCAGATATAAAAGTATCTTGACATAATTTTAGTACTGAACGGATTAAGTAACCCGGCTAAAACAAAATTTATTTACGATAAAAATACACCACAGCGAATGAATTTAAGATATCATCTAAATATTTTGGTTGTCCACCTGAAAAGTCCGTGATGTACACAATGAATCTTGGACTTACCTGTCAAGTCCACATTTGATCAGACATTCTAGCAAAATGTTTTAGAGCACTTTTAAAATTTCAAGGGTGTGAGGGGGGGGGGGTGGGGACATGCTTGCAACACATTTGAAAGGAGCTTGTATTTGGTGAGAGATTTTGAGCAGCAAGCTTTTACAGGCAATAAGTAACATGTACGCCTTAATGTCGTCCATTAAGATTCATGCCTTCATTTCTCTGTAAATTGAGACGTGAGCATCAAAAGAGGTACAAGAACAAACAAGAAAAATAAAACAAAAATAGACGTCAAAGGAACATGTCCAGTGAACTAAGCAATATCGTTGGCGCCATTTTTAGCAACAAAACAGTAAAAGGAGTAAAGCATTGACTCCGCGCTTTACGTGCACTTTCTTCTTTCACCTGTCTCTATTTCTTCTCGTTCTTTTCCTTTCTTCCAAATATACTTTCATCTTCAATTCCACCTCTACCCATCCAACGCTCAGTCTTTGCGTGACATGAGCTCCGCTAATCAGGATAGGTCCAGCCATGATCAAAATGCAGAATTGTATATACACGCTCACACCGTTGATTTAATTATGACTTATAAGACCATAATTTGTCTCGCAAGAGCGGTTGGTATGAGGGGATGATTGACGGGTATTTGTTATGATGAGGCCGTGAGCTTTATCGCTTGGGTGGAGCGCAACTCACCACACTACACGGAACGGTTTCCATCGGCCGTGAGCGGCGTAACTAGGAATTCCTGACCGAGAACGGCTCCTTCTAGATGATCATTTTGTGTGAAAACAAAATTTAAAAAACGCCAAAGTTCACATTCTAAACTGTTACTGCACGTATATTTTAAACCATGTTTGTAGACAAACGTTAGTTTTAATACATGTGTTTAAAACTGATGCATTAATTGCGTAGAGAGTGTGATCAGTTCATCACGGACGGACATTTTCAAAAAATCCCAACTTTGAAGGCCTGTAAAAATTAAATGACAAGGTATCATGGATTACTTTATGGTTTATCATGAAGGGTGTCGCTAACTGTTCTGAGAAGTACATGAGTATGGTTGTCATGGTTTTCTATTCATATGCAAATCAAAGAAACTGAGAAAGGTTCAGTGTCACGGACGGACAGGATAGAAATTAGGTGTGTGACCTTCTAGTACTCTTGCTATTTCTATCCAAGTAAATTGACTTTGTCGGTCCCCGTAGACAGGTGGAAACTGGAGCTCCGTCATAGATTAATGCAAATGTTAGATAGTGTTAATATCCTTAACGAAGTCTGTTCAGAAGTTGCATATATTCACCAGGTCTTGAGTTTACAAGACTTGGATTGGATTGGAGGTCGAAAAAGAATTCAAGAATAATTATCTTTGGGAGAAGTTGAACGGCACCCTTCTCAAACTCATAATCTCTGTGACGAAAAAAAATGTATGTTTATGAAAACTACGGCTTTTATGCATGCAGATTTGGGACAAAAAATCAACTCTTGAAAAATAGCAACCTCCATCCCCTCGAAGGAAGAGAGCGAGAGAGAGAGAGAGCAGTTGAGAATAATTCAGGATGAAATGCTTCTTTTTGCGTTTTGTTACAGTGTCCTCCGGTGGGGTGGTATGCGAATTTTGTGTATGGTTAAAGTTTTAAAATGTTGCTAACGCAACGAGATCGTAGACACATGCGATGATTAGAATGGCTTTAGAGAAGAGTTACGGCAACCAGCGATTTGAATTCTAACATTCAAGTTCGATGAGCAATTACTATTTATGGATTACTATACGAACTTTTGTTTAAAAAAATAAGTGCTTGGGCGATGTTAAGGAAGACAGTCAAACAGAAGATCGAGAGAATCATTCACAAGAGAACTTAAATTTTGGAGAAAGTCGTGAAGAAGACCAAACACTTCATATGAACAGGAAAATTACAGCGCATCTTCAGATATTTTCAAAGTCAAAATGAAAACATGCATACAATCTTAAGGACTGTTAGGCTTACCTAGTTCACTTGTCTATCCGAACTCCCTAGAAAGAAAACTCTTCAGTTGCTTACAGATCCATGAAAGGGCTTAGTCTGAGATCCCTTGCAAGTTCCCCTGGTAAAAACTGAACTTTTTGTAAGGTTTTCCTCTGCTTTCATTGGAGAATACTTAGGATAATCTTCATTCCTCCAAAGAAATTCCCTCGAGTACGCATCCTCCCAACGCAACCGATTAAAAAACATGATGACGTCACGTCAAGTTAAGAAGGATTTGGGGAAATGCGATTTGAGCGAAGGGCTGGATACAGGTAGGGGAGACATGGGAGAGGGAAAGTTTATCAGGGCAAGTCCAAGGTATTTTCCGTACACGTTAACAAGTACTGTGCAATTTTATCATGGAATCATGAACATAAATTGATATGAAGATATCATTTTACTTGCTATCTTCTCTGTTCCAATCTCTATTAGGGCTATGAGCGTGATACAGTAATAGGGTTTAATAAATTGATCGGTAACGGATATGGGATAGAATAGCTTGGACATGCCAATAAAAAAGATGCCTGTAAAATGTAACAATTGCGGTTGTACTTATTTCAAGAAGTGTCATTGTATCACTCCAATAATTCTTCTTTGGCAAGAAATAATGACGCATGAATGTCGTGAAAAGCGTCAATATTGATCGAAACATTAGCTAAAGCGTGGCAAATACAAAGGAAAACTTTTACCGAAAGAAAAGCCTAAGTTTTGCATAACATTTGAATGGTGTGAGACAAGGAGGGGGAAATACGAAGGGCACACTAATAAATAGATGGTTTAATCAAGGTCTATCGAGACGTTGATATGAAGGCAATCAGGAGTGAAGTCAATCGGCAAATATTAGCGGGAGTTCCCGCCAAGTGGAGGTCCTTCTTTGAATGACGTCTATTTGTGAGTGTAAAGAGCATGCATATATCACCCCATAGGCACTCTCGGCTGACGAACACCAACATGACAAGCTCGAACATTGTCCTTCGAGGAATGAACGAATCAAATAAAAATCATCCACTTGTAGATGCAGTAATGATTTGACAGGGTAAGAAAATGTGACTAACTTCATAGGTCCCACCCCCTTACTTTTTGGAGTACAATGTGCAGAGCACTGTTTCAAAAACATGTCATGTTTGTAAAACGAATCAGGATTGCTATAGTTCTGTACGAAAAAGCGTGAGATGCTTTCCTGTTCAATAAAGAGGCGCGATATCCTACGATATATCCTAATTAAAAGCTAAAAAGTTTGCTAATTATTTTTCCTATAATTTTTATACTGAAATGTCGTAAATGACAGATTTTGTGGGCTTTCTTGGTGTAACATACATGTATATTAGAAGCTTAAGACTTTTTTGCAAACAAAACGTTTACGTCTGAAGAACTGCGATAGTGGAAATCTAGGGAATAGCCTATGGTTCTTGATAAATTATATCCTTTTTTCGAATCTTGCAACGAGGCTCTTAAGTTAGTTTAGTTCTAATGGTCATGGGTCCACACATAGGATATCCTTGGAAAGATATTGACATTTAATGAAATATTTGACAGCTTCTCGCAACCGTTTAGTGTTACACAGGCTGGAATAGAAAAAGAGGTAAGCAAAGAGATGGTGTGGGCAGGTTTGTGGGTGTGTACGTGCGCGTGTGTAGGTGAAGTGGAAAGAGCAATTGAAAGAAAGTGAAGGAGAGAATAAGAGAGAGAGACAGAGATAGAGAGAAAGGGTGAGAGAAGGTGGTCAAGGGAGAGAAAGATCGAGCACGATTCAATTCAGAAAATAATTTGGTAGATTAACTAATGCAGCAGTGACGGACTGGGACTAAAATTCGACTGCGGAATTTCGAAGTGACCGGCCTATTCAACCTTTCCAATATGAATTCCCATTTCTTTTTGGATTCGTCATGATTATGATTATTATCGTCATCGAATCGCACGACTTTCCACCCTGGTACTCTCACAGAGGCAGTTTGGCCACGGGATGACGTCTCGTGATCATTTTTTGTTGTTGTAATGAACCCTTGTTTCTCTAGAAAAAAAAAAATTACTGATCAGTTTAAGAATGATCATGATCTTTTTTCCTTTGTCTTATTTCTTTCATTTTCCATTCCTCCCTGCTGTTGTTGACCGGCCCCTTATAAGTCCATTTTAACGAAAATACGGCCTGTGGGGAAAACTCTACAAACCTTTCCGTGGCAAGTCAGCCCCTGAAAGACAATAAACCTGCCGTGTACCAATTATTTTTCCGGTGGAAGACATATAAAAGTCCTTCATGATAGAAAACTGGAATATGTATTAGAAAATGGAAAATCTGTTGCCATGGCTTTAGTATGTAAGAAATGGCAGGCCAGAAACAAATAATTTCCTCTAAACCAATGTATATATCCTCTTCGCCCACATGAAACTCAACTCATATATTGTCGTCACAATGTCATCGACTAAGATCTAAATTCAAAGGGAAGGGAAACGTAATCGCTTGTGTTTATATCTTGATTGCCCTTTATTATTTTGTTTCTTCATATCGACTCTGATCGGTCAGCCTTCGAGGATATTGATTTTTGCGTCGGTTTGATATGTACCTCGTAAATAAATAGGTTTGTGGGTGTATGTTTTGGTGAAGTTAAAGGCCATGTAAAATTTCAAATGGCAAATACACATTGTAATCCCCTGCATCTTTTTGGATGAAATCGTTCGAAAACGTTGAAATACGCTTTGCAAAGACAGGAATTGTTACTAATATTAATTTGGAAAACCGAAGGATTTGCTGTCTAAGTAGTATATTGCTTTTCACCTTTTATGGCCCAATCGTTCCTCATAATAAGATATAGTTTGGGGACCAATAAAAGTTAGATTTAGGTGGATGTATCTCATTATCAAAACTCTTGAAAACCAGATTTTTAAAGCTGAACTCTAAAGTGCATGGGCCTGCAATGAGTTTGCCGAAATAACTTTAATGTAATCTCTTGAGCACAATAGACAAAATTAACGCTAGATGGGTGAAAAGGAAAACTTCTAATCTAGGAGGTCTAGAATTTTTAGGATGAAAATAGAAGCAATGGTGAATGGAGAACAGTGAAAGTGAAGATGGAAAGACTGGCTGAATAAATTTCACAGTTTCGGTTGATGGGGGAATTATCATTACATACAAAGTTAACTTTTCACTTCGCTCAAAAGATGTAAGAGAAAAAAATTAAGTTCGGGTATTGCGTTACATCAAATAAGATTAGACATGGATATTATATTCATAATTTTAGTATACCCTGATCTGTCCCTGCTGTTCCTAAGTGGAATGAAAGTTGACGTATAGGTTGACGGGACTCTGTGATAATACAGAGTGTCTCAAAATAGTTTACAGTTGGAAAAATTCTCCTCAATTAAATATTCAAAATCTTTTTGGAAATTTCATACCGGTCAATCAACCTACTAATCTCCGAAGAACGGAGGGATCAAAACGAGAGAGATAGCCAAAGGACTCGCCTATCAAATGCCATCACAAAATCTCAATATATTTATTTACGCTCGACCGAGCGGAAGTAACTTTTGTGAAAGAGTGCAAAGTGCAAAGTTTTTGGCTTGACAAGAATAGATGTTTTTGCTGCTTGGTATCAGCGAAGCTGAAAGTAGTGTTTACTGTGGAGGCTAGGGAATTTTGATATTGTAAGGGATTTCTGCCAATTTATGAATGGATATTCATTGCTGTGTTTATGTTATGACATATCCTTTAGCATGTCATGCTTGAGTTAGCAATTGCAAACTTTATTATTTTTTTGTTCTTGTTTTGAAATGTTATTTTTGGTAAAATTTAACATTTAATCTTGCACAGTGTGAATGTCATAAAAATAATTTCAGCACTCATGATCACGCAGAAAGATCAGGCAATCAATCATTCACGAATAGGCCAATCAATCATTCCATTAGTGAGAAAAGCAGCCAACCAATATACACTCATTCATTCCAAATGACAACTAAGTTGACACAACAGAAAAACTGCAATCTGCAATGCAAATGTATAAGTTTTAGGAACAGTACAGAATCATACGTTTTAATACCCGTCGCTATAGGCAGCCTTTAGTACTGACGCCGGCAAAATGATGGATGGGATCATGGATTTGATTTTGAGATAATGATTATAGTTATTTGATAAAAAATGACAACAAAGGGCATTGTAGGATAAATGTTTCAAAATCGCCCACTAAAATCACCACCCCTAAACTAGCCCTGTGACAGTGACCAATTAATGCTTTAACAAGTGTAGTTATTGCATTGATAGCCACTATCAAAGGTACATGTATCATAAAGATCTTCATTGCGTTTTAAAAGACATAACTTTTAGAAACTATTGATATTTTCTTTTTCGGACACGTTCCAAGAAAACTTTAATTTCAAGAACATTAAAAATAAAATCAAATAATCCAACTTTCAAAACATTTTCCCACCAATGACACCGGATTTCCTTGGTGCTTAAAAATGATATTATCTTTTTTATTGCATTTTGTGTTCACGGAATGTTGGAATGATGCACGGTTAATTCGATATATTGGACGTATGACTGTATTCGGATAGCATTATATACGTAAGATCAAATTATTTCAAGGGTAATTTTGATCTATCTTTTGAATTTATCCTGGCATTCCGAAATGTATATAAAGTGGATTATAAGTTTCAACAGCTTTTATTTGTGATACACTTTGTCCTCATTGCGTGGAAGTTTGAGATGTAAGTCTAATGAAAACGTCATCGAAACTGAGTGGCTGTATCTCTTGAAGTATACAAACAACACTCTAGGCTAAAAAAAAAAAGAAGACAAATCTGAAGAGTATTAGTCATAAAAAGCCCAGAATACTGGTTTCTTTTAAAAATGGAGCTGTCAGATAGATGTTAGGTGGAATGTACGTGTACCCCCTGGCGGACGAAAACAGGAGTCATTATTGTGTTTGGGTGTTTTCCCCTCTTAAAGGAATATGGGAATTATAGTCTAGGTATCCGGTTATGAACTAGAGATTTTTTTCTCAACGCCTTTTCCCAACGCAAGAATGGCATGACGGTTTTTTTTTTTCAAACTGTCACGCGTCTTGCTATAGTGCAAATACCGGCAATGATCTTTCTAGCTATAGACAATGCCTCCCGGGTAAAAACCCGACAATTAGTTTGATCACAAATTTGTTCCTTCGTAGTTCTATCCTCACCGAATCTTCGTCCAAACCTGACTTCTGGCATTGTTCCAGCTTTTTCCGGTCTCTCATTTTCTTTCCCCTTTTCCTGACATGTAAAATCGCCGCAGCACATATGCACTCTTCAGCGGATACTGAGTGTCATTGTAATAACAGAACTGTCCTGAAAATAACTAGCCTTTTAGTATGAGTGAAGACGCCGCTAGAGTGCATTTCCAGAGTAGATTGCCTTCTTACTCTAATTTGGAAGTAAAACCCCAACACTTTGGATACGGATTTAAAGTGTTCTCAATTAAAACTAATTTGTCAAAGCCCATAGACAATATTAATGAAAGGGGTTTTAATGTAAGAGCCTGGAAAGAAAACCTTAAGGACTCAGATATGCCTTCTGGTAAATCTTTAATTTTCTTCTGAAAAGGAGAATGCAAATATGAGGTGATTAGTATCTATTACACTGACTTCATTATAAATTTGTTTCCCCTCATTTTGTAAAGTATGTAAAGCTTTTAAATAATTTATTTCAAGCAAATGCCACTTGACAGTGTCTTTCCTAAAGGGGAAAAAGATCACACTGTAGATCACTATTGCTGTAACACTTGTCACTGTCGTAAATAGCCTTTAAACGGAATTCATAGCTATCGTTTGTTACGACGTGAGAAGTAGATCTTTTCATTCAGATAAGTCTAATGTCAACTGACTGTTCAGTTGTTCAGTTCTGGGTTAACACTTCCGGAGGAGAAATTGTGATCAGTTCATTTGTGCTTTCGTGCACTCTTCAAGTAAATGGATCCGTGATAGCAGCAGGTGCAAACACAAACTAAGGCAAGTGCCCTACTCAGTCCGAAAAAGAGGGATGAAATGAGGTTGTTCATTGTTTATGGTCAACAAGTGCTTCAAGTCATTGGCGTGATCTACGCATATTCTTGAACTGTAGCAATCGTTTAAAGTAGTTACACAAGGATGCTGAGGATGTTACGCGGTCTTTCTGATGTGCCGGCACATCAGAAAGACTTAATTTTGGATCTGAATGATATCCTCTTTAGCCTTCCGAGATGTAAAATCAGTACCTTTCTAGCGGTGGTATGATTTTGCTTTCAATTTACTATTAAAACAACTAAATTATAAAGAAATTTACAATATCATTACATAATCCCGTGATTAGTTCTGCCTTAATTCTCCAGACAAAATTTGGTTTCCTTTTCAGGTACTTATTATACAACACAATGGATGCCGATTTATGTTATCTTAAAGTCTAGCCTGTTTAAGAGGTTCATACTGAACTTTAAGGGATAAAAAACTCCGTACTTTCGTCATAAGATACGTAAGAACCCCAAAGAGATCGACATAAGTTGATGAATAACTTTTCATAATATTTTTGGTTGTTTTTCAAGACTAGCGAATTCAGTACGAAAGGTGTCCGTTCTGGTAATGTTACCCCATGGTTGTGACAATTTTGGATGAGCTCTAAGGCTCAAGTCGGTCTCACCGATGAAATAGGTTTCTGCTGCTTTTAAAGAAAATACGCTTAAAGCTACTGGATGAAGATGAACTTGACTAACTTATGGAAAGGCATGATCAATGATAGACCAGACTTACTTACACTTCACTAAAGGCCACTGAGAACAGGGAAAGCCTTTCTTGTTTCAAGCAGGCTAGATATGCAGAGCCCATGATACACCAAGTTATAAAATCTAGAAATTTGACGTTTTGTATGGGGTGAAAGCTAAAACATAGGGAAAAGGATGGAATTAGAACAACTCCACTGTTAACAAGGACGATAGAGAATTTTCAATTAACACGCGCAAAGACAAAACAAACAAACACACACACAAAAAAAAAAACATACATGGAAGGTGAAGAGACATCAGAGGTTCCTATAGTTGAGTGTTGACGTGCTAGATTGACGGGGCGTCTACAAAGTTAGGATTTAGGAAAGTTTAGATCAAAAATTATGAAATATTACTCTTGAACTTTTCTGGCTCTTTGAAATGTTTCATGAGACCACGTGAAAAATCCGTCCGTGTGATTTGTAAACCCGGATTGCAGTAGCGTATTCTGTATCAGCCAATCCATTAAAGGTATTTTTTCCACGAACCTATATATTTCATTAACGCAACTGCGTAATATCAACTATTAGAATTTGTGGGGCTGCAGTTTCAAGCATCAGGTCAGTATAATGCTTTCAGGACTTACCTAAATTCCCGGAAAGCGACAAATCAGTGTAAAATTCTTTATGGACTTATGGACCTCCAGATTTGCTTAACAAAATGTGACAACCCTTTTCAGTTTATAATTTTGTGAATATTCTTTTAAAACATTCACAGAAAAACGATGCAAATTTAATTCTTTTCCTTTACATTGTGCCAGGAATTTATTATGTGCTACATCATTTTCATCCTCATTCATTATAAACCTGAACAAAAAAAACCCTGGGAAACAAAGACTTGAATGGCAATTTGCTCAGTCGTATTTGCGTCCCCGCACATCATACATACAAATCATGTTGTGATGCTATACTTTCGGTAGGAGGGGACCAGTGGATTCTTTAAAACCCCCAAAACCCTGATGAAATAGAACACAATGATTTCCTTGAAAATGAAATCAAACACGAAGTGTCACCCCTACAGCTAATCAATATTTATTTGGTTTTCACTGATACTACTTGCACCAGAAACTCGAGTAAACAAAAATGTCTCTAAATTTGTTATCGCTCATTCCGCTCGCTCGCAGACAGAACGGCAATGATCTTCAATACAGACTTAATTTGACCCAGAAGAAGGGAATGACCCTATGTGCTGTTGTTCTTTCATTCTATCGATTCTGACTTTCGCTTTTTAAAATCCCACACTAGACTTTGGCAATGCCTCCTTTGTCAGTGCGAACCATGGGCTCGTACAAGCATTGGTTCCCTTGCTAAATATGGATCTCCTGGGACCAAGGCGTGGATAGCTACTGCCTGACTCTATAACACCATGTTCGATTTTCATAACTTGGTCTTTAAAAAGATGCACAAGTTTGCAGCTGCATGGCGTCAAATCGCAAAACGACAAGTGCTTGACATCGCAGGGGTGGGGCACTTGTAATCACCTTTAAGTGAATAAGGGCTCTTAAGAAAGAAAATGAGTAACAGAGTACAAAGAGTAACAGAATGAAAAGAAATGGTCAATAATCTCGAACTTGTTTCTTTCTTTGTCTGATGGCTGCTAAGCATCAAGCTTAACAAACTAAATCTTCTTATTCGATTAATTGTTCGACAACTCACTTCTGACTGTTGAGCATGAATGATAATTTCTACGAATTACATTCAATAGATTTTTTTAGTAGCATTTAAACGATTAAGAATAAAGCTCCATAAAATCGATTAAAAACCGTTTCTTATCGGCGTTGACTACTTATGCACTGTTCCAATAAAAGATTATCCGATTAACTCCTGAAGAGACTATCGTATATTGATCATTCGAAGTTGAACGTTCAGATTATTTAAAAAAAATATTTTTATGTATCTGAATGTTATTTATCAATCTACTATATCATTATTGTCCTGTATGGGTAAAAAAGGTTACAGTGGTGCTAATAAAAGTAGGGGGAAGTAACAACTGGAAGAGGGACAATAGTGATTACGAGTAAAAAAAAAAAAAAAAAAAAAAAAAAAAAAAAGAGAACAAAGAGGAGAGCTGAAGATTTTAAGCCGAGGTGTGTTGAAAGACTTAGGTTACGAATAGTTGAAATAAATGCATCGGTAAGATGCAGTTTCTACTTCAAACCCCACTTGCAAATGCTTTTATGCAGATTAATTTAATCATTTTAGAAGAATATCATCATCAGTTACATCATATATAGGGGCAACGTAAACATATGTAAGACACGTTCTTCTGCATCCTGGCCATTCAGACATAGTTTTTGTAACAAAATGGTGTAAGTAACTCTTCTAGAACTTGGGGTTTAAGCGTTATTGCTGGTGTCAGAACGGAGTGGTGTCTAATGAATCACAGTGCAGTATAGCACTAGGAAAATTGATGATTACATTCAAATGAGGTAATCGTGTTGCAAAGAAGAACTATACACCTTGGTCGATGTAAATAGTGCTTGTTCGTTTCAATAAAGAGAAACATAGCGTCTAATCAATGCTCCTTTTAAAATGAATAATGTCAAGCTATCTAGCATAAAAAAGAAAATTTAGAACCGTTGCAAGCCCCGCAGGAATCATAAAACACTCATAAGAAACAGTAGTAATTTATTCAATATCATTGTCTAGCCAGAATCCATCGTTTGTCAATAACGCTAACATTATTACCCCTCGAGTCAGTTACTAGTTGCAGATTGGCAAAATGTCATTATATCTAATTTCTGGAAATTGACTGACTCCAATGGCATTTAAACGATTGATGCGGAATATAGCTATAGGGATAAAGTGAATGACCCGTGGATATCTATGAGTAAGAATTTCGCCGAAACAAAACAGTTGATGTATATTTCCCTGATAAAATTATGATTCGATATTCAGAAATGCAGGACAATAATTGTTCTCTCCGCGTGCACTTGGCCGGTGAAAAAAACACCAACAAAATAATAGACAACATTACTAATGGTGGTGGTTACGTCAGTGGTCACTCTTGAAATTTTTTTTTAGAGAGACAACAATATCCGTTTGATATCTAAAGCAATCAGATGACTTATTTCGTTGTCATATATGTTAGTATGGGATTCTCATATTTACTAGTCATCAGACCTTTTATTCTATTTTGTTCCTTCTTAGAAAATAATGTATTTCACTTTTGAAACTCTTGAAAAATGTATTTCGTTTTACGTGTATGTGTATTTGTCGTGCGTGCAGCAAGCATTCTATTCACGACGAACGAAATTATGAATCCCCCCCCCCCCCGGGAAAAAATAAAAAAGGACAATAGACAAGCGAAAGAATATTAGAACAGAAGCGATACATTTATCTACATGCAAGTGATCTTAAAGTTACCAAGGCATGTAGAAATGGACAGAATCTTGAAAAGAATAGATTCTGTGAACTGAGTTTTATTAAAAAATGAGAGCTACCGATATGAAGCAAATCGTTTTCTAACTTGATCAACATTAATAAAATCCACATAATGATTATAAATACATAAGATTACATAATTTTAAAGTGCTTTCATAGACACTGTATTGAGTTGGTCACATATTGAACATAAGGGATTTAACCCACTTAATTGATATAAGCTCGTTAATGTACCCATTAGTCATACACAGTGCACTTCCATCGCTACTTCTAACGGGTAACAAGAAACGCCCTCGCTAACTTTTATAACTCAAATTAATATCCTCAAAATGCAGGCGATTTTTCCCCCTGCAATTGTCAGCTAATTAGTACCGATTTTGTAGAGAGATAAATAATCGAACATAAAAAGAGACTTACCCGTGGTCACCCGTGGTCGCTATGTACATATACAAAATTCTCTAGATGGGGGAAGAAAGCTTGGTCAGAAGTAAGCTCCCCTCAGTACCCAGGGCATGAAAAAATAACCTCCGAGCCGTTTTTGCGTTATGAATTCTCCTGGTACATGCCTCTTTGTGTTTTGCCAAAATAGATATTAGAGAGGAAAATATTCTCAGTAGATCGCAAATAATTGTCCATCTAAGTCGCCAGTCGCTGTGGTACTCAATGCTTTGCCTCCCCTAAAAAAGATGCCTATATCTCCAAATTTCAACCTTGCATGTATGAGACATGTAAGTGCCGTGTGCACCTGGCCGGAACGATACCTCGAATTCATTGATAGAAGGTGCCGTGCGCAAAGAAAACGGAATATTTTACTATTTTAAGCGATACATAACGAGTGGTGCATCATCATTTGGAAGACAGACCCTTCTTCAGTGACGTAAGAAACGGAGTAATAGTCTTCTCTAATATTCAAACTTATGCATTTTGTTTGAGTTCATGCCACAACTGATTCTTTTCGTTGACGTTTTCTCGTAATTAGACGCCAGTAGTCTTATCCTTGGAACAATAAAAAAGGATTTCGCAAGTGCATATGAGCAGCCACAAAGTTCCGCCATATTCATTCCGGCAATTACATAACGACTTTTATCCTTTCCCGTTAACATTACAAAAATACAAGCAAAAAGTTAAGTATTTTGTTGTTTTTTCCCCCCATATTCATTAGACATATTTCCATACACTACCAATATAAGTATGACTGCGTCGACGGCCATTGCTACTACCATTATTAGTGCAACCATGACTAATACTACCACTGCGATTACTGCTACTGCTACTGCTGCTGCTACTACTACCAATAGTAATATTACTGGAAGTATACCTTTTATACTACTGCGACTACTGCTACTCCTACTGCCACTGCAGCTGCTGCTGCCGTTGCTACTACTAATTCCATCCTTCTACAAATACTCTTACTACTACTACTACCACCACTCGTGCCCACCAGCCCCCTTCTTTAATCACATGACATGAAGGCTCTTTTTAAAAATTAAGTTTTTCTCCATTGTGCATTTACGATTAATCTTTACGAAAGTTTGAAATTGAATTTATAGGGAGAAACAATATTCTAAAACTGCTTTGTACCTCAAAAGCTGATAAAATCATCTATGGTTCTTAAGCGTGCTGTTACCACCACCATATATCACCACTATTACTACTACTACTGCTGCTACTACTACTACTACCGCTGCTGCTGCTGCTACTACTACTACTACTACTACTACTACTTCTTCTTCTTCTACTACTACTACTACTGCTGCTGCTGCTGCTGCTGCTGCTGCTGCTGCTACTACTACTACTACTACTACTTTACTACTTCTACTTCTACTACTACTACTACTTCGACTACTACTACTACTACTTCGACTACTACTAGTACGACGACAACTTCTACTACCACGACTACTACTGCTGCTGCTGTTACTACTACTACGACTGCTGCTGTTTCTACTTCTACATTACTCAATGTACTACTGCTACTACATGTACCTCTATCCTGGTGATACCATTTAAGATTGGACGTACTCATCAAATTCTGGGTAAATGCTTTCGTCAGTGTTATTTCAAACTATATCTTGCAGATGATAAGTAATCATATCCCATTAAAAAAAAAAAACACAGCGAACAAGATGGGTCAGTGACTCAACGCATATTTTATTTGATTAAGTATGAATGATCATAATGACACAGACAGTAACCCTTGTTTTTTAGCAGAATGGACATTGATTAATCAACAAATTGAATTAAGCCAGATCAAATTACTCTACAGAGTGCAAGTTTCCAATATGAAATGTACCACTGGTATACCATTATAGTATTGAAGGTAAAGGGGTTAAGATGGGTTATGTTTAGAGGTCACGCAACTTGAATTGGACTGATTCATTAGATGACTTTGGTTGATGAAACAATGGAAGTGCAAGAACTTTGCCAATGACCTTCTTAAGTCTATAATTATCTTGGTTTAAGACAATAAGTCTAAGACTACAAATTCGTGCTTATCATTCTTTGCTTATCTTTATTACAAGCAATTAAAAATTGATAATTTTATGAATATTTGCGTGTCACATTTTCTTTAACATCTCCGATGTCTAGAGTATGGTAAGATTACGGCAAATTTCCAATAATGGGGTAAAATGAACTGACCTATAGAAATATAGGGAAATTAGGAGTGAGTAATAACTGTATCCCATGGTTAACAAAACAATGCAATCTCCATGGAAGTTGAATGATACTATAGGTCCACAGTAAAAAAAAAAGTAGATCAAGGGGATATGGATGTTCATATCTCTCCTTTAAGCGTATCACAATCTACATGATTACAGTTAGCGTCGTCAATTATATAAGGATCAGAGTACCCCTACGGATAGATCCTGCTAGAATACACATCCGAACACGATATGACCTTTCTAAGTTTTTGTCGTTATGTCTGCTTTTATAGACGAAACCTTGTCAATTTTATGATCACTCAAAACATTTATCGGGGCAAGTCCAAGCTATTTTGCTCCATACCTTACCGACCATATCCAAGATAATTAGAATTTTTAATAATAATAATAATAATAATAATAGAGAATACTTATTAAGCACATTATAACTGGAGTAGTTCTCTATGCGCTTTACAATTATTGGTGCAAAAGTGCATATTAAGACAAAATATAAATATCATCGTAATTAAGCAAATGTATGTCAAGAAAGTAAAATAATTGATCAATTATTACACTATGTACCATAAGGCCGCAGTATTACAGAATTTAACTGAAAATTCAAAGAAAAAAGAGCAACCTGCATGACTGTGTAAGCTTTAAACACTGCGTGGACATGCATTATATGACAACCCTATGAAATCCTTGAAAATAAATAAGTTTTTAGGGCTCTCCCAAAGCTGTCAGTGCTTCCAAGCCCTCGAAGTTGGTCAGGAAGCTTATTCCACAACACAGGTGCTGCTGTTGAAAAGGCACGGGAGCCATACGTTTGGGTAGATGTGGTAGGAACAGAAAGGAAATTCTTAGTTGAAGAACGGAGATTTCTGACAGGTACATAGGAACTTATGATATCAAAGAGGTAAGTCGGTGATTTATTAGTAAAGACCTTGTGACATAACATTAGAACTTTACAGACAATTCTTTACCGGTACCGGTAACCAATGAAGGTGTCTCAACATGGGTGTAACTGGATCTCTCCCCCCCCCCCTCATTTTTGATGATCGTATTAAGAAAATAGCCCTATACTAGACGTGTGATCGTTATGAAATACGAAATTAAATTATACATTTGCCGTCCATATAAATATATACATAATGCAATGGCCCCTCAAATGTACAAAAGAAGAGAGCTCCAAGAATGGTTGCATGACAAGGTTGCTCTAAAAAGTATTTGTCTTCGTTTTGAATTATAGAATTGATATATTTTATATTGCGTACTGAGCATTAGGTAAAAAGAAATCTGTAGAACATTCATTTCCTCATGCTTCTGGAAGTTATAGTCTTCATAAATCATTTAGAAATTTGCAACAAAACAGCAACACAAAGAGTGCAGTCCAGTAAAAGGCAACTTTTACTATTACACATAAGGAGATAAACGGTGGCCTTTGTAGAAGAACTTTAAAACCGCTTTCTTTAAGAAGTACAATTGACTTTTGGGTACAGTTAGCAATGATCGAAATTGCTAATAATGTTGAGACTTGGGAGAAACAAGGAAAGTTAATTAAAGAAAAGACTTAGACGACTTCTTTAAGATACACCTGAGAGATCGTTAATACACTGTGAGAAAGTTCAACCGTTTTATCCAGTTCAGTTAAGTCAACAAATTGCCTCGTTCTGCTTAACTCTTAAAGTGATTATACAATGGTAATTTTTTTTTTGATATATGATCGAGAATAGAATTCTGAGAAAAATTAAATTAAAAATATGGTGATTTTCAATCGAAATCCATGCATTTTGGCTAATTTTCTCATTAAAAAGTCAAGAGCTGACCAGAAAATTTGAGTATGAGGTATGACGAAAAAGTGGGTACCCAGCTTCGCGCATTGCAGTTGTGCTGCGCGCTAGACTGTACCATATGTATCATACCTTGCGCGCATTTTGATCAGAAGTGCGCGACAAGGTACCCACTTTGACGTCACAGCTGAAGGGTCAAAAATACCCTGAAATCTTACCACATTTGGGGGGTTCCTTGGCAACACGATTTAAAAAAAAACTTCAGGCAGATGATTTTCTGGTAATAAAATCATGCTCTTTGAAATGAGCTAACATTGTTTCAGCATTGGGTGCCCCCTATGAGGTATTCATGCTTTTGATAGCCTTAACAACACTTGAGAGAAATGAGGGGGAGATGCTATGATCTCATTAGACTGTACTATTGCTTCAAACAAAAGCTTCAAATTATTATAATCAAATCAGAATATACAAAGACTGCATTTTAAAAATGAGTCTTAGCTTTTGAGCAGGTATAATCTTTTTCATTCTGAACATATTAATTTGCTTGATGAAAATAATATATTTTAGTCGTGTGATGTAAGGAAAACTATTTAAAAAAACTAATTTTCAACAATTGATTTCATATTCTTAAAGTAGGTGATGAATATGATCACAGAGATGATAATTATATAGACTATATTTTATGACTTACAAATGGTAAAATGAATGTTTCATATAGTGAAAGGTGTTAATTCATTCAAGTTTGAAAAATGTAAAAACGTAGAATTAAAATACTGGTTTTTGTAACCCGATGACTCCACATGTGAAAGATGAGAGAAAACGATGCTTCTGCAGGCTGTAATATAAATGACTTTAAGACCTTTACGAGGTGTAATGATGAAATTTGATATTTCCTCAATCTTAAGACAATAATAAAATGACGATGACAGAAAGCTTGTTGTTTTTGTTTATATTTTATATACCGCTGTAATTCATCCATAATGTACGTACTGTTTGTGTGTATGAAATATTTTGTTTTGTTTTGAAAGGAGTCTCTTTATAGGATTAGATTAATACATGAATTATTTGTTCATATGTGACTCTATGTTTTTCAAATTATCCTTAAACCAAACAATGCTTATATTTTGCACTTATTTGTGCATTGTACTTGTAAAACGGTTACACTGAATTTTCAGACTACTACTTGTTCGCAATTTTCATTCTGATCTTGCTTGTGTTATTTTGTTCTGGCAAACATTATAATAATCTTAAGTACAGTTGGAATATTCTAATATTTTATTCACAAATTGTTTTATATTTCAAAGTATGTAAATTTGTGTGCATACAGTTTACACTTTAAGGCTTAGCAACCCGCTCCTAAGTTGTGTGAAATACCATCAGGCATCAGTGTAATATGAGACATAAGCAGTAAAGAGAAAAGGGAAGTGATTAGAAATCGAGTGAATCAGTTCATACTCGGAATACGATATGGGAAAAGCAAGTTGTTAGTAGAGTTGTATAAATTAGGGTACAAGTTCCCATAATTGTACACTTAAAATAAAGAAAAATTAGTTGACGCTACAATGCACTTATAGGAAGGCATCTTGATAGTCAAATATTCCAAATTTTAATTTTTTCATCCCAAGGGAGTTTCTTTCTTCAGATTCCTAAATGGTCCTATAAATCGTAGGTGTGTTAGGACAAAGGGTGTGCGTGTGTGTGTGTGTGTGTTTGTGTTTTAAGACAAAGAGGGTGTGTGGTTTAGGACAAAGTTTGTGTGTGTGCGTTGGGACAAAGAGGGTGTATGGGTTAAGGGGGTATTGGGGATAGGACAAAGAGGGTTGCTGTAAGGACAAGGAGGGTTTTTGTGTGTTAGGACAAAGAGGGTGTGTGTGTGTGTGTGTGTTTGTGCGCTAGGACAAAGAGGGTGTGTGGGTTAGGACAGAGATTGTGGTGTTTAAGCAGTATCGTTTCCTGGGGGCTGATTGTTGGTGTTTGACTGTGTATTAAGCGTTGTATTAACTTACCTTCATGGTTCGTCTCATTTGAACCTAACCGAGTGGTTGCTGTCAGACATCCCTATATTCCAACATTCCATCTTGTTATGTATGAACATGTGTTTACTATAAATTGCAGCGAAAATTTTCTGTCACAGACTTAGCATGCTAGGGTAGATTTCGGCCATGGTAACCTTAGACATGGGCGATAATAATAAGCTTGTTTTATGCCTAATATCTCTTCGTGAATGGTTATGATGAATTCGATGGATCTTTTAATGAATTCAATAAGAAACTAAATTCAGCTAATTATAGTTTATTAGCGATACTGAATACTGTCAATATTCTTGTGAAACTTTCGAGTTGGCACTGACAGAGTATACAGTACAAACTTTTCTCTATACAGTCGAAATAATGAAGAGGCTTTTAAAGAAATGTTTATGATTATTGTGAGGATCGATCCCAAGCTCCTTTAGCAAGAAAAGCTCAGGATATATATCATATTGTTAACACATTGGTTATATGTTCAGAAAGAATTCATCATCCTTAGGAAATGTTCTTTGCAATGCTCCCTTTGCTCGGCTTAAAGTCAATTTATCTTTTCTGTCCTAGGTTTCATTGACACATACAGCAAATGTATGTTGATCAAGGTCACTTAGATGTATTCAATGGATGAAACCGTCTTTACGTATATTGATGGAAATGAAAGAAAACGAAGGTAGATCCATGCACTGCCGGAGATACCTGCTAGCATGTCAATACATGCGCTTTATTTAGCCTCACACGATTAGATAAACATGAAGCCTCCTTTCAGATTCAAGCAAATTAATTGCATTTACTGGTCTCACAAAGATGCACCAGCATTACCTCAGTTCAAGGCGAAAAGGGGTAATTTACCCACTCCCCTCCCCCACACACTCACATATTACATAACGAAAACAAAGGTAATTAAATCAAGTTTGTTTCAGGTTGTCCAAAACATGGGTAATTCATACTTTGTTCCTTCAAAAATAAAATAAGGCTGTAATCAATGTAGGATCTATAAGAAATGAAGCTGCACCAATCTGCCAATTTCATATGATGTAATTATGTAAAATAAACCAGTAAACTCCCAACTTTTAAGGAGAAAAAGAAGCACTTTTATTTCAGTTTAAAAATTATCAGATAAAGATATTAATCCCAGTAGAAGAGTGACAAACAAACAATTGTAAACTGCCTGCGTTCACTTCGTGACTGATATCGATTGATCTCTTGGCGATTGTTCAAAGTGATCTCGATTTATCTCTAGTTATATGACAGTAATAAAAATGATGTCATGTGCAATAAGTATAATTTCTGATTCATATTCTATCATACTGTACTAACGAAAAGATTGGTACCCGTTTGACTTGTTATTCGCTCCCATCCCCTTTACCTACCCCCCCCCCCCCCCATGCTTACAAGTGTTGGACCCGAGTCAATTCCTCGCAAAGAATATGTAAAAAGGCTAAAAATAGTGTCAGTGATTGTAATTATTACCAAACCATGTATTGAAACAATATATAGGCCTAACAAATAAAAGTATGGTAAAAGAATATTAGCTATACTTATCACAGTTTTAATGACAGAACAACAAATCATACCGTTAAACAATATAGCTTAACTTTATAAATAGAGTGGGACGTGTCCTGCTCCCCCCCCCCCTTGATTGATACCCATGTTCACATTTCTACAGAGATTTTGCTGAGATGAGGTCAGACAGCTCGAAATTGTATATTCCCGTGCAAAGCGTAAATCTGTTTGTATCTGATAGTCTATTTATGCTGTTCTTTTTTATTGTGGCCTCGTAAGTCGTCCCAATTTGTTATTTTCATACGATTAGTGAATGATTCATATTTCTTCATATTTCTGCAGTACATGTAGCGGAATTAACTTACATCATCGGAAACTGCAGGACAAGAGAGCGACCCAGAAAGGGTTCCGGTCCATTGGCCTATCGTTAAGTGGTATGATGAAGCGAGCCGTTTGTTTTGGAAGACACTTTAATCATGATGGCGGCCTTATGTTAAGCGGTCCTCGACCAAGCAAGACTCCCACATTCGCAGCACTTTTGAGCCGCCGCAGAAGGTTAATCCGGGTACTTTGATATCGCCCACGTGATCAAGTGACGTTTGACGACAGTGTTGGAAAACCTTTAATTCGACATGGGGGTTTTGCTTAGGGAGCTATCAAAACACGTTTACTCGTCTCCGTTTGATTGCTAGAGTATGAGTGCCCGACTTTTTAGGTTTAGTCTATCAGCGAGACAAAGTGGAGACCTCGTTTTTTTTTAGATCTTTCAAAGTCTCAGATGTTTGACACACACACACCATTTGTCATAAAAGCCAGTGCTTGAAAGAAGGAGAGAGATGACTGAAGTATATTATGACTATGAAATAGTTTTAACTTTCATTACGTGAAAATGATGACAAGATGAAACCTATTTTTTTTTCTTTCTGAAGTATATGATGATTATAAAATAGTTTTAACTTTCATTACATGAAAATGATGACAAGATGGAACCTATTTTTTTTCTTTCGGTAGGGAGAAGAAGGACCTCGGAATAAATGTTTTT
Organism: Echinometra lucunter; assembly: GCA_029962745.1. Taxonomy (NCBI): domain Eukaryota; kingdom Metazoa; phylum Echinodermata; class Echinoidea; order Camarodonta; family Echinometridae; genus Echinometra; species Echinometra lucunter. The sequence continues at coordinate 13,419,743 of CM057151.1, forward strand.
CTGTCATACTTCTCAAATCAAAGCTTTTTGTCTTTGTTATGAAGGCATTTGTTTTATATCAAGTCTATAACAGTTTGGTGAAAGATTCATGAACGCCCGCATGTAGATTGGGTCTAAGAATGTGTACAAAAGCAGTTTTTCTTCACATGTTCATAGACTGATTTTCACTGTCATTAATCATACCTCTTAATTGGTGAGGTATGGAGTAGATACCCGACATGTCTATCTTCATTAAAAGAACCGTTGGCAGGAATAAGTAAAGTTGAGAAAAGATGAGGAAAACTGTAGGTGCATATAAACCTTTGGGCCCAACTGTATATCTGTGAAGTTGTAGAAATACATACATATATGTTCATGTAACGCACATCTCTGCCAGTGGTATGAATGATACGACATAGTATTGATGTCTCAAATAAACCTTCGATATATTTCCAAAAAATATCCATGACGTGCTTCTTAATTACATTAGTATTCACGAAGTACGGGGCTAGGAATTATTCAACACGCTATCGTTTCATTCTTTGATTGCGAAATAAAAATTCCCGAAATCCAATTACCGTATTCCTATATCCAGATCGATAATTGAATTCATCGTCGCGCTCTTGACTATGATATGTAGATCTCCTTCTGAAGTTCTACCTTTTTTCACAAGAAATACGTGCAATTTTAGCATTACGGAAATAGGTCCCGAAGTGATTACGCCATCAAATCGTCCTTGCACAAAGTGTATGTGTTTGATCGACGACCAGATCATTCTCCAGTGTCTTTTCCAGCCAAATGTATCGCTTTACATGTTTACGAAGTATAACAGCAGGCGGAGTCTTTTGTGTACGTCAAAATGGTCATTGAATAACGAAAATTACTTTCATCACTATGACAAAGAATGATCATCAGCTAGGTTTTCCCTCCTATTAATCAATGTTGAATGCAAGCCCCCTTTTGCAACATCTTTTACAAATGAAGTTCCGTGTAAACGACCGTTCAAATGCATGTATATGAAAAATGATATTCGAAAGTTTCGGAAACTCCTTATTGCATGAAATGTCGAAAATCACAATATCTTGTGGGAGGGAATGATCCTACCCCCTTGGGATTTGTGCCCTTGGCAGAATAAATAAAGCCGGTGTTTAGTATTTTTAAACATTTGTCGAGATGATAATCACATCTTACTTTACAGAAGTAATTTTCAAGACCTAATGAACAAGCTGTCTAATGTCATTAATTTTGATAAGAATTTATGCATTGTTTGAATCGGTTCGTGTCTTTATGATGAGAGAAAGCTAGACAAAGTTCCTTCTTTTTGTTTAATTGTTTTTTATAAACGAAAGAATTACCTACATGAGATTACTCAACAGAGGTAAAAAAAAATTTAATTTCCAATTTTGCGGTATACTTCAATTTGAAATATTAAAGTTCGGTTAAAATGACAAACGAAATATATACATGATATACGAAAAATATTGTAATGGGGTTTAGTCATCGTCTTTAATCACCTACAGTAAACAGGACATGTTGCTTGTAATTCGGGCAGCACTGAGAAATTATTATAGCAATAATTCTTGGTGAATGATTATTTTTAATACCTTCTACTAAGTTACAACATTTCTTGATATCTTAATATTTCATAATATCAGGTTTTAAAAGGATGCTAAGAAAATCACGAAGACACTTCCCACTTTTGATCTGTAAAAGCCCTAAAGCTATACATCAGCTAATACGTGGAATTATAGCTGAATAGTGAACAATTTTGTTTGAGGTGATTTGAATATATTACAAATCATTGTTATGAAATTTATGCTTACTTTTTAAATTAGGGTTCAGTTTTTGCTCATTTCCAACCTTCTGTACAAATCAAAACTTTTATAGGAGTCAATGGATGTGTGAGAGAGTGTGCCTCAATCCCCACACAGTATAGCCTTTGACAATGGCTGTGAATACTCCCTTGCAAGCTCAAGTGAGCAAGCCTCTCATCCAAGACCGAGACTATTGTGTAGGGACTGAGCGCACACTCACCCCCCCCCCCACACACACACACACCCATTGACTCCTCTACAGAAAGTTGGAAATTGAGCAAAATCTGAGCCCTAACTTCAAAAATAAGCATGAATTTCATATAATGATTTAGGATATTATATTCAAATCATCCCCAACAAAACTGTACTCTATTCAGATTAACCCATAGCAGTTTCAGCATTATCTGATGTACAGTTTGGGGGCTTTTACAGATTAAAATCTAGAAATGTTTTTTTAAACACCTAGTACAACAACGTCACGTATTAGCTATCCCCGCTGCTTTCCTTCATTCTACGTGAATAAGTCCCCAGATAAGTAGACTGCTTTTACAAATTTAACACAATATCGACATGTGCAGACGTGAGGGGGACGGGTTGCATGGAAAAAGCGTACCCCTTAAATGTATCTAAATCAGATGACTTATCCTCAAAACCACTGGTCAAATGATAATGGATGATGGTGTTTATATTCATTCACACCGGGTACTTTCAACGGCGGAAGTTTGTGTACTTTCACGAATAAACTGAGTAACGACGAAATGTGAGTGTGGGTGAGCAGCAAGGGTTCGTGTGTATGCACTAAAAGGAGCAAACTTATATATGTGAATTCAGACATGTATCACCAGGTTCATAGAGGTTATATACGTTTTGGTTATAATCATGGTCGAGGTCATTTAGATGTTTTCTCAATACCAATAACGAATGGAACTTATAACTATTCAACAACAAAAGAAAAACTAGATTGTTTTTTTTTTCTCTATTTCAATCAGGACATGTTGAAATAGATCATGAAATTATTACCTATACCACACGCTGTCGCAGAACGCTCCTAATGCCTGTTTTTGTATGTGATTACCTAAGTGGAGGAAGGAAGTCCCACTTCTTGTGGGTTTTTTTTAGTAAGTTTTTTAAGAACTATGATTCCACCAACTCTCTCATGTACAGAGTAGCTGACTGGCTATAACGTCACTAGTCACCGACTTTTCACAGGATGATAGAGCGTAAAGTGGAATTAATTCACCTAGAAATTTGATTCTATATCTGAAATCCTAACAGAATTCAGTCAAATGTCATGCAATGCAATTATAGAATTAAGCGATACATTCAGTTGGTGCAGTGACCCATTTTCATGTATGTTTGCTTGGATGAAATAAGCCACTTGCGTATGAGAAACATTATTGCATTTTTTCCTACTTGCTTTACCGCGCATTAGATGTGTAAGGTAGAGTAACTAGGAGAACGAAAACCGTGCATTAAATATGCATGACTAAATGCTCTAGGAGAGTTGCTTGATATTTTTAGCCATGAAACAAAACAAACCAAAAAAAAATCTGAAAGAATTTCTTCTGAATAAAGCAGTGATTTCTTTTTCATTTAGGGCTTGAAGATAAAGAAATTCAATTACTCATCAAGATGATTATCGCCAAGAAATGAATGATAGTTAAGGGATAGATCAAACTGATTGATACCATTTGGATCTTTAATAAACTTCTTATTCTTCTTTTAACAAAAGCATTTCATCATAGTTATTGAAGGACCAGAACAGGAGATTATTGTTCATCATAATGCAGACTCCATGAATAAACCATAACACATCTGTTTTATTTTGACTCCCAGCTGCATGCCACTCCGAAAATCTGATTGAATGTTCTAGGAGAAAGCTGCTTAATGGTCAGTAGATTTGATTTCTTAACCCAAGACAAACACCATAACCAGCAGGTGCCCATTACTTGGTAAAGCAATTCCAGTGTCCTGTATTCTTTAATTCCATTCGTCTCCGAGTCTTGCAAAAGAAGATCTTGAAGTTCACAAGTCGGTAGAGTTGCAGCGCTTTGCACTCATACGTCAACGAAGACGACTGCAGCACGGTTATACAAGTTAGACAAACAAACCAAAACCCGTCTTTGTGGTAAACCTGGTCGCCATAATTTGATCAATGCGCCACAAAACACACAGAAAATCTCCTGAAGATAGAGAGATGTTTCGCCTTATATGTCAGTGACGTGACACGAATTATGTGTAGTGATTTGTGATCGGTCATGAGTAGCGTATCAAGGACAAGGAGTGGAAGTGCAGGCCTATACTCTCACCTGTTATTCAGCAAGAATCACAAGAGATGCTAGGTCAGAAGAAATGATTAGTTGAAATATTAGATGAGAGATAGGACTTGCCTCCATTTTGGAATTCTAGATGGATACTCACCATGACTATATAGTTGCACCTGTGCTCTAAAGCCTTGTACCATTTTAAAAGATCCTGCAAAAACATAAAGATGCATAAGAGTAAGAATAAAATGAAAACACTTAGCATAATAAGCTTGAGAATAAAAAAAAATGCGACTATACGCAACCAACTTGTAAGAATAGATTGAAATTCAGTGGAGGGGTTGTTTTCCATTGATTGAAGAAATATATGTCATCGTTAGTAGAAAGGGGGAAGGGGAGAGTTTGTTAATCATAGCAGTGCAGGACACGTGCACAAACATATTTGAGAAACCATAATCTGCAAGTTTGCTGTCAGCGATTTTCATCCAACGAGTCATCACCAAACAAACCAGAAGCACAGTCGTATGAAACTTCATCATGTAGCAATTTTAAAGAAAGCCTAGATAGAAGTGCAAATTTTGTGGTCATGTTCTATTAAAGTAGTATAAGCCAATTCGTCGGTATACCTATTGAAATGGCCGATTATTAGATTACAAAATTATGATTATAAAAAAGACCCTTTTTATACCGCCTACTGTGCTTTTGAAGTTTAGTAGAAAGAATCAGCCTGACGCACTGTAGATGTCAAGGACAATTTCCAACCAGTTATCCACCCATTGTGTAGAGGAGGGGAGATCCCCGTCCCCCAAAGCTTACAAGGTATATGAAATAAATGCTTTCCTGGAACGCCATTTTTCAATTTTACCTTTCCCTTTGAAATCTTGTCCATTTTTATACCAAAGTTACGTCGGTTGAAATACCAAGAGTCAGCAGACCTTTTACCCTCAAGAAAATGAAGAGTTTCTGACTTCTGTACACAAACGAGCAGAAAACTGCTGTCGCCCATTCCCATTCTACCTCACTTAAATGTTCTTTCCACGAGATTTAATTATCATTTCGGTTTGTGGGAATATTGATTTGAATAACACCCATCCTTTCATGTCCGCATGATTTAAATAAAAAAAAGACAATCCCAACACAGAAAGGTTAACACCTGTACTGGAGGAAGACATGACTGTCAATGAAATGCTTCGTCTGGATACATCTGATGTCAAAGTGAAACAATGTGAATAATTACATTGTTAACATACTTATTGCTCCTTTATATTCTCTGAATAGCCCTTTTCCAGTGAATAAGTGATGCAGATTTCTTTGTTACAAGAACAAAAACATAGATTTTAATCATAAAGAGACTCATAGAGGAGATGGCGACTTCTACGTATTTGCCTGCTTGATTTTACAACGTGTTTAACACTCGAGGGTATTTTTCATGCCCGAACACTTCATTCCCTGCAAAGTGGTCAGGACAGAGTGCTATTGATTGTGCGTAACAAGTTTATGGGCTATCAAAATCAGTTGATGATCCTAAACCGAGATGTAGACTATATCTAGCACAAACCCATAAAAGATATTATTAAAAACATGCAACAATAATGGTTGATCCTCTCTTATAAATTAAGCTGAGTAAAAAGCCTACTTAGAGGCAAGTCATGAAAGAAAATAATAAATAAGACTGATCAAAAAAATTTAAAAATCTTACAGCTACCCTTTTACTAAAATACGTAAACTTTTTCATACCCATACAATGTAGTACAATGAGGAAAATTTCGTTATTCGTGTCGGTATGGTCTGACAAGCCCTTTAATAAAGATCTTTTAGAAATGAGCACTTGCTGTTGAACGCCAACTCTTGTATTTAAGTGTCAAGTTTTAGTCATGGGGAAGCATTCGCTTGCAAGAAGCAATTCGTTGTTCTATTTGCCCGCTATTTCTGGACTTCTCTTGGACGTCTTCTTCTGAAAATAGTTTTTAAGAATAAAGAAAAATGCTCCATACGTGACAAATCATATCGAAATTTATAGTTTGCTTGAAGAATGAACGAAGTTTGCAGGCCTACCACAGGGGTGGGCATACCTGAATAGCAGAGATGATTATAAGAGTTTAATATTGTCTGTCTTCTGTATTTTGGGAATATGCCTGTTTTTCCGTGTTTCAGGATTGAGATGTATAGTTTATATCGAACTATTATCGATATACTTCGCAAATTAGAAATAGAAACAATCTCCAAAGTGAAATAACTTTGTAGCTTTCCAAAAAATAACTACCGGGAATGGGGAAAAAAACCACTTGGTGCGGTATGGCGGCAATGCACTACATCAAGACCATGGTGTGTTCAGCCCCACCCCCGTTATTTGGTAACATTAAGGTCGTTATGGACGAGGTATATTTGTGGTTAGAAGCAAACACTAATGATTTCCCCGGATAACGACAGGTCATACAAAAATCATGCCTTCGATTAGGCTGTATGATATTTCAGATGAAATGGAAGGGCAAGGAATGAGAAATAATGCCTGGAAATTAAGAAACATAATGATATAGATACGGGGAAGGGCTGTAAGGTGGAAACGGTTAGAAAGGATCTTGAAAACAAAGAGCACTAAAGAGAAAATAAAAATGTATTAAACATGTCTGAATATAACTTATAGAAGTTAAACAATAACCTTCTTTGTTCATTTGACAGTGAGGTACAAGACAGAGTGCATTCATTTGTAAATTGCAGAAAAATACAATTATTTTGGTTAAGAGTAATGTTAAGAGTAATATTTTGCAAAAGCTTAATAATGTTAATTTTACTTTTGATATCTCTTTTTTTATATCGAATGAAATGATTTGGAAAACAAACATTACGAAAGTCTAAATTTTTTTCTCGTTTATGCACAGTACGGAATTTATTCAACATTCATTCGAGCAGAAAATCGTAGATCAGAATTTCATGAAATATATATATATTTAGTTTGTTTACACCGGTGTAGCCAGGGGCAATGGGGCAGTCGCCCCGCAAACCCCAACCCCCCCCCCCAAAAAAAAACAGAAGAGAAAGGGATAAGAGAATGTAGATAAGGAATGATGACAAATAAATGTCAAAGCTTCCGTGGTTCGCTCGGGAGGGGGTAAACTCCTCCTCCTCCCCCGGTAGCGCACTTCGAGAGCTCGATAAGTGATTCGCACGCTTCGCTTGCTCACTAAAAAAAATGAAATCCTGGCTACGCCGGTGTTAAAGGATTGATTTCTTAGATGTACAAAAATATTGCAAAACTATGAGCTTATGTATCTTTATTTTTAAAAAAAGCATTGTTCAGGGAAATGTTATATGTTTTACATGAAATTATTAATATGATTTGTTCTAAGTTTCACCTGAAGGTGTTTTCTCCACATACTTATGCACATATAATACACCCCAACACAGACAGATGAAAAAAATAGAAAAGTTGAAAGAACGACTAAAAATAGAGAGATAAAAGAGACCTCTACAAATGCTAAAGAAAGAAGAAACCCCATGCACTCGGAACTAAAAGTCCTTCCTGTGTACAGGAGCAATATGTTAGATAAACATAATCTCAATCAGAGACCCCCTTTGTAGGCTCCGGTTCTCATAATTGAGTGCACGACTTTTTACCACTTCGAAGAAGTAATCCAATTTTGAACCAGTGACAAAAGTCTAACGGTACAAAAGCATCCATGCTTTCATACTTGAAGAATAGTGCTCATTTACATAAAGCGGTGTGGTCATGGTTATGAAAATGTAAACACCTGCCAAATTTACATCTCTTATCAGGTTAACCGTTCCCCAAAAGATTAACCAGAGAGAGAATGAGAGGGACGAAGAGGAAAACAAGAAGATATTTCCTAATTATTAGAAAACAGATCTCACACCTCTGTCTTTAAGAACCTTGAAAGAGTTGAAAAAAAAAAAAAGATTGACGACTTCATTACATAAAACAGGTCATCAAAAATGATAGTTACGAACAGAAAACCCCATCCGGAATATTTATCAAAACATATTTTCCCGTCACAGACACGTATTTTTTAAATTTGCTCTTGATAGTTTAGGATGTTCTACGAGGATTTTGCGTTGAACACGCCTTTTATTCGATCAATTTACTATCAGCAAGCGTCGTGAAAGATATCCTTAAATCCCTTGTGATAATCAACATTTTTCTTATCTTATACGTTTTCTCTTTTCTCTTTTCTTTTCTTTTCCATTCAATAAAATCAGTTTATCAGTGCTCAACAAAAACTCCCACTCTTTTTTCTCTTTTCTCTTTTCTTTTATTTTCCATTCAAGAATCGGTTTATCAGTGCTCAACAAAAACTCCCACTCCAATCCATCCTCGGTAAATCGGTTATCATAAGCTATTCCCAGGGATACAGAAAATCATGCACGAAGTAGAAAAAAAACCCCAGAGATGTGCAACAATTTCATTTCGTTTCAGCATATCGTAAAATCTGGTTATTCCTGCTTGTTATCCTCCACTTGTGACAAATGTTTGCTTATAATTTCATTACTATTTAAGGCGTAATTTCATCGATAGATTGCTGTAGTTACCAGGTGCAAAAGATAAACAGTATGAAAAAGATTATTATAGGACGTAAATTTGTGAAAAATTGTTTCTTGAAAAGTAGTGAATAAGTTGACAGTCATCTCAGCTCATGATTAGCCCTTTCTCTCAATTTTAGGTTGGTTTTGAATATCCCAAAAGTCACATTTGAAAATAGATATGTGTAAGGTATGAAATGAACTGTACATTGCCATTCATTGGAATCATTCCTTTTAAAAGTAAAATACCTGTGCATTTGGTATTTTGAAATTATGACTCGTACAGTGTAATGGATTAGTGAAAAGTTTCAGAGTTTTGAAAAGAGGAAGTGCCGAGGATGATGAAAAAATAAAGGATACAAATTCGTCTGCCTAGACTAGTAGGTTTAGATTATCAGTAAGCTGAATGACTACATTAGCACTGATGCTGATGAGTTCCGATAAGTGACTAAGCTTCAGTTTGGTAAAGGTGTTTTGAAATTGCATGCTGCCACGTAGCGTTCAAGGGTAACGTTTCTACTATTGGTACTTATGATCTGGTATTTTGTTGTTCTCATGATATTTTCAGTTTCATATTGAGATATTTTCTTGATTATTTATCCATTTTTATGATTTTAATATCACTGAAATTTTCAATTTCACGACAATTAGCACTAACAAGTCATATTTCAATTGTATATAATAATAATAATGTCTTGTTTACCCAGCGTAGCCTCTTCACTATACTGTTCTCCCATAGGGCCCCTGCAATCACATTGTTACCAGGGCTTTAGCACGGCAACCGTAGCACTCTTTGCATCCAAGGAATAAATCCTGTCAGGTACCCAATCACTACACCAGAGTCGAGTGTGGCTAATGCCGATAGTGCTTTACCAAAGGACATTAGAGCTGCGGCAGGAACCTTATGGTTCACAGTCCGGAGACATATTTACTATAGACCATGATACCTTTACAAGTTATCTACTAGAAATTTTTTGTTGAATTCTTAGAAATTGAATTCTTTTTCAAAAATCTGAGTGAGTACATATTATTTTCATTTACAAATAAACACCATAAGTTTTTTTTTAACTTTCTACTGAACAGGTACCCCTGGCTTGCATCTTTTTATTGCAATGGTGTGCTACCCTTTCTGTTTTTCCGTTCTAAACATTAATACATAGAGTATGAGTGTGAGAGTGTTCGTCGATATTATCACTTACCTCTGAATATAATCCATAGTCCCTCTATCTATTTTTTCCTTTCATTTCAGATGAGAAAAGTTGATGGCGCTATTCAAAATGCCAACCTTGGTACGATTGGGTAAAAAAAAATCTTCAATGGAATAGCTGAAACATAATCACAATCAGAAAAGCTGATTTTTTTTCTAGTGGTTGTAATTTCTATGTAAATGAAGAACTCATCATGGCCGTGCAAGGTGGAAACTACAAGCAATTTGATGGTCGTGCATTTCCCCAAACAAAAGAACACTGAAGGATAAGGAGGGGGTAGAGCAGTGGGGGGGGGGGGGGGGTGGATACACAATTTGAAAGCGAGTAAAAGTGATGTTTGTTTTTTTTATTTACCATAGCGTCTTCGACAAAATGATATACTGACTTCCAACTTTATGCATAAAGTCATCGTAATGGCTTCACACCTGTGAGCTTGATGCTACACTCATACATGAGACAAAAATTGGTTGATGCCTATTCATTAGAGACTATTAAAGTTATCTGTTGATGATTAGATGGGATTGAACATTTAATGGAAAATAGTTGAGTGAATTCTTTATTTTTTCCACGCAAGACTTCATGAAATGGGACTTTCTTTTTTTGTTACTGTTTTACATGTTACGAGTAGAAATTCCCTCTACTTAGATGTACACAAGACTTGTAGTAGCTGTGGGTACATCTTAATTACAATTGCATGGCTGAAGGGAGCTTCGGTTTTATCTATGCAGCGCAGGATCATCCCATCCTCTCTCCACCCCCATCACTGCTTTCTGAACACACTTTTGATACTACTATTATAAATGCAGTCCTGTAAGACGGGAAAAAAATGGGCTCATGGTTCGCAAAGTGAAAGTAGCGAGCTGTCATAACCGAACTATATATATCATTTCATGTACTTTGCTTTGAAAAGAATCTACGACATTGGTATAAGTTTTATGAGCTTGATTCAACTGCAACAAGATATGAACAACTGAGCACTTGATAAAAACTTTACAGTTATTTTCAATTTTTTCTGGATGAAAACTGACGCACTTTGATTTCCATTTCAAATGGCAATTTTTTAGATGATGTTGTTTGTAGTAACTGGAGAACTTAATTTCTCTCTCTCGACGATTTCCCTACAGAATCATATCCAATTATGTAGGTGCAATGTATTGGTGAGGAACTAATTTGATAGTTTCAAAGAATTTCTAGAATTGTCTCAAGTGTCTCAAGAAAAGCATAAAAAGTGGCATGCAGAACGAAATAACATGTTTTGCTGTACACTACTGATAGGTAGCGATTGATATATCTTCGCGTCTTTAGAGCCTCTTTAAAGCTACAATAATTATGACAATCGGGCTATGTATGTATCTACAGATTTTTTTAAATTACGTCTTTCTCCTGTTCAGTTCATAACACGAGAAAACACTTTACAACAAAGCATGATGAAATTTATGAAGATGTGGAATAAAAAGAAAGAATCATTTTCCTTGCAGTCGATCGTCATCCACGGCTTTTGCTGGTGCTTATTCATTCTCCTCAATATAGAAAGAGAAAAGACCGCCATTATGTGTAGGTACTACATATTTGTGAGATCAGCGTTTGATTTGGTAACTAGATATGGATATCACATGGAAAGCACATGTTGTTCACAAGGATCGCCTCTAGGTACAGTGCTATTCATTCCGTAGATACATGACCTTGAAAACCTATATCTTTCTCTCTGACCAAAAATCAACGTAACATGAGAACTATCTTCATATGCAATAAAGTTGGAATTCAGATCTGCTCTTGATTGGGTGAGGGGTGTCATTATGTACTGAATACATAGGCAGATAGTTCATGGTGTGCAATTTCATTCAAACATCACCAGTGAGATGATCACAAATACGATATTACTGTTCGAACAATCTTTCCATGAAAGTGGCAACGATAGTAATACATTATTTCTACTAATTCTAAGCAAAGAGATTGGGTCATTACTACACTGAAAACCAGGTTCTGCATAAAGTGATTTACATGACAAATACTTTTTCTTTTCATTTTCTCTACCAAAGCACTATGATTGTGATATTTCCATGCAACTACTTTACAATCCCATCATAGTGGGAAGATAGGCTACAATCTTGAGTACACGGAGAGTGAGATGAATACCATTAACTACTTAACTATGTTTTTCATTATTTAATTCTGCTTTTTTAAATGTTATCAATATATACATTTTTTAATATTTACCATTGTTTATATTTTTTCATTATCATAATGAATACAGAAAGACCTTAAACTAAGTCAGAAATTGACTGTCTTGAATAATGATCGCGAAATATCAAAATCATTATGCCAACAAAATCATTATGCCAACATCCTCCCAGTCACAGGTAGAACACAACGTCTCCCTCATCGCAACTCACTTTCACTTTTCTGCTGGTAATGAAAAGTGGTGTTTTAAACTTTAAGCATGAATCAAACATCATACCTAATCTTAACCTAACTATCAATCTAATCAGAAACATTGTCGGAGCATTTATCGGAGCACCATAAGGGCTGGTGCAGATCCATACACTATAAGAAGGGACTGGATATTTTTGTTCATCTCTTCATCATTATTGTTTAATCTGACCTGTTCTGTAAACCTGCTCACCTGCAACTTTCTTCACTATTCAAGGACACAGGACTTTCTTAAAAATGTGAAAAAAAAACAAGACAAAAATATAACCACAAAAACAAAAACAAAAACAGGGTGATTAGGAACAATGGAAAGAAGATAAATGAAAATTCAGAAAGCGTTACTGACCTGTTTTCCCCAACGATTTTTATGCACATCCTATATTCATTATTCAACTATGATTGATGAAAGAAATGAAAATCAAATGAAGAGTTGAAAGCATAATGTCAGGTACATCTTGTTCCTGTATGTTCATGCTTGCTAAGCATGATAATTCAGTGGTGGATTCAAAAGAGTAAAACCCTTTTGAAACCTATGTGCCATAACTTAACCGGTTACCTACAAGAACCCAATGGTCTTTGTACTAAGCCTATAGGAAATAGAGAATTCAGTAGTCAACGCGTTTGAGGTACAGACCAGATGGCACGAACAACCAGATAACCGTCTTTTTCTTCTTGCTGTGCCCTCGTTTACGAGAGCCCCACCGCTAGTATGATCAAACATATAACCCCTTTACTTTTAACGCAAGACAAGCCCAAGAGAAGAGTGTATGTTACGGTCTTCTGGAGCCCACTTCTCATGTAAATTCATGAAGAGCTTCCCAAGTGCAATGTGATGTATGTAATATAAATAGATGAAATGGTGAACAATAGCGCAATTTTCAATCAACAAAATTATAATGACTCCTGTCATTCGAACTGGCTCTTAGACATCATGTGCCAAGTAAATCCCCCGTGGAAAGCAACGACAGCCTTAGAACCGATCCTTTAATCTTCACGCAGGGAGAAAAGGTTATCATCATTTTTTTTAAAAACTTTGATATCCATTTGAAGTATACTTCACCATATATATCTAAGGACGATATGACTGAAAAATGTGTCAACAAAAATAATTAGAATATCATCAACACAAAAAGTAATATCAAAGCTTGAAATCTTGGATTTCTTCATAGGGCGTTTGTGCGTGTGAGTGCGTGTGTAAGTGTGTTTTTATATGGGAGTGAGTGTGTGCGTGTGTGGGATTTGCTGGTGTGTATAACACGCATTGGGAGACTGGGACTAGCTCACCCACTACACTTAAATGCCATCGTACATTGGATGTAATGGGTGCCTGCACAACTCGTCTAGCACACCATACCAACACCCCAGTTCTAGCTTTAC